>VXAV01010675.1:0-33479 GCA_013399715.1 Alectura lathami | reverse complement strand
TACACACAAAAAAAAAAAAAAAAAAAAAAAAAAGAGGAAACACTAATACACTTTGAATGGATTTGAAATCTTTAATTTGCTATAGCAACGTTGCAGAAGTTCTGGAATCTATTTTTTTCCTTGTTGTTATTATTTGCAGAATGATTATTTATCAATAGGAGCTGATAAATTGTAAGCCATTGATTAAAAATGTTCACTGTTTTGGTTACCTGTGCTTGGGCAAAAAAAAATTCAGAATAAAAATGTGGTCTTATTCACAATTCACTCTATCCTTTGGGTCAGATTTCCAATGCAAGTATTCATGTTTATTTAGTAAAAATTATTTTTTTAAAAAATTGCATGTTTTATATTAATTACACTGCCTTTTAAAACAATTCTCTTCAGCAGAATATGTTTTACAGTCTTGTTTAATTTAACACAGAAGAGTGTGAATAAAGTCTAGAGAAATCTACCAAAATTATTGAAATTAAGAAATATTGTCATCTGAAGGAATATTCTCATGGCTTGTCTTATTTGTTTTTTAGCAGCTTAAAAACCAACTCATTATAAATTTGTTGTATAATCCTGCCTCATATGTGATTTTCCTTCAAATTTTCTTTACTTTTTAAATAAATTAACTTTCCTTATGGGACCCTCACAGATTCCTGAGCTTCAAACAAAAAATTGCTTGTAAAACAACCATTTCAGTATGTCAGAGTATCTTGCTACTTATTATAAATGTGAGTGAATTGTATTGCATTATTATTTTCTAATATTCTTTGCTTCTAAATCTCAGACTTTTTTCTAACTCAAACTAGAATGGGAGTATAAAGTGCAGCTGTATGTGCAGGAATAAAAGAGTAAAAGGCAAGTACTAGTATAAGGGAAAAAAAAACAGTAATTTTTAGAGCTTGGACTTTTCACAAAATTGAAAATTTTAACTTCTTTTTCTGTCTCTACCCTTTATGAAGGCGCAAGAACATCCTTAGAAAACACGCTTATAAGAAGATGTGTGGTTGCCTGAGACACCACTGTAATATGTGGCCGAGAGATATAAGAAGGGTTGTAGAAGAAGGGGCACCCTGCTGTACGTTACTAGACCTATTCTGTGGCACAACAAAAGATCTCTATAGAAACATTATATCCTGCAGCACAGTTCCTGGAAGTTTAAGAACTGGCTGCAAACCCTTATAGCTGGTCTATTACGTAAAATCATAATGACTTACTACTGACTATTAATTTTGAGCTGTAAGAAGCTCTATCTAAGGATTGTCTTGAGTGGGCTTCCAGGGGTGCTCCTGGACCTCGGCCAAATCCAGAATCATCTTTGACTGAATAAGGACCTCAGGCCTTGTTCCCTGAAGCCAAATGTTTTACTTACGAAACCTTTTCAGTATGTTGTTGGTTACATTCCTGCTAGCTTGATGCAAACCGTAGTCCATTTTTCTATGGACAGAGCCCAGCTTACTTTTGGAGTAAAAGCATGTGATGGTCAGCAGTCAAAATGCCTTGGTCCAATTGCCAGGGATGTTCGGTAGAAATCTTATGTCACTACTTGTGGTTGGACTTGATCAGAAAAAAAAGAAGTACTGAAGGCAAATTAGGCAGCGTGTCTTGGAGTAACTCAGCCCCTCACCTCTCCCTGCCTCTTTCCACCTCTTGCTTCTTACCTTTCCTATGTATCAGCCCAGGTCAGCTCCCCCAAGATGCCATGGGAACAGGCAGCTCTTTCATCCACATGAAGACTGTTTTCATTGTTTCTGCAGTCACATGGCACACAAGGAAAGGCTGCAAGCAGGAAAAGAGGAACACAAAATGAAGTTTAACCTCACTCATCATGTCACAGCACGTCTTCGCATCTTGGAGCCTGACATGGTGCAAGAAAGAAGAAGTCAAGGTATGAATGGCCCTCTCCTCCTCATAAAGCCCCAAGCTGCAGATCTGAACATGGAGATACATGTGGAAGGGTTTATATGAGTCCATAAACCCAAAGCAACTGTTGGAATTGATGAGTCTAGTACAGCAGCTTCCTCATTGACAGAGCAGCGCCAATACCTTTCCTATTCCAGCAAAGCTTAATGATGAGTTAGCACTTCTGTTTCCCTCAGCATCCTTTGACTTAACTTTAATTTCTGCTTCCTAATGGGCAGGCTCTCTATAAATTTCTTGTATGTCAGGGCTAGCTGCGAGTCTTGCTCCTGTGCCTAGTCTACCAACATTTTACTTGTACTCGTTTAAGAATACACAATGGCCAAAAAACAACTGCTCTTTTTTTTTTTCCTCCCCTAATCACTCAGTGAATTATATGGCAATTACTTGTTGGAAATGACCTCATAGTTTCCTAATTTTTCTTGGTAATCTGAAGAATAATTCTGCTGCAACCACAATGCACAAATGTCTTGAAAGTATTCAGCTGGAACCTATAACCACAGAAGATTCCTGTGCTGTTGGCAGCTAAAATGTAGCCCACATTTGTAACTGACAAATTATATGATAATAATAACCGATATGGAGTTAGGTATCACAGAACACATGATGCCAAAAGACGATAAAAATGACTATGTAAGGATAGTATGGAGAAGCAGTATTTACATAGTGACTGTATGCTCAAAAGAAAACCCAAATAAAACAGTGTATTTCTGTAATAACACTTTGTAATCAGTAAACGCTCATATGACAAGTGTATTTTTCAATTTTAGAAGTAAGCTTTGCCCAATTTTGCTAGCATAAGCACTTCTTGCTGCCCTCTTCCTCTTACTTCCCTACTTCTCTTGTTGAATAGCACATTGTTAATTGGCTAATTTTTAAGAGGAAAAATAATTTTTGGCATCTCATAAACATTTCAGAAGTGCAGTTATCTTTTTGCCACCTCTGACTTCTTTCTTTGCCATTTTTTCTTCATTTTATAGTAGACAGCCATGAGGCTTATTCACTTTAGAACAGTCTCTGAGTGAATGATTTTTTGCTGTGGACATCTTTTTTCTAGTAGCTTAGATTTCTGGCTAATTTATGATGACACACCAAAAAGGTGTCATCACTTTGGAGAAAGTGGTTGCACAGTGGTTACACTTCTCTCAAATTTTATTCATCTCAGGTACTGCTCATCAGCCCTCAGCATGCACCTCAGCAAGACTTCAGTAAGTAAGAAACAAAATCTTTTTTTTTAGCATTATGAAATATATAAAAAAAATATAAAATGAAAAATCAAATATTTCAGATCACATTTCCACAAAGTACAGAAAAATTCCATGTTTGATTGATAGTAACTTCTGACCTAAATGGAATCTGATCAGAAATTTCATCAACATTGTCCCTTTGGATGCTGCAGACTTGAAAAGGTCAGTTTCAAAGTTTTCCTAAAGAAGAAATTTTCTGCCAATGGACAACTTATAAATGTGTTTAAGTCCCAAGCCTCCTTCAAGAAGACAGACCCTTCTCTTTGTTTGCTCACACCACCTGCACGATCCACATGGGATACGTAATATTATCTATAATTTTAACAACTGTAAGTGACTAAGTAATGAACTCAAGCCTATTATTTTAAGTGAACAAGTACTTTGGTAGTCCAAGGGTACCTAAGCCCCCTGAGCCTTGTACTGCTTATATTAAGGGACTCATTAGGTGAGTTTTGAGCATGCTGCTACCTTGCATATTCACTGTGCATCAGTGGTTAGCCCAGCAGAAATACTGAATTCAGAGTGGGTAGCTTGGGGTAACCCAGGCCATATGCCCAGTAGTAGGAAAAAGGTCAGCAGAGTAAGCATTCTGTCCTATGCAAAAACTTCTCATTAAATAAAATTAAAATACAGCTAAAGAAGAGGAGTGCTGTTCACAGAGAGAGAGTTTGTATTTTAGAGCCGTTTGTGTCAGTCTCCAAACAGTGCTTTTAAACTGTTCCACTTTCAAATCCAGCAAAGCTCTGAAACACAGCCTGTATTTGACTTGTAAGCAAAGTGCTTCAGGGCCAGTGTTCCTGTTCACACAATAAAAGGATAAGTACCTATTAAGGTGCTTTGTTTGACTTTAAAATCCTAATATTCTATTTTCTTCATCTGAAATTAGTGATATACTCACTAATACTAAAGAGTATACCTCTTTAACACACAAGCAGTTTTACCATCAATAGCGCAAGCAGGAAGTAGGAGTATTAACAAAATCTCCATACAATCATTACAAGCATTGGATGCTGAAATCGCAGTGAATAAACATGGGAAGTTTCAGTGGTCGGTTGAAGAGAACCTACTGCTTCTGTAGTTTGTACAGAACAGAATTTCAGTAGCCCAAATTGTAAGAGTGCTGCATCTTTCATGAAGTATAGCTGTTATACCTCACTCACAGCATCAACCTCTTAAATCTCTGTGACGAGCAGCAGGCATTTCAATGAAGTCAGAAATAGCTATGATTTTGTGAAATATTACCACTTCATGCATCTATCCCTTTTCATCAGCCAAAGACAACATCAACAGCCCCATTTTCTGCTTACCACTCTGATTTACTGGCTGATTTTGTTATTTCCGTTGTGCAGTTAATAGGACATAATTATTTAGAGTGGAAAGAGGGAACTTCTAACAGAAATTTTATTGCAGACAGTTTCTACTTTAAATTTATTTGGTTCACCAGACTCTAACATCAAGGAAGACATACTGGCTTGCAAAGGGAATAAAACAGGCAGAACTGTGATGAAAATGAGCAATAAATAGTGAAGGATATATTACCAAATCGTTCGTTATTTCAGTGATGTCGTTTCTCTACTATGAAATCAAAACAGGACTCAAGACACCACTTGCAAAATGCATCAAAGGCCCTTGTGACTGTAGAGACCCTACACAAGATTTATTCTCCTTTTAAAGCGGTGTCTTTGAGAAACAATGATTCAGCCATTCAGCTCCAAAAAGGAGTGCTTTGTTTCTTTTCCAGGTTATTTAACCCCATTTTCAAGATGCCTCCATCGATTTCAAAATGAAAAATAGTTTTGAAATGGGGACTCCAGACATTTTCTACTGAAAACGTTACAATTAAACTATTCCTGCTACCAAAATTAGAATTTTCTTTGCAGTTCATGTTACACACCTACAGGACATCATACTGTACAAAGCATGATTTTCAAATTTGCTCAAATTCTTTTACATGTTACACAGGTCCATCTTGTATTTCAAGTACATAATATTTGCCAGTGCTTATCTAGGCAGCAAATGCATCTTGAGCTACTGCATCTTGATTCTTCTTTCAATGATGTGATTCAGTGGCAACTTCAAATGCAGGGCCAGGAGAATGAAAGTGGAATCGTCCTGCCTTTGTTTGGAAGCTGGGCACCAGGGAGCAGCAGCTCCCAGGAGTTGAGGAGCTGTCGAGCAGCAGAGCAGCTCCGTGGCAGGCAGTGTTTGTGATGGGGAGCAAAGCTGCGGCTTGCCTCTGGGAGACCAGAATGGCTCAGACGAGCTCTTCCAGGTTAAAAGGAGATTTTGTGTTATTAACGCTGACCATGACCATTTTACCAACCAAAATTTGTACGTGTACCAGAGCAGCTCAACTTCCCCAGCTCCTGTTTTAGGGCTTTCTGAGTCTGTGGGGCTTCAGTGTTTGAGAAAAAAAAGCACATGGAGAATTTAAAGATGATGTGCTGAGTCCAACGAGGGGTCCAGATATTCTGTCTGGCAACAGAATGTGTAGGCAGAGTACATGGGAAACTGGCCTAGTGTCATCCTTAATTGCTATTTTCCCCCCATTTCTGGAAATTAGAGGTAAGAAGCTTTCTGAGCAGAATGTCTGTGTTTAGCAGCCACATACCACGCAGACTATGTAGCTGCCTGAAAAATGGAATTATTCCCTGCTCTTCTTCTCTATATCTTTCAAGATGTGTCTTGGGTGAGTCCTGTTCAGGCCTTTATTTTTCCAGTGATAGCAGTCTTCATATATTAAGCTCCTCTTTGCATAGAAACCTCTACTCGTCTTTGTTACCTTTCTCTCCTAAGGTTTCTAATTCTTCTGCATCCTTTACAAGATAGAGGTTGAGAGAAGTCAGCCTTATCTCTAAGATATGACAGTTTCATTAGCATAATATTGTTGTCTGTTTTGTTCTCTAGTGCATCCTAGTCCATCCCTAACATTGTTTGTCTTTTTGACAAGTAAATGTTGTCAAGCACGTCCTTGGAACAATGTCCTAAGTTCTCTCTCATTGCTAAAACAAAACCAGCTAAATTTGGGTCTGATCATCGCCTTTGTACACTTAGGACTGTGTTCCCACACTCTATTACATTGTATTTATGAAGGGTGAATTTTATCTTCCATTTTATCACCTTCACAGCATGACGCAAGCTTTTGAAATTCTGTGGTCTGCATCAGTTTCCATAATCCTGAACCATTCTGAAACACCAGCAAACTTTCTGCTCTCGCTGTTCTTCAGCTTTTCCAGGTGATTTGTGGCATGATGAACAACACTGCTGCCAGTGAGGTCCCCCTGGGATTCCCGGGTAACTGCTCGAGGAAGAACGCCGACCATTTATTCCAGCCTTCTCCGTCTCCTTTGAGCAGTTATTAATGCACAGAAAACTCCCCCTCAAGTGAGGTTTCTGTAAGGCTATTTGGGAAGGGATTTTGTGGAACGGGTTAGGAATCCAAGTGTAATTTTGTTGCTCAAGTTACCTTTGTCTACAAGTGCAACGATACTTCCAGAGAACTGTACAGGATTTGTGTGACATGATTTCTGTTCTTAGAAATTTTCTTCACTCATCTCCACTAAATTGTATATATTCACATCTACTAATTCTGCTCATTATTATAACTTCCATCAGTCTGCCTCAGCAGGAAGTCAAATTTACAATTCTCTGGTTTCCTGGCTCCCCTCCGGAGATCATTTTAAAAACTGAGGCCACATTTGCCACCTTCCATTACACTGGAACCTGGGCCAACATAAACGATAGGTTATACACTACCGTTAAAGGTTCAGCAGTTTTATATTTGAATTCCCTTAGATCCCTCGAGTCATTGTTACCTGCTCCTGGCAATGTGGTGCTACTCACTTTATTGATATACTCTGAAATGTCTCTACTGACAGTTCAATTTAACACAACCCCTCAGCCCCACCCCAGTAAATAAAGACTTTGTTGTGCAAACTTCCTCAAACTTTTCTGTGCTGAACGTGGACACAAGGGATCCATTTGGTTCTCCTCTCCTCTCCTCTCCTCTCCTCTCCTCTCCTCTCCTACCTAGTAGGACTACCAGTAGGTGATGTACATTTATGCTAAGAATCTGATATGCTGTCGGATAAAAAATCTCATTTTAAAAATTTCATTTTTATTAATCACCCTTCTTAAAGTGCCATGATAATATAATTGACTTTTTGGCATTTTTCTCCTAATTCAATATGAACTTTGCTATTGCAGGTGCTACAGAGTGTCTTTTCTACAGTTATGCCTTGAACTGTATCTTGCACAATGCCCACAAGATTCTTTTTCTCTTCTACATCTCTAGTGCTCATCTAGATGAGAGTGTGTGGGGGGGTTTGTTTGTTTCTTTGCTTGTTCTTTTTTTTTTTTTTTGAGAAAAAAATAACTTGTGTTTTCCACAACTTTTGTCTCTATATGATGCCTGTAATGACATACACCCATTGTCATTGTTATTCTATTTCAGATTCTGGAGGCTGTGGTCACCACTTTGCTCCACTGCTGTGAAGCAAGGTTATCTCTGTACTAACCTATAATCCACAATTTCAATCCACAGTTACCTAGGACTTGTTGACAGGGATTTAGCCACATTATCTGACAGACAAGGCCTACTTTAATGAGCATGCTGTTCCCACACCAGCACAGACAGCTATCTTTCTGACATGATTTTTGCCTTAGTGGTACAGTATTGCCACTGATTTCCTTTCCTTCCTCCCTGTTCACATATTATATAACAATATCCTCATCTAGAACTGAGCATTTCTGCTCATTTGTCTCTGGTTTTAGACCATTAACTTTTGCCTACAGGCATTATACATTTTTGCTTCTATTCTCATCATATGCTCTAATTGATGCTAACATTATTTGGTTTTCAGTGTTGCCCAATAATTTTACTGACTTCTTTTGCATACTCTTTTTCCAGAAGACAGAGATTTTACCTCTTCCCCTATGGAAGATGAATGATCGTAATAGGCTGTGATTATTCATTTTTCATCTTTCTTTCACTCTTACACGTTTATAACCTTTTAAAGTGAAGTTTCCTAAGCTTCATTTTACTTGCAAAACAAAGCACAGAATTGTTAGGCTGATACTAGGTTTACAAACTAGTCACTTCAAATTAAGGTAGAAATTGCATTCTGTGATAAAGTATTCTTGTTATTTTCTGCTTTATTTATTTACTAACAATAATCTAGTAACAGTTCAAATGTGCTCTATGGCCAGTGTATGACCTTACTTAATAACATCTGAACTGCTTAATATAAGGCAACGCAATTAACAGCAATAACTGTGCTCAACTCCATTGCAAATGCATACATCTTCTAGAAAAGTTAGGAAAGAGTGATGGAGGTACAACTGGGGGTCACAAAGTAATGTAAATCACACCTGATCCCATATGACCCAACCATTCACCTAGGTACCTCCCTTTCCTTTCCTTTCCTTTCCTTTCCTTTCCTTTCCTTTCCTTTCCTTTCCTTTCCTTTCCTTTCCTTTCCTTTCCTTTCCTTTCCTTTCCTTTCCTTTCCTTTCCTTTCCTTTCCTTTCCTTTCCTTTCCTTTCCTTTCCTTTCCTTTCCTTTCCTTTCCTTTCCTTTCCTTTCCTTTCCTTTCCTTTCCTTTCCTTTCCTTTCCTTTCCTTTCCTTTCCTTTCCTTTCCTTTCCTNTTTCCTTTCCTTTCCTTTCCTTTCCTTTCCTTTCCTTTCCTTTCCTTTCCTTTCCTTTCATCATCACCAAGAAGTTACCCAGTAGAATCCCCTTTATCTTAAGAAATGGCATATAAATCTCCACTGAGATTAGCTGAAGCTTCACTTCAGAAGAACAGTTTCTGCACCTGGCCCTAATCCTGCCGATGGACCTGACCCAGAGCAGGCAGGATCCGTGGCAGTGTGAGGCCCAGCTGGGCTCGGGGAAGGTGGGCTCCTTGCTGGAGCCAGGTGCCACGTGGGTGTGCAAATAAGAGCTCATCTCAGTGCTATTAACCTTCCTGACTGAAATGATTTCTCACATTTGCTTCACAGTTCCTCAGTTAGGAAATGTAAACATTACTTCTAATTCATATTGCACTGTTATTTTTGAATTGTTCAGTATTAGTAATGACAAACAATATTCTATATACATATTTGCAGGCATATATACACAAATGCATTTGTGGATTTAAAGTATACCCAAACACATATACATATGTGTGCTGGCCCTCACTCACAGAAAACCACAAGCTATACCTTTGAAAAAGAGTATAGGAAAAGAAATAAACTTTTCCAGGAACTGAGTTAGTAACAAAGCACAGCAGGAGGAGGTAAAGAGCAGCAATGACATTAGAAAAAGGCACTAAAGCAAATAATCTATCCTGTAAAATGTCAAGGAAAAAATTAAACACACACACTAAAATACTTCTCACAAAGAAGGATCTTTCCCTGCTTCATCTGGAGTCTGAGGAAAAGTCTCTAGATGTCAATTTTCTTATGGCAATTTATTTAATTTGTTCCTGGATTTAGCTCATTTTAGGCTACTTTCGCACAGGTTGTGTGTGTCTATATGTACAACTTTATCTATAAGAAGTATGTATATAGCCTTACATATACACATATTCTTACATACTTTTGTGCACAGCACTTTCATGGGCAATATGCCTTTACAGGGTAAAGGTAAACCAAACCATGTATATATTTAGAGGGCTGAAAGAATGTTGTTTTGTATTAAAGTCAAAAGGTGTTTTCCAGAGCAATACGTAACCACAACTGCTGAAGCTTGTGGCAGGCGCGCCTCGTTGATGCTTGTCTTAGGGAGGAAGGAAAATGCTTCAACATCCTCCACAAAAGCAGAACTAGCCTTGTAAGGAGGGCAGGAAGATGTCTAGAAAACCTGCACAACTCTGAAAAGAGAGAAGGCATAAATCGCTGAGTCTATTAGATTGACCTTGAAGACAAAAAGATATTCCTGTCTTGTTTGTCTCTCCCTGCATTTGGGGAGTTGTCCTTACACGATCCATTCGCACAAGTGAGTCGTAAAGTTGTTGTAAGCCTGAGAAGTTAGTATAGGATCATTGTCAGCAACGCACAGGAGCAATGCTTCTCAGGGTCTTAGGGATCTCTCAGTGCAGCACTAGGCACCAAGTTAGCAAAAGTCTAAATAAATAAAAACTAAAAAATGAAGTTACTTTTCTTCTTAAAAATAAATGCATTTTAATGGTTATTGTTTCAGTGCAGTTAAGGAATTATCATTACTTCTATTAACTCCCAATCTCAAGCTATTAAAAGCTTTTAGGTTATATAAAGAACACCATTGAGACAATGTATTTTGCTTAAATGAAATTTATGTAGAAGTCCATTAGCTTATGAAATCACTAGCTGAGCTCTGGAAACAGAATTTGCTAACGCATAACATTTCTTTTTGGCAATCTGTAGTCTCTTCTGCTGGAAGGATGTTTTCTTCATATCAGATTTGTTCAATTCAATAGCTACTTCAATAATGTAATAGAATTTAAGAAACCAGCTGGGATTTGGGGGAAAAAAAAAAAAAAAAGAAAAGCAGAAAAGCCAGGTTTGCTCTTCCAATTTACTTATAAAAATGAGATGTGAAAATCTAACACTTATTACTCCTGAAATTCTGAAGAACACAGTGATCAGAAACCATCAGTTCAATTGTTACCACGAATAATGCTTTGTTTAGCAGATCATTTTATTGCAAACATGTAGCATGTTCTGATTAAAACTTTTCTTGCTCATTCACCACAGGAATTGTATTCTTAAGCTTCATACTTCATATGTGTACAGTCTATCACCTTGGCTACCAAAAAGGAAATACCAGTTTTAGTTATGGGCTAGTTATGGGCTACTTTTAGTACCAAATTCAATAGCTACCAACCAGTGAGAATCAGTCTCTCTGTAGGAACATCTATCTAAAATCCAAATACAAGCAGAAAGTCAAAATCCAGTGAAACAGAATTATTTGATTAATGAATAAAATTAGGTTATTTGGGATCACCCGGTGCTATCCTGTCTTGGAGAGCACAAGACGTGTGCTGGGCAAGGACCTGGTCCCAGAGCTGGTTTAGACAGCACTGACGTGCTCTGTAGTAGTGGGCTGAGCGCTCAGGGTGTTGCAGGCACGGGACTGTGGTTTTCCTGCTTGATGCAAGGGCCAGCAAGTTGACACTTTTTGTGTAACCTATGCTGGTCCTCAAATATCCAGAAGACAAAGACTGTCATGAGCCAAGTTAAAGATTGGATAGCCTTTAAAGAGGTATTGGAAAAGTTATCTGGGGACTTATCTATGGAAAAAATGCATTTAAAAGTGAAATTGTTTTGTGGGGTTATTTGATTGGATACTGATTTCAAAAGAGTGCATTGTTGAATTTTATTGTAGGCAGCTCACTTCACAGACTAACGGAGTGACATGAAAGCCAAGGAAACCAGCAGCTGCCCAACTCTGTGCCACAGGCCATTGTGCACACTTTTTTTGTGGCCCTCCTATCACTTATTTTTGTTCTCCTGTTTGTTCCTCATTAAAATGTGCCATCTTCAAAGCCTGGCAGACCTAATACAAAGACATAACAAGATGAGAACTTCACCATGCCCACGGCAGTCGGTCCACCATTAAACAACCTAATTGGTCGAAATCTAAATTTTATTTCTCGTTTGAATTTATATGGCTACAGCTTCCAGCCACTGATCTTGTTGTGCCATTTCCCATTACAGTGGGGATCACTTTGTAGCTAGTATTTCCATCTCCTGAAAGCACTTGCATGCTATAATCAATTATCTACACATATTTTCCTGCCTAACTGTCTCTTTCTAGCAGAAGCTCTGCTACAGCAGTCAGGACAATCCCTGATGTTTTGTGCCTCGGATGAGAAGACAGATCGTCATTCTGCATTCTGATAGAAAGATACCTCAGCTAGTTCGTCACATGCATGAAATCACTTTGATCTACTATGGAGACACTGGGGATTACTGATGTTTTGAAGTCATGTGAAGGAGGGCTCACTCATCTCCTGAGGCAGGTGCAGTGCCCAGGCCACCTGCTGCCACTGCCACAGCTCCAAACTCTCTGTTTTTCATCTGTTTTCTGAGAGCACAGACAAAAAACTTGTTCAAGCTGGATTGCCAGCGTTTATTTATTGTACTTCACTGAAATTCCCGTTTTTAATCTTCTTACACAAAGAGCTACTTCATGGCAAACCTCTGCTGTTCCTCATTGAGACACTGACCTTTCACAGCTCAGCTGTGACTGAGGAGCCTTTTCTGACCCTGAAAAACTCCTGCAGGATCCCAGTTACTGACCCACAGATCACGAGGAACAGCTCTTCTTGTGCAAGGAACCCAAACAGCCCTTGTTTCTCTGTTCTGCACTCTGGATTAGTTTTGGAGTGGTTCAGTTGCTCTGTTAAGTTCTTCAGAGTGTAATTCTTTCTGCAAAGTCACCTAGATCAGCACTGAGCATGCAGTCATCATGCCACCTAGCACTGCAGCCTTTTAGGAAAGCAGTCTGAGGGCTCTGAGGAGCAGGGTGAGACCTTAAGAGATGAGAGACCTAGAGGCAAGAGAAGTCACAGTGAGGAGGATGCACTCTGCCACCCTTGCTGTGGTTGCAGGTGCTGGAGGTGGTGGCTCCTCGCCTTTCACTGGAGGTTCTGCTCTCTCCACTGGGAACTATCACAAATATAGCTTCCAGCTGCCCAGCTTGGATCTCCTGTGGGATCACCAACCCATGCCAGTCCTCCTGGGGCACAGTCTGGAGGTGCTGCTGCTCTGAAGCAGGAAAGGACATGCCCTAGTCCCCCAGAATTTGACCCATGTCATTTCTTCTCAGCTGAAGGGCTATTTACAAACATGATGAAAATGCTGGGGAAAAAAAAAAAAAAAAAAAACATGTTCTGCAGCTACAATTGCAGGGCTTGCTGTTGTCCTGCCTCCAGCCAGGGCACCGCAGGATGCTCCCTTCAAGGTCTCCCTGTGGTGTCTTCATTTTCCATTTTCACTCTCTGACATACAATCCTCTCCCTTATCTTCAATTCTGTACCCCATAGTCACTTGACTTCTCCATTTATTCCATTACCCTGGCAGGGAAAGTGTGGACAGTGGCAATGGAGATGCTATTTATGGAGGGCGTAGAGACCTCAGTGGTCTATTTTCTGGCACTCCAGCATCCACAACTGTCATGCTAGGACTGCTACAGGATACATCACTGCGGGTCACCTTTAGCATTTTTTTGACTGCTCCATCCCTTTAGACATTTGATTTGTCCTGTTTCCCCACTCCATTATGTCCTTTTGAATGGGGAATGTTTTCAAATCCATTAAGAAGGAAGGTGTCTCAGTACAATTTCTTTTATATCTGTGATGGAGGCTTTTAGTTTTCCTCATGAGTAGCTAATTGCTTGATAATGAATAGGGCACTCTTTATGCCATGCACTTTCAAATTACTATTTTTTTTAATTTCCTTGTAGTGTCTCCTTGACTCTAGCCAAGTGTATAATCTTATTTACAGTATTGATTTTGGTAGCATCCCTGAGTACAGTGTGTTCAAACTAAGCAGAGGGCAAGTGGCATATAGAACAGTCTTTCAACAGTGAGTCACCAATTAAAAAATTGTCCTGGTCGCTGTGCTATCAAGGTACTGACAGTTCCACCTTTTTCAGTGCAAGCCACAGAAATCTACCTCGTCCTTAATTACTCAGGTTCCTGGACAATGTATAAATGACCCTCGGATAGAAAGGCTAGCCAATATTCAGGGTTTGCAAGGAGAATTGATTACAGAAGGCAATTATTAGCTCTCTGGGTCTGCAGTGATTATGTACGAGGACTGCAGTATTTTACACAAACCCTATTTCTATGAACACAGTAATAACAAAAATCTGGCAGTTTCCTTACTCACAAATTACAACACCACTCTTCCATAGAGCACAGTCTCTGCCTGTACTTTCTCTTAGGGACAGGACAACATCTGTCCTTATTTGCTGGCTTCCTCTTGTGTATTGCAGCTTTTTGTTTGCGATATGACTGATTCATCCTGGGCTTGCAGTCAGTTTTCAGGAAAATTGTGGATTTTTTGTGGTGTCTTATCTTCTGCTCAGGCTTTACAGTGATGGCTAGCAATTTCCTTGAGCAACGGTTTCATTTATTTTCACATTAGAAGATTAATTGTTCCTTCTTTGGGGCCAAATGAAGGCATCTGCATGCACTGAGTTTATCCAGGTCGTATTGCCAGAAGTATGACAAAAAGCATGACACCATTTGTTAAATCGTGCAAAACTGAAGTCTACAAGCTGCAGTGACACTCTCATCTCAAGCTCACTTCTTTTAATTAGATTCATTTAAAACTCTGTTGTGAGAGTATCTCTTAAAAGACCGGGAGATGGTCCAGTTTCCGAACCCCGTTATCACCTAGGAGAGATCTGTGGCTGTCATGTTTAGACAAGTAAAATGCACTAGTACAGCTGCATCCAGTAATCCCAGCTCCTGGCTGGGAGCATGAAGTTATTATGTGTTGCACATGCGATTTGTATGAGGAATTTCAATCTCTGCTTTAAACACTCTTCGGGAAACCGGAGCATGGCACTTTGCTTTGGATGCAATTAGTGACTTGTTGGAACCTTAATGAAGTATGGAAAGAGTCATTAAAAACAGAGATAATCTTGCCTATTTTAGATTCCTCCAGTGCAGATATTCATATCTGAGTGAGCTGCCTGAGGAAATTATGTTTGAGAAAGCATGATGCATCTGGCGTTCTTGTTTCTTAAGCATGCAGAGAGTGTAGCCTGGAAGTTCATATAAACATCCACAGCTATAACAGGAGTGTGGATCACAATGTCTGCAGTTGGTATCCACATTGCAGATGTCCATGTTTTGTCAGAAAAATCCCACTCTGTCCATCTGGGCAGGTGAGACTGTTCAGACCACACATCGTAAGTATCTGCAAAGCATCTCCAGAAACATTTATGAGGGAGGATGATCCACATCTTTTCCACCTCAGTTAATGGAGGGTAAAAAAAATGGGTGGTGAATTAAATAAGAATAACCTCCAAACTCCATTTGCAACTACCAGAACAGTTAGCGGGGTCTGCTGCTGCTATTCAGGCCTGGGCTTTGCACTTTGAATACAGGCTGAAGAAGCGGGACTGGGTGAGAAACAGGGTCCCCAGCCAAGGTGCAATGGCAATGGAAAGGTGTCTCTCCTGCGCTGGTGAAGTCAGTGTGAGAGACAGAAGTGCAGGAGTCCCAAAGACATAGGGTCACCTGGTGGCCAGGAGCAGGCCCCTGGACCTGATGACATAGCAGTGGGCACCTTTGAGCACCAGGAGGCCTGAGAGGAGACTTCCAGAACTCGCTGTCAGTGAGGCCTCCTCCTGTTCCATGCTGCTCTACTCAGTTATACTGCTTTTATTACAGCCTCGTTACACAGAAACTGAGCATTAAACTAGCACAAAACCACTAGTGTGGAGTGAGGAATCAGGATCCTCCCATTTTTATGCATATAGTTATGCCATGAGGCAAAGCGTGGGTTTCAGATTTGAAGCTCTTGGCCTTAGGCTTTCTGTACACTTTGCTGTGGCAGAACTGGAGGTTGGATGCTAGACAGCATATTGGCAAAACATTGCAAAATTGTTTGACTCTGGAAACAGCATACAGCATGAGCAGAACAGAGAGAAAAAAACACACACAATGTGACTTTCAGCTGCTACCCTTGCTGCTGAGCAGATTCCACCTCTTCTTGCCAATGGCTACCACCACCATCCAGAGGAAGGGGAAGGAAGGAAACGATACCAAAGAGAAGGATGACAACTGAGCCAGGCAGGGCCACGGCAGCAGTATGCAGAGTCCCACAACCAGCCCCTGCAAGGGCCAGGAAATGGTGGGGCCATTCCCCATGGAGGGGATGGCCACGGCCTCCTGACATCCTTGAGCCTCCTGGAGCCAGAGGCCTTTGCTCCCTCTGCACCCTGAGTGTGATGGCTCCTCTCTGAGCACAGGGGATTTGCACCTATGTGGTAAGGAAGAGGAAGGTGGTGGTCTGGCTGGTGGTGCAGGAACGTGACCCTGAGGTGTCCTGGTGGATGCAGTGGTGAGGAGGTTGGTGTGGGATGGCCCAGGCCAGCTGCTCAGCCTGCTTGTGCCCAAGGCCAGCTCCCTGTGGACAGGCACCAAAGGAAGCTTCCATGGACAAGTGTCAGCAGACACGTTTGGTGGTTTCATTGCCCAAGGCAAGGAACTTACTTCTTTCTCAGAACATCCTGCCAGCTTCTGAGGATGGCATTACATGCCACCATGAATGAGTGCACTGGGGTAGGAGAATATCACCGTGCTCTAGGTTAATTATAATTGACATTGGAATAAAAAATCCTCCGTTCCTCACCCCACTGATCCCTTTGCTATTTTATTCCAATGCATATGCCTAAAATTGTAGTTTAAAAGTATTTCATGGCAGGGGTTGTAAATGGTGTATTTTTCTAAGCCTGCTGCTCTTGAGGCTTATTTTCTGACATATTATGACTTGGCTTGGGGCCAGCATCGCATCTGCGTAAAGTTGGGGCGAGAAGGTTCAGTAATACACTCACTAGCTAATACTTCACTAACAGATGAGTTGAAAAAATTCCACTAAAGCGTATCAGGTTCATTTACACAAAGACCATTATTATTTAATTCCCAGAATTGTGCTAGTAAGAATGTAGGAAATAAATCCTCAGCAGTCCAGGACCTACCTGTGTCTCAATGCAGCATTATTCCCTGCTGAGCTTTCCTTGAGACACCAGCAGGGACTTTTTGACACACTGTGTATGATCTCAGTTCAGCACTGGTGGGACCTGTGTGTGCCAGAGAGGGGGAATATGCACTTTTGCACTGCTAACAGCCTGATCACCCCATTTTGCCAGCATCTTCAGAACACAGCAGCCAATTTTTTGTGACCACTAATTACAGAAAAAGAAAAAGCAGTCTGCTCAATTATCTGCACAAATAAGACAAATTTAGTGTAGTCAGGAATTTGGCTTCAGATCACATTTCACTGAGGCGTTCCCCAAAGGATATCTCAAGATAAAACCTCAAGATAAAAGAAACAGAGCTCTATTTTTGTAAGGTCTTTTCTAATTTTAGGTGTAAGTTCCCACTGCTGGCCCCAGATTCTTGCAGGTTTTGGGCAATAAACATGCTGACAATAGAAGGCAAGGTTCTCCCATGCAATCTCCCTTGGTTCAGAGCTTGCTTACTTGAAGAAGTTAGCCATGAATATGCTGTGGGTGACTGTAAAGCGCAGCAGCACTCACTCCTCAGCCAGTCATTGTGTGCACCTGGCACACACGCCTTGTGCAGTTCTTGCTGACCTCTTTGGAAGCAGACTACCTCCAACTGAGAAAAGCACTTGCATTGAGGAGAAAGGGTAAGATACACTCGCTCTTTTTCACTCCCTTATACTCCCATTTGCCCTTAGTCCCGCTTTCCTTCTGACATCAAGGTAACACAACTGTCCTTTTATCTCTTAGTGCATGGCATGCAACAATGTTTGTGAGTTGCTATATTAGCTCTCTTCAAACCTGCCTTTTTAGGGCTTTGCTCTGCTCCCTACATTTCAGCTGCTCTTTACTGTGGCATCATTCTTGTTATTCCTTCTGATATTTTTATCTTTGAGTTTCTCCACATCCTGTCATTAAGTGATTTCTTGAAGCCACACTATACACCCCTGTTATTTTCTTTCCCTCTAAGTGCTTGTACTCCATCATCTCAGCTAAGATAACCAGGATAATGATTTGATGTTTACAATATCTAAAAAAAAGTGAAGACCTTAGAGGATTTAGGCATACCAGTACCGTGATTTCACTTCCAAATTATTGATGGAAGCAGCATGGTCTGAAGGACAAGGGCTGGCCAGAAAGTCGGGACATTTTCCCTCCAGTTCTTGTGACTCATGGAGTAATCTCTTACTTGCTCTCTTCCAGTTTTCCCAGCTGTAGGATGAAGGTGACAGGGTGCCCTTAGGCTATACAGAAAAAAAAAAAAAAAAAAAAAAAAAAAAGAGAGAGACAATAATTGATGAATAATTATTGTAATTGCTTGTTTGATTTCAGGCCATGACATTTGGTCTCTCTGGAGACACAGGTCAGTGAGGGACTCCATAAGAAGGAAATTCCACTTTGCTTGCAGGCACTGAAGGAATTTGTGTAACTGATGGTTAAGTGTGTAAAAAAATCTATAAAATTAAAAAAATCACCCCTAAATGGCTTTCTGTAATAATTTTATCCTTTTGTAACCCACTGATTGAATTATTCTTGTGTACTTAATGTTGTCTGCTAGCAATCCTTGCAGGGTTACAGATGCAACCATTTTTTGATGGCTTGTATCACTCCACTCTAAAAGGTGTATTGCCCTTTCAGCCTGCTTTTAACTATTTCTTTTGATTACTTCTAGCCCTGTTGATACCTTTCACTGGAGTTTTAGCAGCCATTGCCAGCCCAGGTGGATTCTGTGCATAGCCCAGCGTCCAGAGGAGGCCTCACCATCCTCTGGACAGTCCCAGGTTGGAGACACCAGAGTCCTGATTGTGCCTCCTCGTCTGCCAAGGTTAAAATATCCCTGTCATTGGTCTCATCAGTGCAGGACTCCACTGTGAGGTTGATCTGGGCTCCATTTACTACCTGAAGTGCTTGTGTACCCTGCGGAGACAGGAGCCAGAGCCCTGCATTCCAGGGAAGGAGAGATAGCTGGAAACAGCCCAGAGAGGGCCAGTGGATGACAACTTGCATGATGGGTAAGGGTGGACACTCACTATTTCAGACATCCCTATGTAAGAATTCGTCTTGGCCTGTGGTTCTGCAGTTACAGAACCAGTGCAGTGTCCTGGGACTGAGGAGGAGACAACTTCCCTTCAGGCAGGTGTCACGACCAACAATAAATGACAATGTTTTTGGATCACATACTCTGACATTAGGGAGATTTTAACTTCCCTGATGAGTGCTGGAGGAGCACCAGAGAGTGATGCAAGCAAGGCAGGAAGTTTTTGGAGGATATCAGGGTCAACTGCTTGAATCAGGTACCAGACAAGACAACCTGGGAAGACTCACAGGTGGACCTGCTATTCACAATGAAGAACTGGTTGAGAGAGTAATAATCAACAGCAGTCTTGGATGTGGAGACCCTAAATAGTGTGCTAAAAGACACTGAAAAGAGTGAGGAAGACAAGTGACCCAACAGACCCTGGAGTTACAGAGAGTATGCTTCACCTTATTCAGGGAATTCGTAGATTTGATCCCATAGGAGGCACCCCTGGAGGGCAAAAAAAAAAAGCTCAATAAAGATGGCAAGACTTTACTTACAACATCATAAAAACATTGAAGGAAAAAAATGCAGGAAACTGGCTTGACTAAGCAGAGATCTCATAAGCGAGCTACAATGCAAAGATGTGGTGTAGAGGTGATGGAAGCAAGAGCAAGTAACAGAGAATGGCCTGGATATGCAGGGATGTCACTTGGAAAGTCGAAGCCTGTTTGGAGTTGAACCTGGCAAAGGGTAACAAGAAATGCTTCTAACATTAAATTAATAGTAAAGGGCTGAAAAGGAAAAAAGTGGGCTTACTGCTGAGTGGGGCAGGTGATTTAGTGACAGTGAACATGGAGAAGGCTGAGTACCCAGTGGCTTCTCTGCCTCAGTCTTCACCATGAAGGTCACATTGGCCATTGGCCTTTGTGCTTAAATACAGGGTTAAGGAGGAGAAGAATGACCAGCAGTGGATGAAGGTCGAGACAGACATTATCTCAGAGGACTTGACCCACAGAAGTCCATGGAATTCAGTGGGCTTCATTGCAGGGTGTTGACAGAAAAGCTAATATAATCACAAGGCTGCTTTCTACTGTCTTTGAAAGGTGGTGGAGATTGGAGGAGGTCCCCAGTGATGGGAGGAAAATTAGGAAAACCAGAGGCCATTCAGCTACCCGTCAATCGCTGGGAAAATCATGGAGCGAGTCTTCTTGGAGCATATTCTGTATTTCTGGGCATGTGGCAGAGAAAATGTTTGTGAACTGTCAGCGTCAGTTTACCAAGGGCAGAGCCTATCTGAACAATGTGAGTGCCTCCCATGACAAAATGAATGGCTATGTTGAATAGGGCAGAGCAGTGGATGTCATTTACGTTGTCGTTAGCTCTCTGTCCCACAATATTCTTGTGTACAAGGTGGGACATTGTGGCCTTGATGGGTATAAAACTAGTTGGATGATTGGGTTCACAAGGTAGTGGTTCATGCACTGTACTCAATGTGAAGGCTTGTGACAAGTGGAGTACCACAGGGTCTGTCCTGGGACTTGCACTGTGTAACATCTTTATCAGTAACCCGGAGGAGGGGATGGTGCTCACTCGCAACATTTACAGATGACACCAGATTAGGCGCACTGGTTGATAAGTTCACAGGCAGCACTGCCATTCAGAGGGACCTAGATAGGGTGGAGAAATGGACCAACTGGAACCCTAGGAAATTCAACAGGGACAACTGTAAAGTCCTGCACCTGGGACTGACTCGCTGGGGAGTAGTCATACTGAAAAGGCATTTAGTGCTTTGAGAGACTGCAAGCCAAACACAGATCAGCAGTTTACCCTGGCAGTAAAAGGAGGCCAATGGCATCCTGGGCTCTATCAAGAGAAGCGGGGCCAGTAGATTGAGAGAAGTGATTATCTGCCTTAGCAGTAGTCAGATCACACCTAGATACTGCAGCTGGTTTTGGCCCAAGTAGAGGAAAGACATGGAATGAGTTCACCGAAGGCTCACCAAGACAGTTAGGGATGGAGCACAAACCCTGTGATGAGAGGCTTAGGGATTAAGGCTGGCACAGCCTGGAGAAGAGCTTCAGGATAACCTGGTAGCTGCCTCTCCTTGCTTACATGGAAGTTACGAAGGAGAGGGAGCAAGGTTGTTCACGGTGATGCACAAAGGGAGAGTGAGAGACAACAGGCATAAGTTGAAACAAGAGAGGTTCAGACTGGGTGTAGGGAGAAACTTCCCCTCTCTGTCCGGATGGTCAAACTGTGTTTGGTCAGAGATGCTGTGCAGTCTCCATCCTTGGAGGTTTTTAAGTCCCAGTTGGATGAAACCCTGAGCAGCATTGTTCAATCTCAGACTTAATCCTACCCTGAGCAAGGGGTTGAACTAGAGACCTCCCAGGTCTCTAGTTCAGCCTTGTAATGACCTGGCTCAGTCATTACATGAAATAGTTAAGATGGTAAGTTCTACCTGACTCATGATCATCAATGTTAATATGACCTCTGAAGTTGAGTGAATTTCCAGCATAACACTGCTGAATAACTGTGAGCCTATGGTTCTCTTTTTAGCCTTTTTATGTGCATGTTCAGGAAGGCAGCAGCTCTGGAAAGGAAAATCTGCATGTTGCAGATTATAATAACACTGCCAAAGAAGTGCTGGAGTGACATACAAATACCAGTGTACATCTACTGAATCTCTGTCTCTGTACAGCAGTAGTTTTAATTCCTGTCAATAACTATTTTGGTTTAAAAATATAGGGCCATGACATCACTGATTTTATGAAGAGAAACTAAGCAAGTTGCTTATTACTGCTCTCAGCTTTCTGTGTTAAAAATCAGATCTTCTTTTTCTAGGAACAGCCCTACATGGAATTGTGAGTTTTGTTTGTTTTTCAAGGATGATGGAATAAAGCTTCATATCAGCCCAAACTATTTAGTATTTGTAGATCAGCTTATTTTATTGGGTAGGCTGCCAAAACTGATTATAGCTGCAGAAACTTTACATCTGAAGAGGGATTTTATCAAATCACTCATATCTGGAAAAAGGCCAAGAAAAACAGTGGCTGGGGAGGGTGGAACTCATGCCTCAAAAATAGGATGAAAAGCTGTGGAATAATTATTCAAAAGCTATGTGAACTTACATGAACAGCTGCCAGGTGACCAAAATTGCCGTCTGAATAAGGCATTATCCATATTTAAACCAGATTTAGCTAAACAAGCCATTCCACCAGGCATAATTTCACATTTTCCGTCCTTATAGCTTTTCTATCAAGTGTGGATTCCCCAAGAGCACTGTAAATTCATACTCTATCTTACTGCACACTAGCTTCCCCTTGCAGACAAGCTCTTAGAAACAGGAACACCTCCAAGAGCACGAACAGAGAAATGCTTACTTAGACGTTACAAGACGAGGAAGTGGTTAAGTGATCACTGCAAACAATTGGAGCAGACTTTTAGGAATGAAGGCATCCATTACATTTGTTTAGCCAGAACTACAGTCGTATGTGCACATGCACCCACTTCATATATCAGCATACCCTCCACAGTCTACGAGAACACTATGTGCAAAAGTAATTTCTCAAGCACTACTGGACACTTCTTTTCCACTAACGTGAGAAAAGGAGAAAAATGTTACAAGACTTTTTCCATCCCAGTTGTGTTCCACAAAACAGCTGTCCACAGCCATATTCATCAGACACCCAGCACACCTGGGCTCTTCCAGGGGACATTAATTACAGCCCATGGGGGAGGAGAGGCATGCGAACACTCATGTCAAGAGGACTGGCTCCAGGCCAGGGGATAGCTCTTTGAAGGTGGAGTGAGACGCTAGCTTGCTTTTTGCTAATGCTCCAGGAGGAAGCCTGCACCCGCCAAAATTTCTCCAAGGATTTAGAGACACCAAGGGCTTTAAAGAAAAAATGTTAGTTGGTTTCAGGCCATAATCTGCATCTGCACAGCAAGGTGCTCTTTGCACGTGTATAAATTCAGCATCCCCACTCCCTTTGCTCTTTTCAACATAGTCTATGAGTTCACAGATTGAATCTCAAATGGAGATGTAGCTGGCAAAGATTTATTTTTGAGCTCTTCTGTTAATTCCTTCTGGACTGCGTTGCCTGGAGTGAAGAGTGTACAAGTGTGAGCCTCTCCATTTATTCACCCTACATCATAAACCATAGAGCTGGAAGGCATTGTCAGGTCATCTCATTTATCTGTGAGCATAAAATTTCACAGAGAGGATACAGGCTGCTTTTCAATTGCTTGTTCACTCAAAAGAGAGTGTTTCTTCTTTGCAAAAAGTAATTCTTGTGGCATTTTGGTGCAGCTTGAGTCACTATAGACTGTACTATGTACACAAAACAGGAGTGCACACGCATCTGTGTGCATGCGCACGTGTATGTAGCAAGTGCAGCAGCCAATGAGAGGGAAAGAATCAAAATTATATGCAGAAGGCATGTCTACGCAGATGGGTGCAGACAGACATGATCTCCTCTGCAGGGCATGTTAGCCTGGGGCCAGAGCTGCAGGAACATGGCTCGATGGTTTCCAGACCTGAACTGGCTCCCATTCGACCAGCTGGAAGCATGGCAGATGAGCACACTTGTCTGGACCCATCTGTGCAGACATGCCCAGACTCACCTCCAGACTTTCAAAATATCTCTGGAATGGAAAGGAGTTTTTCCAGTTAGGATCTAAAATAAATATTTACTAGGATAACATGTATACTTGCTAAAGCGCTTGAAGTGGGGAAAGACAAAAATGACAGCAGAAATTAAAATTAGATGATGATGAAATGCCATTTGCTAGGGTGTTTAAGCAGGGCTTGCTAATCACGAAATTGTGGCAGATCTCCAGCCCAGTGTCAGGTATTTATTTCAGAAAATAAAGAAGGACATGAAATATAAGCACTAAAATTTGGCAGAGCTCAAAGGAGAAGAGTGCAAAAGTAGGAGACAAAGTAAAAATGAATTCCCTTCATGAAGCTTACAGACTGAATTTTCTCTTGGGTTCCTTGTCTGCCACTGGCAGCATTTCTCTCCTTTTCAGATCTCTGACTTTTGAGGGAAAAAAGGGTAAATTCGTAATGGTTATTAATCAAATCTACCTTTAGACATCTAATTTAAGCTGTGGTCTGTGAAAACAGTGGAAAGGATAAATCACTCCCAGAGGATGCATTTAGGGTGACATGATGGAAATTTAAGTGGAATAATGCTGTGAAATATGCCAATGGAGGCTGGTGTCTCTCTGCTTCTACCAACTGTAGCAATGAGTAGCTTAATCTAAACCATCTGAAGTCAGGGGAGATGAATCTCAACCTAAAGGGAGTAACACAAAGAAGAAAAATAATCTTCACAGAGGATTCTGCACACACTGGGTCCACCTTTGGCACTGGTGTAAGTCCAAGCATGAATGAGTATTTCAGAGATCAATGAGGCTCAACATATCTGCAAATTTTGTAGCTAAAGAAAATTCTTCAAATGAATATCCTCAAATAAAACTTGGAGGTACCACTGTTTAAAGAGAGAGATTTGCTTTTGATCAGCTCCCCATCTTGCAATCCACATTCCTTGTCTAAATATGTGCCTCAATCTACTGAGGTACTTCAAAGGCACCATTTCTTTTTATGCTGGTGCTAACACTGGGAGGCTTAGTAGAAAATTGCAACTTGTGTTATGTGTTTCCTTTGCTTTATACAGTTATTGTCAAGTCACATTACAAACAAATAAACAAACAAAAACAACCACACACACACACAAAAAAACATTTCTTGTGCTCCTTTTAAGAGTTCTAATTTAGGCATTTTCCATTACCCAGTTTGGTAATGATTAAAGGTCAGATTCACCTCCAGACTTCCTATAAGGAAACACAACTTGCCCGTGATATAATCAGAGACACTGGTATTCATAGCACAGCATACTACGAAAACTCTCGGTAAACAAAACTGACACTTCCTGGTTCTTTGCTTCTCACCACTTACCTTACTAAGTCTGGCAGAAAGGGTGGCGTATGTAGTAGCGTCCCTGCTCAAGTTCTGAGCAAGGACTGGACCCAAACGTCTGGCATATGAGGATCAGTGCACTCTACAGGTCTGTTTGCTGCAGTGCTGCCCTTGCTGGTTCAACAAATGAACTCCTTATGTTAAAGAACAGGAACAATAATAAGTGTGCTCACAACAAAGGCCTTAATAACAAAGTAGAGGGGCTATCCTTTCCCCTTCGCCTCATAACTAAGATTAAAAAAAAAAAAAAAAAAAAAAAAGTCGGTGCTGTAATCCCCTTCCAGGTGGGAAAAAAAAAAATTAAAAAAAAAAGGGATTTTCACTACTAGCTCTTGGTAAAGAGACTAGCATGGAAAGGATGGAAAGTTGCCATACACTCTAAAGATAGTAAGCATTAGAATAGCTGGCTGAAATAGCCAAGATAGCACACTGAATATAATGAAGGGAAACCACACTGGCAGCAGCAGCGAATTTTGCTCCATGGTTGTAACGATTAGAAGGCATCCCTGTGCTGGGGTGAGGAGCTGTCCAGGCCTGTGCTATGGCCCGTTTTGTGCATTATTGGTAATGACTTGTGGAGAATCTGGATCATCTTCCTCAGCTTTAGCGGAAACCTCTCACAGCACTCTTTGGGAATGAAGCAAACATCCAATGAGCACCCCTCCACAGAGTCCCCAGTGGTCCTCCGTCCTCACTTCCTGAGCAACCTCCGTGAAACGTCACCAAAAAGCTAACATCATGGCACCAGGAGTACTTTAGATGGGGACCAGCTGTGATTAGGAGATGGCTATCATCTGAAAATTCATAATTATTAATAGAATAACTAATGCTAATGTATTCCACTTGGGCTGGGACATCTGTGCCAGAGATTGTTACAGTTAAAAGAAAAAAAAAAAAAAAAAAGAGAGAGAGAAGCTTTAAGCAGTTGTGTTTTTCCAGGATTTTTTTTTAATGAGTGTTTCATTTATAAAGTCCAGATTTTAGCATCTTACACAGCCACAAGACAACTAGGCCTACCTCAAATTGATCAAAATAGAAGTTTTCCATTGGGTTCAGCATTCAGTTGACTCTCCAAACATCTGTTTCATGGTTTGTTCAAACTTATACGTCAATAAGATGTTAATCTCCTTTATACACAAAAGCTGAAGCGCTGCCAATGGTTTAACTTCCTAGGAAGATGGAAGATCCTTTCTCAAGCTGTAAATCCTTCTGGCCTTTATCCAAAGCGAAAAATGTAAATCACCAGAGTGGAAACATTGCAAATATAATTTTCTGTCTAAACAAGGACAGTCTTAATTTTGGAAATTAATCAGATTTTTCTTAGAAACACCTTTAATGACAATGAAGACAAATCTCCCAGAAAATTACTTGGGAAATTGATCAACCTCTTTCTTAAACTTCTTTTCCAGTAATATTCTTGGAGATTTGTCCTCGTTGCCATTGAAGGTGTTTCTAAGTGAGAAAAAAAAATCTCTTCTTCAGGAACAGAGCCTGTGAAAGCATTTTTAATGTACACCAAAGTTTCTTTCTTTGTGCTGTTTTCTAAATAATCCTATTTCTTCCTTTCCCTGAAACAAACTGCTGGTCTATGAAGAGGCGAATCTAGAGAAGGGGAAGGGGCAAAGGACACCACACCCACGCACACAATCAGCAGTGCCTGTGGTGGCACTTGGTCCCAACTGGGAAACAGCCACTTGCACCAAGACCCGCTCCTGCATATGTGAGTCATAACTCACTATGTTTGTTAAAAAAGACAAAGAGCCAACTAAGAACAATCCCATCCTTACAACTTTACCCACAAGTTTGAAAACTTGTAATTAATTCACTTTCAAATTTATTGAAGTTTCCTTTAGGTGACCACAGCCGTTTGTTTTTTATTGTTCTTTTGTATATATTTTAAGAGCTCCTTACTCTACCCTGCAACTCCTAATAAATGATCAAGTTTAACTCTCCCTGCCTCTGCCTTGCTTCCTCAATCCCTGCAATTTTCTCCAATAAAACAAGCTAGGAAAATCCCAATTTCTATAACAATACAGAATATCCTGAGTTGAAAGGGCCATCTAGTACAACTCCTGGCTCCACACAGGACTACCTAAAAAATTAAACCCTACGTCTGAGAGCATTGTCCGAACACTTCTTGAACTCCAGCAGCTTGGGGCCGTGCCCACTGCCCTGGGGAGCCTGTTCCATGCCCACCACCCCCTGATGCAGAACCTTTTCCTCACCCCCAGCCTGACCCTCCCCTGACACAGCCCCATGCCGTTCCCTCGGGTCCTGTCGCTGTCCCCAGAGAGCAGAGATCAGCGCCTGCCCCTCTGCTCCCCTGTGAGGAAGCTGTAGGCTGCCAAGAGGCCTCCCCTCAGCCTCCTCTGCTCTGGGCTGAACAAACCAAGGGACCTCAGCTGCTCTTCATACATCTCACCCATCGGGCAATCCCATCAGGCCCCATGGATGCATCTGGAGCAGCAAATCTCGTACAAGTTTGGGGCCAATGGGGAGCTTATTGTTACTGCAGTCATGGTCCTCCAACTCAGGCTCTGGGTGTCCCAGTCCTCATCATCAGTGTTCAAGACAGAGGCAAAGAACGCATTAAACATCTCTGCTTTGCCTGCGTACCTATTTGTGAGGTGACTGTCCTCACCAAGCAAGGGGCCAATGCTATCTCTGTTCCTCTTTTTGCTGTTAACATATTTTAAAGAGCCCTTTTTGTTGTCTTGCATAGTACTGGCCAGATTCAAATCTAATTGAGATTTGGCTGCACAGATTATATCCCCACAATGATAAATAGTGTCTCTGTAGTGCTCCCATGTCACCTGAGCTCATTTCCAATGCCCATACACCTTTCAACCTAAGCACTGCCAGAAAATCCCTTCTCAGCCAAGACAGCCTTCTGCCCTGCTTGTTGACTTCCAGCATTTGGAGTTGTGTGCTCCTCTACCTCCAAAAGTGGAATCCCAGGGGACCTTACTAATGAGTTCACTGAGCAGCCTGAATTCTGCTTTCTTCATATTCAGGGTCAAAGTTTTGTTTTCAGTTTTCCTTATATCACCAAAGATTTTAAACCCAACTACTTCACAGTCTCTATGGCCAAGACTGCCACCAAACATCACTTCACCCACAAAACCCTCTCTGTTTACAAGCAGCAAATCTAGGAGGACACCTTTCCTAGTCATCTCGCTTAGAACCTGTACCAGGAAGTTATCATTCTTTGTATCAGCTGTGTGGTATTCCCAGTTAATGTCTGGCAAGATGAAGTCAACCTTAGGACAAGGGCAACTGATCTAGAGTTATCTTCTTGTTCCTTAAAGAATAAATAATCAACGTCATCATCCTGGCTGGGTGGCCTACGGGAGACTCCCACAACAATATCTGCTTTATTTGCTTGTCCCTTCATCCTTACCCAGAGGCTCTCAACCATGTCACAGCTGTGAGTTCCATACAGCCCAGTCCCTCCTCACACTGCCACCCTCCACCTTGCCTACCCCACGTGTCTGGACTCTGAAGAGCCCAGAACCATCCACCATGACACACCAGTCACAGGGCTCCTTTGATCAGGTTTCACTTATGCCAGTGATGTCATAGCTCTGGGACCGAGCCAAGGTTTCCCTCTTCTCTTGTTCCAATGTGTTCATTGCTGTAGAAACATTTCAGATGTGCTCCAGTACATCCAGCACCTTGCTAGCACATAGTCTTTCTTCAACATTGTTTTCAGTATACATGCTGCCTGGAAATGTACACTATCCTCATCCATGCTCCATGTGGCTTTTTGAACCTTACGTCTCAACTAAAAAGAGTTCCCACGGCAATGAACAGTCTAATGATAAATCTGTGGGAAAAAAAAAAAAAAAAAAAAAAAAAAAAAAAAAACAACAAAAAACACTTCCTATCATCCATCTCAAATTTCTTGTGTTTTATATGTCAGTGTCCTATTATTAGAAGAGAGAACTAACTACCCACATCTTCTACCTAACCTAAACAATCCGGATCTCCCTTGTACTCTCAAAGGCATAAAGTCACAGAGTAAATACAAAAGGAGATTTACACAGGCATGAGCATAGAAGGCTTTTGCAATTGCTGGAAAATCAGATAAATGCAACTTTTTCTCAGCAACTAATAGAACCACCCAAAATACAAGACTTGGTATTAATAAGAACTCCCACACAGTCATTTCCTAGGAGAGAAGAACAGTAGGATAGAGACTGGCCACAAGTTACAGGGATGTGTTGGGAGTAACATTGTTAATACAGCGGGTGGAGAAAGCAACTAGAAGAGAGAGTCCTCTACATCTGGTGTAATATAAGGATGTGGAAGTTACAGTGAACAGTAAAAGTTTGACCATCTTAGACTCTTAGAAAAAGCAGGGAGAGAAAACATCAAAGTAAAGAGAATTAACTTAAGAAAGCAGTCCTCAAAATATTCTAGCATAATAAGATCAACACAGAAAACAAATACAAGAGAGAAAACCTGAGGGTCAGTGGAAACTCCCTGAATATTACAGTTGGTCAAAAGCATGACCTATTCCAGTGAAGAGGAAGGCTAGAAAGGAGTGTCAGAGACAAACCTGGGCAAAGCACGAGCTTAAAACCAGACCTACGTAGTTCTCATCTTTGTCAAGGGACTGGGGAATTACAAGGCAGTCAGCTGTTCTTCAGCTCATAGAAAAACACTGGAATAAGCAGTCAAAGGCTTGCAGGCATCTGAGAGATTACAAGCAGATGAATGGTACCCAACATAGACCTGTCATGTCATACCAACATAATTTACTCTCTGTGGCAGGGAAACAGATCTTGTTGGTTGGAAGAGGAAGTTGATGGCATGTATTTTTATTTATTAAGGCTTTCAACATGCCTTGCATGACATTCTGATAAATAAGCACGGAAAAAAGGAAGAGAGAAACATGAGGAAGTACCATAACTTGTTGAAAACCTGCACTTGGAGAGTAGTGATCAACAGCTCATTCTCAAAACCACAGAAAGTATCTGCTGAGGTTTGTCAGCATACTGTGTCAAGCACTATTCTGGACTTTTAACAGTTACTTGCATGACAGAGCAGGCGTATGCTTTTTTTATTATACAAATGACTAAAGTGGGAGAAGCAACGGTGATGGCAGAGGAGAAGATGAGAATATAGAATGATCTTGAGAAACTGGAAAAATGGCTTGGAAGAAAAAGGATGCAACTGAAAAGAGATACATAAATAATGTTAATAATTAAATAAGAATAGCAAACTCCAGAAACATAGGACGGGAATGATCAGCTAATACAGAGCAATGCAGCCTGGGGGTCTAGCAGTCTTCATATTCACTAGTAGTCAAGAATTCAGACACAAAATAGGCAAGAGCTGAATTACAACACATAAAAATGAGCAATCCATGCAATATGGTGTAATTCTTTTGTTGTATGTGGTGTTGGTAACATTGAATGAGAGAACATGTCTCACTTTGGTCATGGTGATTCAAGAGGGGTTTGTCCTCCAGGGGCTGCAATGAGAAGGGCTAGAGGAATTTGGCTTACTGTGGGGGAGGCTCCAGTGAGAGACAGCGTCCTTAAATATCTTATGATGAGTCCCTAGATATGCAGGGGTCAATAAACATAAAAATAATTATTTAAATACACAACAAATAAGTCATAGGAAAAGAATAAACTGTTCTCAGTGTCTGCTGTGTGTTGGATAAAGAGTAATGTCATACATCACAGCAAAAAAGACAGGTTACGCATCAGGAAAATTTCTGCGAGCGTAAGGACTGTGCAGCGCTGGAGCAGGCTGACGAAGTGGGGCAGGGAAACCTCCAGCCCTGGAGCTTTTGAAAAAGGGATCTGTCAAGACCCAAAAAAGCATCTGTCAAGAATAACATGTATTTAACTGATATTTCTCTACTTCTTTCTTGGAATCACTACCTTACAGCTGCCTCCCTATTTCCAAATCATTGATCAGCACAGTAAATAACACAGGATCCAGAACAGGATCTTCTGCATCTGACCATTTTGTCATTATAAAAATAAACCCCATTGATTTCTGCCTCCTGCACAATGTTTGGCTCAGTAGAGTGCCTTCTCTCTTCTTCACTATTTACCTGCTGGGATAAGATCTAACTAGATCTCTGTAGAAATCCAAACCACTCATTCTGCTTCCGATGTCTTATTTTTTTTAGCTTCAACCTATTCTGAGGTACAAATGTGACAATTAGTGATCATCAGCAGATTTTTACTCATGTAGGGGTAAATACCAGATAAGCTTGCCTCTTGATGTCCTCAGGCAGACAAAAATCTTGCTTTCTTTCAACCCATCAGCCTCCTTCAGGACTGGAGCACCTCCTTCCCTGCCTCGGATACATGATCTGAATGCAGCAACATACAATATTTTCAGCTTGCTCCGACATCTCAGTTGTGGTATTTCCTCAACAACTTCACCTAATCCTTAGGAACGGAACCAACATCATGAATGGTAATGACTGACATCAAAAGATAACTTTAATTCTGACAAATTCTTTTGCCTCCCTTTAGCTATTTCCATCAGCCCCTGGTGCTCACAGCCCCGCGGAGTCTCTCCTATGTCTAGCAAATCTGATAGACTTAAGAAAACATATTTCCATATTTACACTTTTTTAAGCTATATTTCCTTGAAGCCTATGTTGATCCTTCTGATTTCCTGCTAATTTATCACCTACCATAATTTATAATCCTGTTTATTGCCCTCAGTAGGGTCCGATTTCCAAATGCTGAAGGACTGGCTCAAATTACCTCTTAAATCTTGCCACTTGGCATTCCCCCGCCCTGGTTTGGTTCTGTTTTATTCAACTTCATGCATATCTTCTGACACTATATAGCTGTGATTTGAGTAGGTGACTTTGTGGGGATTTTATTTAATTTTAATGCCTTTTAAACTAACACGTTTGTCTTATTTTTTTAATGCTTACCAGAGCCATGACACCTTCCAGTGTTTTATTTTCCCTTTGTAAGTCTAATTCTATGGTTGCCTCTAATTATTTAATGCTCAGCTACTGCCCTTTTCTTTTAATTAACTCCTCCATGTTAATTAAGACTGAATTAGAAATAGCTTTCCCTCTGATGTACGAGTTCTTGGTCTAGTTTTGCCGAGACCTAACACTTACATTTGAGAATCTCTCTCTGTGAGGCTGGGGTCAGCTGTCCACGCCGCAGGTAGGCTGCTGAGCCCCACTGCCATTGCTGTTCTCCTGCCGCTGCCATGTCACCTGGCACTCGCTGTCCTTCGTTTAATCTGGAGACACGTAGCTGAGCCATGATTTGTTATCAGCGTGGTAATGCCACATTTCTCTGCACTCATGGTGACGTTACAAGCTTTGCCTTTCCCTCCAAAGGTTGCACATACCTGGGTTTTCCCAGGTTGGCAATTTGCCAGTAACACCTATTGAGTTGTGTCTGCACCACCCACAACTGTAAATTCCCCTGCCAGCCCTCAGCATGCTGCTGGGCAGGAGGTGACCCCTGCAAGGGGTACAGGGACCTCTGAGCCGGGGTCCAGCCCTTAGCTGGTGGGGAGACGAAGGACAAACGGCTTGGCTTGTGGTGCCTCGCTTGGCCAACAGAGTCCTTCAGAGAAAGACCATACTGCTGCCTGTGGTGCTGAAGCTGCCAGTGCTGATGTGCCTCTGTTTCAGCCCCCAGCAGATGATCTGCCTCGTTAAGACGAGAGTACAGGCAACTATTTAAACACTTCTTTTGAAGCGTTCTCATTTGAGGAGCTAATCTCATTAAATGCATCTGCAGCAGCCTGGGCAGTCGTGAACATCTGTTCCATAGGCTGCCGAAACGCAGCGGTCCCTCCTCCCTCTCAGGTGCCACCCGTGTGGCCCGACAGCCACACATTGTCTATTATGTGCCGTTGGCAATGCTTGTCCATCTGTCCTTGGCAGGAACATCTTGCACAACACTCGGCACTAATCAGCAGGATGAGCATGGACACATAAATCCTCCTGGCATCAGGTTACATGTGCACAGCTGTTTAAATTGTTGGGAGGCTTTCCCTCGGTGGTTATTTTATATGGTTTATATGATGTGAAGGGAGCATTATTCTTGAAGGGACTTAAAGATCTTGGCCCAGTTTGTCTGTGGTCTTTAAAGATCCCATGACACTTTTCACAAGAGCTGGAGAATTAATCTCATTGTGCTGCTTAAATTTCAGCAGAGAGTTATATTTTGCTTTTCTGTCATTTCTTCCTATATACTCTGCTCTGTAGATTCAGGCATTATTAATCCCTTTTATGACATTTTAAATGTACATCGTGTGTGGCACTGTGAATGGAAATCTGAGGGGCTAAGCTCAAAGTAAAATCAGATCCTGAGTGTTTTTTGTGGCTGGGGGAACATCACAGTAACAGGCAAGAGCAGCACCAGCAGCTAATATAGGGGGGCATTGTGAATACCAAATAAAGGGCGTGAAGTTAAAGCGCTGTTACCTGTATAAAATTTTCTTTTATCCCAATGTGATTTTCAAAATACTTTTTACCTTTAAAAGTGAACATACTCTTCAAAATCTATTTCTTTGACATCATCATGGAGTTTAGGTCATAGCAAACCTAGCATCTGATGTAAATACAGAGTACTGTGTCTAAAGGTCATAGAACAACA
>VXAV01010674.1:37374-52318 GCA_013399715.1 Alectura lathami | reverse complement strand
AAAAAAAAAAAAAAAAAAAAAAAAGCATGTTTCAAAAAATCAAAGACTTTCTTTATTATGTTTAAAACCTTAAAATGATTACCTCCATCTGAAATGCACAATGTAAATACAATTACACTGGAAAATAAAAAAGGCTATACATTCATCTTTGATTTTCATGACTGAAAGCAGGGATTGCTGTCATTCTTACTTCATGATGCTGTTGATAAACTGTAGTTAAGTCTGTCTCAGAGTCAGACCTCAGCTCAGAAAACTTGTTTTTACATAATTTCCCAGTGTATTGAGTTTACACGTCACGGTTTTGGTAGCTAGGGGCTGCAAGGGTGGCCTCTGCGTGCAGAGCCCTGTAGCAACCCACATGTCAGATCAGAGCCAGTTCCAGCCGTCTCCAAAAGGGACCCACTTCTGGCTAGAGCTGAGCCATGAGAGCAGCAGCCCCGCAGGCACCAAGGTCAGTGCAGCAGGAGGGCAGGAGGTGCTCCAGGCACAGAGCAGCAGCTCCCTGCAGCCCAGGAGAGGCCCGTGGTGGAGCAGGCTGTCCCCCTGCAGCCCGTGGGCACCACGCAGAGCAGATCTCCACGTGCAGCCATGGAGGAGCCCATGGTGCAGCAGGGGGATGTGGCCTGGAGGAGGCCGCAGCCCATGGACAGCCCCCACAGGAGCAGGCCCCAGGCTGCAGCCATGGAGGGGAGCCCGTGGTGGAGCAGAGGCCTGGGGAAGCTGCCGCCTGTGGGCCCTGTGCTGGAGCAGCTCCTGCAGGGTGAGCCCCATGGTACGGAGCAGTGTTGGAGCAGTGCTTGGAGAGCTGCAGCCTGTGGGAAGCCCTTGCAGAATCAGTTCTGAAAGGATTACACCTGTGGGAAGGACCCCACACTGAGCAAGAGCAGAAAGCGACCATGGAAGACTGGCAGAAGTGGAGCATTATGGGCTGACTGCAGCCTGCATTCCCCACTCCCCTGCATTGCTTGAGGAAGGAGATAGAAGAGGCTGAATGGAGGGAAGCATTTTTACTTTGCTTTTACTTCTCAGTGCTCTATTCATTGCAATAGGCAATAAATTACATTGTTTTCCCTCTGGTGAGTCTCTTTTGCCCATCAAGGTAATTGATGAGTGATCTGCCTGTCTTTATCTCAACCCTTGACCTTTTTTTGTTGTATTTTCTCTCTCTGTTCTTTTGAGGAAGGGGAGTAAGAAAGTGGCACAGCAGAGCTGAGCTGCCTGTTTATGTGAAACCACCACTGCCAGTATAACAGTTACTTCTAACAGAGCAGCATCAGGATTCATGCATCCCAAATACTAGTATCACTGACATTAAAGAACATGACACAACATAAATAAGGACTTTGAGAAAATTATAGGATAATAATCTTCAGGGTGCTCTTTAAAATACAAATTTCCTTAACCCTATGTTCTGGTTGCACTAAATATGGTAAATTCTTCTCCTCTTACATTTTAATTATTTTTCCCTAGTTCTCAAATTATTTTCAATACTTTTTTCCAGAAAACAAAAAACCAAAAAAAAAAAAAAAAGGAAAAGTAATAATAACGTAGGCACTAAGATTTTCATAGAATACTGGCTTCCTATAAATAATTCTGACAGTGTAATCACAGTTACTGGCTTTGCACAGAGTAGAAAATGATAAAAATCTAAATCTCCTTTTGGTTTCTGGTAAATTTTTGTACCTGAAGTTAATGATAGAAATATAAGCAAAAAGATAAAGAAGCATCTCTATTAACTATTTCAGTGACCAGGATAAAGCCCACACATACTAGAAATGGGATATGTACCATGATACAGCTGAAAGGTTTGTATAGTGTTCTGTATTCTTAAGTGGACAATGACTATCACACATGAAGATATTTAGGTTAACCTATACCTTTTAACTCACAAGCTTGCAAATTGCTTAAAACTGCCTGGCAAGCAGGTAGCATGCATATTTTCTCATGGAGCTTATTTGCTTCAATGACTTGTTACAAAACAAACAAACAAACAAACAAAAAAACTCATTTGAACTCTCCACCCTTTGCTTGCCAATGCAATGTAAGATTATAATAACATTGCTAAGTTAGTTTAATTATCTAATTTTAGTAACCCCTTGCTTGTGATACACAGTATCACAACATACAACAGTAGTGCTTGTTGTCTGTCTGGTAAGATATATGCAAACAGCCTATGGTACAGGCCCAAAAAGCTATACATGTCTGCTAGTTGACAGAGACCATTCTTATTAACATCATAAGAAACTTATTTGGCATCTCTGGAATTGTATCACTCCTCACAGATGGCTATTGGCTGGGGATATTACTTTTCAACACCAGATATGGACAAATCTCTTGGGATGCTTTCAGTTATCTACGGAAAATTCAGCGATGGGATTTTTTTGTAGGGTGATGACACACCCTTCAGATAGTAGTTTCTAAATCGGAGTCATCAGCCTGGATTTTTCTAGAAAGCATCAGATAACTTTTGTCATCAACGAGTAAAAATGCATAGGATAGACACTTTTGTAACTGTTAAAATGCTAGCTGACCATCCATGTGCCCACTGACTGATTTTCAAAATTGGCAAACTGAGAAACCTAGCCTACGCTAGTCAAAGAAATCCTAAAAAGAAACAAAGTGGGAGATTTGGGAGCAGAGTACAACAACAACAACAACGAAAAAGACTGTTTTCTCCATATCTCATCTGTTAGAAAAACATATCTGTAGCAGATTTTCTTGTTAGACAGTTACACTGTAATCACAGAGGGAAATCACAGGGAAAAAAAAAGGGTTGGTCTTATGAATAAAGACAGATTGGTCCTGCAGATATAGCTTGTGTTTCTTGTTCTGGAAAACCACATTCTCTATTTCTGCCTCAGAAATCCAAAATCTGTGTTGCAGACACTTGTAGCTTTTTTTNAAGGGCTTTTTTTTTTTTTTTTTTTTTTTTTTTTTTTGGTATGTTCGTAATGACGTAGCCTTCATTCTTGTAGATGCCTTACCTGTTATCTTCAGTTTAATAGACAGAGATGCTGAGCACTCGTAATTACATCTGAGGTCAAAATTTTCTGTCTTGCTTGCTATGTAATGTGAAGTGAACTGAATAAAATAAAACCTTGTGTTATAGACAGTGAACTCAAATGGTAAGCCTTTGAATCTACATAAGCAAAATATCCTCTACAGGTTACAGAAATTTGTAAAAATAAATTCACTAATATTTAAAAAGTAAGTATTTAAATTTAATACCAGAGAAATGCTTTTGTTGAAATTAATGCCTGACTTTGAAATAAAGTCAGCACACAGTGAACAAGTTATGAGATCACACATACACTGAAAATATGTCAGGTAAAATACAGAATATATTCCTTATTATATGTTCCTGACTGAATCACTCACACGGAGAATACAGTATGTGCTTCTGTAGTTAAACATGGTATCTCAAAGAAATTAGGTTGGAATAAAAGATTCCCAAGTCACATCTAAATGAAGACAGGAAAGCCACATTTCCTATGCAATATTCTTTGAACATAGTTGTATTTTCATACATACAAACCACACAGAAAAAAGGTCACAGGAACAACACAGCATCCTTGTGAAATTGAAAAGAACATTACCTTGAAGTAAAATCTGTTAATAATTTTCAGATTACTTTCCATTTATGAAACACTTATAAACAGGCACAAGACTAGCAAAACCCAGAAAACAAACCAGTTCACTGGTAAAGGCACAACTGAAATCACATTCTACTTGGTCCTCTGGCACAGGGAATGAATGGTTTTAATGAACATCAATTTCAGCTACACCCCCTTGATAAGCGGTTAGAGGTAGCAGAAGATGAGCACTATCTGTTCAGTGAATCTTTTATTTTAGTCTTGGCAGCAAAGCAGTTGCTTGATGCAATTCTGAACTGCCATATAATTACCCCCAGTGAAAGAAAAAAGTATTGTTTGCTGGTAAGTAAGGTTTTGCCTGATGTAAAAACTCTTCTAGAGGTTGTAGAGCACTAAGGATAACTAGTCTCTGCGCAGACAAATTAGCACAAACACAGTGGGCTGTTTAATGTCTTCACTCCCTTTGTTAACTTGCATTCCTTGACCTGAGCAACAAGACTTACCAAAAGACATCCACCCCATCCTTCTGAAAACCTAGCTGTAAATGCATCCAGTAATTATAATTGGCTAACATTAACTCATGCACAAAGAAAAGTAACTTCAGGCAATGCCTCCAAGGGTATGAGAAAATGTTGATTACAAAAGGTAAGAAGCATGGCTGTGCCAACATTTAATTATTGTAGGAGCACTTTTCCTGTTCTATAGTCTTTATTTCAAAGTTTAAAATACATCAGCCGTTTGTTGGACATTATAAAAAAACAATCCTTGAAAATATTAAACCTATACATTTAAAGCAGTTTTAAATAAGCTAGCTTGCTTTATTTCATATTAAAGCATGATTAAATTTACGCATATCAGGCTCTTCTTCCACCTTATTTTCAGCAACATCAGAGAATAATATTATGAAATTCTTTAGACTTGGAAAAAACATCTTGCCATACATACACAGAAGAGAGTGAAAACACATTTTTCATGAAATTATTTTACCTTTTGTTACTTTCCTTGGTGCTTCAAAAACTAATGTTTTTAAAGGATAATTTATTTCTTAAATAACCTAGAAATTTAACCTTGCTCATTCAAAATTTAATAACAAATAACAAACAAACTCCCTTTGAATGGGCAAATCAAGTAACAGTAGCAAATTAGATGGATAAAAATCTAAATAACAAACATTTTCCTCAGAAAGCAATAGAAAAACTTGTGTTTCTTTTGGAAAAGTCTCTCCCTAAAAGAATGAAATTCTTATGCATTTGATGCCCATCCTATGCATATGAGATTGACAATATTTTTAGGGTGGCAGTTAGTCTTTACAAATTTAATTCTAGCTTTCTATACGTTGATAGACCACCCATTGCAAAATCTATATTCTTGCAGGTATTTCTGATCAAATTTTTAGAATAATAGGAAAATCCTACCGGATCTTCTGTTCTGTGGTTGTTCAGCAAATCAGATAGGAAATCATCATGAAGGCTTTCTCTCCGAATCAATGTAAATTCACGCAGGAAAACTGCTCCTTGGCTTTGGTCTCCACAAACCTGGTAGGAAAACATATTTGGAAAAACAATGTTTCAATTCTGTCATATATACGATCTCTGTAATATTAAAACGTCCATTAATGGTCTTTTTTTTTATTCTATTACTAAACTCATTCTAAGTACTCAGCATTGATATTAATGAAAATAAAGATATGCTTTTCAATAAATCCAATAAATAAATTATTTTTGTTTGTAAAATAAGTTGCTATTTGCTCCTTTTAACTATGGTCTATAAAGCAGCTAACACTCTCTCTTTCATTAAATTAATTTCAATATTTTGAGAAATTAAAATTTAGATTGTGTTTATATTTTTTGGAACATATCATGTTTGTCCAGCAGATTGATCACATTGCCTTAAGAAATCAGAGCTAACAATTTCTGAGGGCCAGAAAAAAATTTACTTGTAAGTACTTTGGATAACAACTTTAATCACAAAATCACAGAATATCTTTAGTTGGGAGAGTTGGCACCTTCAAGTCCAGCTCCTGGCTCCACACAGGACCACATAAAATTCAAACCCTGTGTCTGAAAGCATTGTCCAAACGCTTTTTGAACTCCAGCACCTTGGGGCTGTGCCCACTGCCCTGGGGAGCCTGTTCCATGCCCACCACTCCCTGGTACAGAACCTCTTCCTAACCCCCAGCCTGACCCTCCCCTTACGCAGCTTCATGCCATTCCCTCTGGTCCTGTTGCTGTCCCCAGAGAGCAGAGATCAGCGCCTGCCCCTCCACTCCCCTGGGAGGGAGCTGTTGGCTGCCATGAGGCCTCCCCTCAGCCTCCTCTGCTCTGGGCTGAACAAATGAAGGGACCTCACCCACTTCTCAAACACCTTTCCCTCCACACCCTTCTCCATCGTCACAGCCCTCCTTTGGATGCTCTCTGATAGTTTTATGTCCTTCTTATATTGTGGTTCCAAACCTGCTCCCCGTGCTTGAGGTGAGGCTGCACCAGGCAGAGCAGAGCAGAGCAGAGCAATCCCTTCCCTCACCCAGCTGGCAATGCTGGGCCTGATGCACACCAAGGTATGACTGGCCCTTTTGGCTGCCAGGGCACACTGCTGACTCACATTCACATTGCTGTCAGCCAGAACCCCCCATACCCCTTTCCATGGGGATGCTCCCCAGCCTTTCAGCCTCCAGTCTGTCCATATATCCATGGTTGCACTGTCCCAGAGCACTTCCTTTTATTAAACATCATGAGGTGATTGCCCAGACCTCCAATTTGTCAAAATCTCTCAAGTTACACTTGAAGTGTAACTTCAAGTGCTGTATCCAAGTCATTTATGAAAACATTGAAGAAAACAGGCCCTAAAATGGAGCCTTGCAGAACCCTACTAGTGTATGGCCACCATCCTGATTTTACCCCATTACCACAAATTTCTGAGCCCAACCCATGAACCAGTTGTTCACCTATCACATCATGTTTTTGTCTAGCTGTATGCTGGACACTTTGTCCAGAAGGATACTGTGAGAAAAAATATCAAAAGCTTTGCTGAAATCCAAAAAGATATATCAACTGATTTCGCTTCATCAACTACGTGAGTAACTTTGTCATAAATGAAGGTAAGTTTTGTAAACAGGATTTTCCCCTTATGAATCTGTGTTCGTTGTGATCAATGACTCCAATGTCTTTCAGGTGTTTGTCAGTAACTCCTGGAAACTTCTCCATAATTTTGCCAGGCACTGAAGTGAGACTGACAATCCTGCAAATAGCTGGGCCTTTCTTCTCACCTTTCCTCAAAACTGGGACAGTGTTTTCCAACTTCCAGTTGACTGGGACCTCTCCAGATTCCCAAGACTGTTGAAAAATAATTGAGAGAGGTCTTATGATGACATAAGCCATCTCTTTGAGTATCCTGGGACGAATGCCATTGAGACCCACAAATTTATATGCAGCAAACTGGGGCAGAAAATACCACACAAGTTTGGCATTAGCTGGGAGCTTATCTTTACCTGAGTCACAGTCCTCCAGCTCGAGGCTCTGGTGGTCCCAGAGCCCATCATTGATGCTAAAGACAGATGCAAAGAAGGCATTAAATATCTCTGCTTAGCTTGTGTCCTTGTGACAATCTTCATCAAGTAATGGACCAATGCTATCTCTAGTCCTCTTCTGCTGTTAACATATTTTAAAAGGCCCTTTTTGTTGTCCCCCAAATTACTGGCCAACTTCAACAGTAATTGTACTTTGGCCACATAAATTTTCGCCCTGTGGACATGAACAGTATCTCTGTTGCCCTCCCTTGTTGTCTGACCTCACTTCAAGTGGCCATACACTTTCTTCATTCATCTAAACCCTGGAAGAAAATCGCTGCTTAGACAAGCCAACTTTCTGCATGACTTTCAACATTTTGGAATTGCTTGTTCCTGTGCTCTTAAAGAGGTGGTAGCTAAGAATTGACCCCAATGCCTTCAAAAGCAGTTTCCATGGGGACCTTGCCAACTAGTCCATTGAACAGCCTGAAGTCTGCTCTCCCCATATCCAAATAAGTTCATAATTAATAATCATCTAAATTTGCTTTACAACTGCTATTTCTAAGTTTAACAAGTATCTAAACAATACCTAAACAGTATAATATATAATATTATATATACATATATAAAATTAATAATAATAATCTAAACAATACCAAAACAGGCAGAGAAGGCAGGAAACCAGCATGGCTGAGCAAGGACCTGCTGGTCAGGCTGAGGGAAAAGAAGGAGATGTATAGGCAGTGGAAGCAGGGATGGGTGGCATGGGAGGATTACAGAGGTGCTGCCAGGGTATGCAGGGATGGGATCAGGAAGGCCAAGGTGCAGGTAGAATTAAGCTTGGCAAGGGATGTGAAAAACAACAAGAAGGGTTGCTTTAGCTACATAGGGCAGAAGAGGCAGGTGAAGGAGAGTGTTCCCCTCTAACAAATGGAAAAGGAGAACTGGCCTCCTCCGATGTGGAGAAGGCTGAGGTACTTCATGAGTTCTTTGCCTCAGTCTTCACTGCCAGTAAGGCTTCCCAAGTCTCTTGTGTCCCTGAAATTCCAAGCGGGACCAGGGGAGGAAAATCCTTCTCAGTTTAAGAGTGGAGCAAGTCTGAGACCACCTTATGATACTGAAGGTTTACAAGTCTATGGGGGCAGATAAGATGCATCCCAGGGCCTTGAAGGAGTTGGCAGATGTGGTTGCCAAGCTGCTCTCCACCATATTTGAAAACTCGTGGCTGTCAGGTGAGTTCCACGGTGACTGGAATAAGGAAAGCACCACTCTCAGTTTTTAAGAAAGGGAGAAAGGAAGACATGGATCACTAGAGGCCAGTGAGCCTCACATCTGTGCCTGGGAAGATCACAGAGTGGATCATCCTGGAGGAGATGGTAAGGCACATGTGAGATGAGGAGGTGATCTGAGACAGCTTGACGAAGGGCAGGTCATGCCTGACCAATCTGGTGGCCTTCTGTGGTGGAATGATGGCATCGGTGGACCAAGGAAGGGCAATGGATGCCGCCTGTCTGGACTTGTGCAAGGTCTTTGACATGGTCCCACACCATATCCTTATCTCTAGACTGGAGAGATATGGATTTGATGGGTGGACTGTTCACTGGATAAAGAACTGGCCAGACGGCCGCAGCCAAAGGGTTGTAGTCAATGGCTTTATGTCCAGGTGGAAGCTGGTCACGAGCGGTGTCCCCCAGGGTTCTGACTTAGTGGGATCAACAAGTTTGCTGATGACACCAAGCTGAGTGGTGCAATTGATACCCCTGAAGGAAGGGATGCCATCCAGAGAGACGTGGACAGGCTGGAAAAGTGGGTCCATGATAACCTGATGAGGTTCAACAAGGTGTTACCATTGGGCCAGGACACTCACCTCTGGAAAGCTTGTTTATATAATTCACAAAATTAAATGAACACAGATAGTGCAGTTGGTACAACAGAAGGAAGGGGTGCTATCCAAAGGTACCTAGACAAGCTGGAGAAGTGGACCCACATGAACATAGTGAGATTCAACAGGGCCAAGTGCAACATGTTGTGGTTGAGTCAGGACAATCCCAGGTATGTGGACAGACTGGGACAAGAACTCCTTGAGAGCAGCCCTGTGGAGAAGGACTTGGGCGTTGTGATCAACAAAAAGCTGGCCATGAGCCGGCAGTGCACTCTTGCAGCCAGGAAGGCCAATGGCATCCTGGGCTGCATCAAGAGAGGGGTGTCCAGCAGGGAGAGGGAGGTGATCGTCCCCCTCTACTCTGCCCTTGGAAGGCCTCACCTGGAGTGCTGTGTCCAGGCCTGGGGCCCCCAGTACAGAGGGGATGTGGAGCTGTTGGAGCGGGTCCAGAGGAGGGCCACCAAAATGCTCAGAGGGCTGGAGCACCTCTCCTGTGAGGAAAGGTTGAGGGAGTTGGGACTGTTCAGCTTGGAAAAGCGAAGGCTCCGGGGAGACCTCATTGCGGCCTTTCAGTACTTAAAAGGAGCGTACAAGTGGGAGGGGACTGACTTTTTGTGCAGTTAGATAGTGATAGGACAATGGAGAATGGTTTTAAACTGAAAGAAGGGAGGGTTAGGTTGGATGTTAGGAAGAAATTCTTCACTGAGAGAGTGGTGAGGCACTGGCACAAGAAGTTGTGGATGCCCCACCCCTGGAAGCATTCAAGGCCAGGCTGGATGGGTTCCTGGGCAGTCTGATCTAGTGGCTGGCAGCCCTGTCCATGGCAGGGGGGTTGGAACTAGATGATCTTTGAGGTCCCTTCCAACCCAAGCCATTCTGTGATTCTATGATTCTATGATTCTATCAAAGTGTCAGAGATACTATTAAGGCATTGTTACAGTGTTTTCTGAAAATCAGTGAAAATAAACCTACATCATCATTCATGTTTCCAACTCCTGTATTTTGTAGGCTTTCCAAGTCAAAGACATAAGAATTACATTTCTTAGGTACAAGTTAAATTTTTAATGCTGGAAAACAGTGAGATTGTGAGGAGGGTTTTTTCTCTATTAACATAAAATCTTGCTTTTAGTAAACTAAGCATTATTAAATCCATTACAGGTGAAATATCCATAAAGTCTACTAACAAGCAAAATAGGGACTATGTTATGAAGAGGAAATTGAATAGATTTCTCAGTTTTCAGCATTTCATAACACAATCGAAGGTGATTCAGCTTGAAAAAATAATCTGTTTTATCCAAATTGGCAAGTAAGAATACTTCATATTTATTTTGACAGTAGAGACTGCAACTCTAGTATGAATTAGCCAAATGTGATGGTCATAAATGCTTTTTACATATGAGATACTGATTTATCTTTCTCCAACACAATATAGAGACACTAGTGCAGGGCAACAGTGAAGTTTCTGGATATCTTTTTCTCTGTTTCTCCATCTGAAGAACAACATCCTTTAATCATGAATTATAGACATGATATTTCCTCAAGTATGTAAGATAAGCACAGGACTTACAAACAGACTGCTGTTATTACTCACTAGCGCTCCATTACTAAGTTTATTTTGCAAAGAAGGCCCATGCTCTGCTGCATGTGTCATGAATATTCCCTGTGTTCATCCTTCTGCAAAGCCAGATACCATCTTTATCCTAGTACTAGTTATCCAAGATGAGAACTTCAGAGAAAAAAGAAGGGTCTGGGAGTACCATAAATATGATGTGTACTGTCCAGGGGGAGGATGAAGTATAGATTTGCCACTCCCTACAAGTGAGCTGGTATTGCTGTTTGGGAGGAGGCAATCCTCCCTGCCATCTGGGAAGTGAGATCAGAGCTGCTGCAGAGCTGGTGCAGCTATAATGGGGTGACTAGAAAGAGATGAGCTAATAAAATTAAAGTGGGGGTTGGGAATACCTCGTTATGAAGAGAGTAGTGGGAAGAACGAGGAGTTCCTCAAACCAAATTATATGTTGGTTAGCATAGCAGATTTTGCCTTTAATAGAAGCCTCTTGTCAGTAGCAGTATAATACTGGGCACCGTATTCTTTTGGTAATTTTCAGCTTCTCTGCAGTGAATTTTAATTAAGTAACTAAGTAACCAAAGATCTTTCTATGAAAGTGACAGTGTGGGGCTTTAAAATTCATACTTAGCCTTCCATCTTTTAGATAACATTGAGAGATACACTGATAACACATATTATTGTGTTACGGCAATGAAGAATCCTTTGTAGTGTCAGAGGAAGATACATGCACATGTCCAAAAGAAAAAGAAGCCCTTCTACTGATACAGTTTTTTCTCAATGGAAGTTATAGACAAATAATTATTTTATCAATAAAAAGTGTCCTAAAATGGTTCATTATTCATAAAAATATTTCATCTCAGGAATGGCAAGAAATGCTCAGCAATAAAATACATTTCATAAAAGAAAATCGATAGTTTTATTTGACTCATAAGTAGCAGTCTCTTCTTGTGATTTTAAGTGCTTAAGATAAACAAATGTGATGGTAAAATTACGATTGACTAAGGTTTCTCAAAATTCTATGCTTCTAGCTTCGGAATTCAGATAATGGTGTAAAAAACCTGTTTCCTTACCAATGATTCACTGTCCTACTTTTTTTGTGTGTGTGTGTCCCTGCATAAACAAACTCAGATTCTGCAAAATCTTTTCCTCCTAAGACGGACAGCTTCCAACTTTCAAACAATTTCTAAATGGTTTTCAAAAAGAAACTAAACCTAATTTAGTACTGCACTATCTTTCTAAGTCATCAATAGTTAAGGCTTTGCAAGGAAGTGTTTGCAGTTTCAAAAATCTCAACAGGATACTGTTAACCTTTAAATCTTTTATCCCATCAATATTAATGTTTTAATTGCTAATAATTACATGAGAGGGGTAGATGCCAGAGGCACTATGTAGGAAGAATACACGTAACAGGAGAATAAAGACATTGAGAAACTGAGGAAGAAGGGAGAAGATGAGAAACAAAAGCCAAGAAAAGCAGTAATGAAAATAAGAATGTTTCTTTTTTTTTTTTTTTTTTTCTCAGCAAAACTTAATGATAAAGTCTTGAAAAAAAGGAGAGAGCTGATAATAATGTAGTCTTTAAAATGGCTTTTCTCCTCTTAATTTATAACGTGTTCCTACTTTGAGCTGGCTGAAGTCAGCACCTGCAGCAGTATGTGACTAGTCAAGAACCTACAAACAACACTGCAAATAAGGTTTCATCAATGCATACATGAAGATCTATAACATAACACCAAAATTTCTCAGTATCAGGAAGATTGGTGGGTATTCAGATGCCCAACTGTCTTTATGAAGAGACTTACAAAATTGAGGGGAGACTAAGTTCCAGCAAAAACCTGAGTAATCATGTTTTTCTCTTTTTTTAGCTCTGTTCTTATCACTCTTGGATCAGTCTAAAGCATGAATTGTTCCATTAGATCCAGCAGTGTGTGTCTAGGGGGAATCTTTGAGTAGCTGACAAATACAGAATAAGAAAAGAAAAGACTTTATACAAGCCAGTGAGTGGAAGGATGCATCCTGGCCAACTGACAGAAGACCTTCTTGCACTGACTGGAGCACTGTCTTTCTGTGGAAGCAGCCTCATTAATTTTGCTGTGACATTGGTCATTCAGAAATGCTCAGAATTTTCCAGACTTTCTAGTTCCCCATTGAGAAATATGCAGGTCCAAGTATCAGAGGGGTTGTGTCAATGAATTTCTAATAGGGCTGACAATCTGAAGCCTTTGCTTCCATTAATTCACCTCATGCTATAAATCAGACAATCTATGGTTAATGTGATTTGAGAGACAAAGTAGACTCCAAAATAAGAAAGCTGATTTTCAGGCACAGGTAAAGGCTGATAATAACTTCAGCTTGTAGTTTGCTTTGTCCTTCACCACTGACATCTCAAAGGCTGAACTGCAGCTACAAAGATGGCTATTCCCCCCTGGAAACTCTGTTCCCTTCTTTAAAACTTACTTTTTCTTGGATTCAGTCCAAAGAAATTGTTTTCTTGCCAAAGCACCAACAACTAACACAACAACAATAAAGCTTTTGTTATTGTTATGACAAGACAGTATTTTTCATTTCTAGGTCATTGCAACAAAAATAACAGTAAATGAATGATTGTAATAAATCATTCACAGCTGATGTCACAGCTGATGAGGTTAATGCATAAATTCTCAGCAACCTTACATCCCAAAGACAAATGTACTCATGTGGGATTAAACAGCTTTCCCATCAGCATCTTCACTACTGACATTCTGGGCAGTAACCTACTGGAGTCTTGTCACTAAATGGAAAATACTTAACACCATGTGAAAAGTCAGGAGGAAGGTCAAGTGATGGAGGTACACATGACTTTCACGCATTCATAGCAAACAGAATGCTTGTAAGAAAGCAGTCAGAATCTCAGGATGCTCTTTATGTTTTCCTGTCTCTTTCGTACAACAATTTACTACACTTGGAAGAAATTCAGCATCTAAGCTGACAGAGGAAGAGACTCTTCCAGCTCTAAGCTAACTAGTAGCAGTAGAATTTCTCTCTGCCTTTCCTATCAGTATGGTTTAAAGTGCAGCTTTCTTTGTTCATGTGGTTGCCTTTTTTGAAGCCAACATGTACAGGTTAGATTCTCAGCTTTCCTTGGATCCGATAGTTGGTTGCTCCTTCTTCTCTTACAGCACTTCTTACTGCTTTGATCTTCTTGATAATTTTCTTATAAATGGGAGAAAGGCTTGTCTAAATTTACAAATGAAGTCAATCATAAACTGCCATTTTTTCAGTACTGCAATGTCTTCTTCTGATATCTGAAAACAAAATTCCTTGTTCTAAGGAACTTAAGACAGAGACAATAAATAAATGAATAATTTAGCCCTATTGAAAACAAGTTTGTCCTGAGACCTGAATATCAACAATATTGCTTTCTGGTTCCAGCTTTTCCAAACTCTGCAGATATTATTGTTTCTGAATTAACAGCCTGTCTCTTAGGAAACTAGCTACTGTTTGTAGTGGTTTTGGAGGTTTAGAATTTTTAAAGAGAAAAGGAGGTTCTTTTGCTTCTCTGAAGGTACTCACAAAGTGCCTTGAAATGCAAACCCAAATAGCAAATTATTTCCCAAGGGAATGTTTTATTCATCAGTGAAATGTTCCCACCAGAAATCTTTTTGCTTGTCTTGAAATATATTTAATCTTTTCTCTTTCCTCCCCTTCTTTCCACAGAGACTGAATTCATGATTATCTTAATGGTAATGCCCTGACTTCTTTTTAAAGCTCTGTGAAGGAAATGTGGCTTTGTGCTAATTATTTTCAGCTCTTAAACAGCCACAATAGAAGAGTCTGGTTAATGTATTCATTAAAGGACTTATTTAAGCTCCATTTCAGTCTCTCATTATAAATGAACAAAAGAAACAAAAAGTGATTTGCACTCAAGAATTACAGCATGAAGTGTCCCTTAAACAAAACCACCAGCTACTAACATCTTGGACACACATTAGCAACGATGGGGATAAATTTGTAAAGCATGCACACGCCTACACTTGACCCACAGTGTACTAACAAGGGAGAAAGCCAATATGGGCCCATTAAATGGAGTGGCAAAAATGCAGTATATACAAAAACACACCAATTCTCCTCCTGCCCAGCAACCTTGGCAAAAGAAAAAAAAAAATCAGGAGGGGGAAGGCAGCAGACGAGAAAGAAAGAAAAGAAAAGAAGAAAGAGGAGCAGACTGTGCAGGAAAAAAAGGAGTGAAGTCACACAGAAGCAAACAAATCAAAGATACACAAATCCTTTAAATTCTGATGATTAGAGCCTCCTTTCCAGTAGTAGTTATGACTAAATGCACAAATGCAAGAAAGTGTCAGGAACAAGAGAGGGGATTTCATTTGAGAAATTTCATTATCTAGCTTCTCATTTAC
>VXAV01010674.1:24456-37264 GCA_013399715.1 Alectura lathami | reverse complement strand
CTTTTTTTTTTTTTTTAATCAAACTGTGTTTTAAGCCAGAATCTGTTCAAATTCAAGACAGATGACTTTTCCAAATATTTCAAGCTAATACTGTCATTCAAAATGCTTGAAAAGAGATACACAAATTTCTATATGACACACAACTAAAGAAAACAATAATATGATGTCTGGAGAATGTGTTTTCTACTACCTCATTGTTTCATTACCTCACTTGGTTGACCATCAGCAGTACTTTTTTTCAAAAGATGAAGTAGCTTTTAAATGTGCAAAATCAATATATGCCATCTGAGAAGTTGGAGCAAGTGACACTTTCAGAAATTGTTCTGGGAGCCTCAGCATGTACATTTACCAACTTAGTTTGTTGCTGACCTGTACCATCCTCCTGAAGGCTAGAACAGACAAATCACAAAAGAACAGAATGGTCTGAACCACTCTGGAAAGAACCTCTGGAAGTCATCTGGTCCAACCTCCTTACTGAAGCAGGGTCACTTATTTCCAGTTGCTCAGGGCCATGTCCAGTTGACTTCTAAGGACCTCCAATATCCCCGGGCAACCTATACCAGTCACCCTCACAATGAGAAAGCGTTTCCTGATGTCCAGGAGGACAATCCTGTGCTTCAGTTTGTGGCTGTTGCCTCTTCCTCTGTTACTGGGCATCACTGGGGTGTGCCTGGCTCCACCCTCTTTGCATCCTCCCTTCAAGTATTTGAACACACTGATGAGACTCTTCAAGCTGCTTCTTCTCCAGGCTGAACAGTCTGAGGTCACTGAGATACATCGTGTTCCTCATTCTTTATGTTATCTGTATTATACACATAATAATGTGTGTGAGCACTTGATATTTTTTGCTAGTTGGAGTCTTTCACTAGAAGACACATGTATACAGCCCAACACTTTTATTACAGACTTCTTAATGCTCCTGTTAAACAGTGCCAAACAGCCACTACTGTGATTTCACTATGTTTTTTCTCCTAATATTACACTAGTAAAATTTTTTCAGGTCCAACCATGTATGAAGATCATGTTCTAACAGCTGGAGTTGTATGGGAGGTGAACTGTGAAGTTAAGCACAGTAAAGAAGTTTTTCCTGACATTCAAATGGAACTTCCTATGTTCTAGTTTTTTCTGTCACTGAGCACCACATAAAATATCCTGGTTCCGTATTCTTTGCATCCTCCCTTGAGGTATTCAAATACATTGACAACATTCCCCCTGAGACTTCTCTACACAAGGCCAGACAGTTCCTGCTCTCTCAATCTTTCCTCACAGGGGAGGTGCTCTAGTGCCTTAATCATTTCGAGTGTTCTTCATTGGACTCTCTACAGTATATCCATGTCTCTCTTGTACTGACAGGGCCAGAACTGGACACAGCACTCCAAGTTTGGCCCCAAAAGTGATGAACAGAGGAAAAGATCACCTCCTTCTACCTACTGGGTACTTTGCCTAATGCAGCCTAGGTACCGTTAGCCTTCTTAGCAGCAAAGGCACATTGATGACTCAGGTTCAACTTGGTGTCCATCAGGACTCCAAGGTCTTTTTCTGCAAAGCTGATGGCCCCCAGCATGTTCTAGTGCCCAGAGGTGTTCCTCCCCAGGTGCAGACCTTAGCATTTCCTCTTGCTGAACTTCATGAGTTTCCTGCCATCTCATGTCTCCAGCTTGTTGAGGTACCTCTGGACAGCAGCACGGCACACTGGCATATCAGCCACTCCTCCCAGTCTTGTGTCACTAGCAAATTTGCCAAGGGCATACTCTGGCCCATAAGCCAAACCATTAGTGAAGACATTAAACAAGACTAGGCCCAGTATTGACCCCTGAGGTACTAGTAACTGGTCTCCAACTTTGTGCTACTGATCACAACTTTCTGCCAGTTTTCAATCTGCAACAGAGTATTCCAACTGCATGATCAAAAAATCATCTGGCATTAGCATGACCAGTCATTTCCAAATGTTATCTAATCAACAGGATCAAATTTCAAATGATTATTGGTATGAAAGAACGCAAAAAACAAGACTTACCATTACTTTACAGGAGACACCATAATAGCTGTGTTTGAGCTACCACATTTTACTGCCCTCTATATTTTGGTATTAAAAAAATACTACTAATACAACTTTCTGTAATAAGAAAATAACAATAAAAAATGCATATATGAAATAATTAAATTAGTTAACCTAATCTGGAGACCAAATCATTTAATGAAGTCACTGCTTTATTCCTTTACTTTTCCCTCTGCTCAGAGAGTTTTTATTTCAGATGAATTACAAAATCCTTCAGGCTTCTTTCCTCAACTTTGACTAAGTTTTTGAAAGAGGAAACAGTGGCAAGTTCTACGGAATCTCTTTATCAGTCTTCCTGGGGGCTTTGCACATAGTATTTTCTCTGTGAAAATAAAATTTTACAATGATGACCTCCACATTTTCTTCAGTACTTGAGTCTTGGACTTTTGAAATGCATGAACAATGAACATCAAAGACCTCATAAGTTAAGGAACCAAACTGTGCATTTTGCTTACTTACTGTTGAACTTCTTATCCTCCATATATATATCCATATATATGCAGAATAATGAACCCTGTAGAAAATTATTTCTGCTAACATAGTGGACTTCAGCTGAAAGCACAGATACACAGAGTTAAGTACTATTCCTGTTTATTTTATTGTACCTCTATTACATTATTGAAAAATAATGTAATATTATTAATACTGAAAAATAAAAGTTTTTACAGGTTGATTGACATAAGGCAACTCATGTTCTTTATAGTCTTGTAATATTGTTGGAACTCTAACCACGTTTATTAGAAATTTGAACCTCAGGAAAGCCCTGGCAGACAGCAGGCGGTTATTAATGATACTAATACTGATTTCTGATAAGCAAATCACACAGTATTACAGCCAGCTAGATACTTCAAACAGCCAACAGTGGCATTTGTAAACAGTAGTAATACAATCTTTATGATCTGAAATTCAATCAGATAGGTTTCAATTACCTCATTTATTTATAACCAGGCATTGAAAATTCCATTCAATCCAGGTAAGTACAGCTTTTGTTGGTTGGTTTGTTAAAATACAATTATTTCCATCACTGCATTGATTGACTTTGATGGTATTTTGTGATCAGATCCACAAACTTTTTTACAGCTTGCACAATGCTGAAATAGAAGCCAAAATTTTCTCATATTTTTTAAATATTAAGAAGACCAGTAAGATAATTTCTGAGTCGAGCAGCTTCATGGACTAATATTTAAATAAATCTTTCCAGTGTCATTGTCCTTACACTAGAAGACTTCATTCACAGATTTTTTGTCTTCACATTGGATTTTGTCCTGCTTTTTTTGTTTGTTTGTTTTTTAATTACATTTTATAAGATTTTTTATGCTTTCTGCCAGGGAGAAGACTGGTTTTAATAACTGTAAAGTCCTTTTAATTCCGAACAGTGTGGGGATATTGGAGTTGGACTTTTTCCACCCTGCCCACCCGGGGAGAAAAAGAAAAGAAAAAGAAAAAGCCTCTCTCTTTCTCACATGTTATCAATGAAATCAGTTGGGTCAGACTCTTGCAATCAGAATTTCTAACTTCTCTCAGACCTTTACACACTAAATAAGGAGCTGAATAGTTTCTGGAGATGATGATAGAAGTGCTGGTTATTTGACACAAACTAGCAAGTAACTGACCAGCTAATCGACTGCGGTAAATTAGCATAGCCTTATTTAAGCCATTGATTTATAACAGCTGAAGAATGATACCTGCTTTGACAAAAAATACTTTTATTTTCTAAATCACAACAGAACTTTCCAATTATTTATTCATCTTTCCTCTTATATTTCTGGCTGTACTGCTTAGCAAGATACCATGTCCCTAGTTTACTTTTCAGAATTTTTGTGCTCCTGTCAGTGTGGTGGGCAGTGAGGTAGCCGCTGCCCAATGCCATGACAGGGCTCATTTGCTAGACAGCAACTTCTCCACAACCTTTCCAACTCTGGACAAACTCCCCTGTCTCTCAAAAGCACAGCTATGTTTTCCTTCACCAACCACATTACAGCCTGTTTCCCTGTCTGCATATACAATAATGCATTTATACTATTTTGTGTTCCTCTGTAATGAGAGAATTTCTTAGAATATGAGTCACATAGCTTTTGTGGAAGAATTACTTGAAGGTTCCCTTGTTTTGTTTTAGATACACCACTTAGTCTTGCCAGATGGTGTTCCACAGAATTTTGATTTTCAAAGCATTTAAGGACAGAGGCTGTATCCATTATCAAACTATACAGTTTCAGAATTATAATTCCTGAATAAAGCCATCAATGTACTCTGAATTAATAACTCTTGGATGAAGGAAAATGCATCTTTTAAAAGAAACATCCAGTCTCAAAATGCCTCTCATCACTTGATGATTAGGGAACACAAAATAATACCCTGTACTAGGATAAGTGCATTTATAAGAGAGTCTTACACCTGAATTCCCTCCTAAAATGATTTCCATTCCAGTCTGTCATATCTTCCCGCTTTAAACACTGTGTTGCTTAACTGAAAAACAGTTGTGGTAGAGAGGAAGAAATACCAGCTGTAGGAAGTACAATATCCAGTGGCTACTCTGAACTGCTCCAAGACTACTGCTTGTACTTAAAGCTCAGGCAGAGACAAAGGCAGAATCCAGCAGCCATGAGTCTGAACAGAGACAGACAGAGCAGAAAATGAAACACCCTTTCAGTAAGCTCCCAAATGCCTGCCTGTCCTATGGTCCTGCTTGTCTTCAGGAAATTTGAACTGACTGAAATTTGAAACTGACTCTTTCCCAGTAAGAAGCTACCGGAAAACTTTTCCTGTCTCTTCAGGGCTCATTTTATAGTCCAGAGCGAAACACATTGATGTAGGATTCTAAGGGGTAATTTTTACTCTCAACTCTTTTTCATTCATCACAACACAAAGTGAAATGCAGCAATCCTTGCAGGCATTAACTTTAAAAGATAAAAAAGATGCACAGGAGTTTCCAGTTAAAAAACGCACAACACATCAAAAATCCAGATGGAAAGAATTTCCCAGCTGATGTAAACCTCTTGACAGCTTTCAATAGCAATTCCCATTGCTGGGCTTCTTAGGAAAAAATAATAATAATAATAATAATAAATTAATACCTTAGTTCTGGATTATCCTTTTTTTTTTTTTTTTCCCCAACTAATTTAATGGAATACCCCACTAGTACACATGTAATAGAGAATCATGCTAAACCTAGTTTCTCATTTCATTATTCCTGTGTGTGCTGAGACTTCAAACTCCACTGCTCAATCCCCCAAACTTCCCAGAATCTGTACAGCTTAAAAATGGTAGTGTTGTGATGGTGCTCAATGTAGATAACTGATCTATAAAGATATTACTAAATGTGCAAATGCTAGAAAGTAAGCTTTGATGATGTCTGATACTACTTTTGCATTAAATTGTTAAGAAATTATTCTGTACTGTGTATTCCTAAGTTAGGACTTATTCCTACTTAGTGTAGTGACTGGATCTTGGTTCAAATAAAAGTGAATTATTTCCTAAAGACAAATAGATCAATCTCTCTACAACTATGTGGTATGATGATAAGAAGTTCTGAACTTCCAACAGATAATTTTAGGGGTTTAAATCTCTAAATCTTTAATAATGTGACAAAGTAATGGATTCATGACCTTCCAAATTATGAAGGCCTGGAAGATTTCATCACTAACCAGAAGTGTTGAAAGTCACAATATTAAAAGCTCCAGGATTTCCAAAATTGGTTTCTAAACCAGAAACTGGAGAAACATTCTTTTCCATCTTTGTTTATTCACTTTTAGTTGCAAACCTCCTGAAAGTAGCTATCACTGATCTTAAATGCTGTAAATACATATCAACATTCAGTGTTAATTTGCAGTACAATGAATGAGATAAACAAGAGGATAAAAAACTTGACATTGTTCCATGTGCAGTAGGTGTTATGAACAGACAGCTGAGCACCACACCACTGCTTGCTCACTCCTCCCTTCTCAGTGGGATGGAAGAAGATTGGAAGAGCAAAAGTTAGAAAACTCACGAGTTGAGACAAAGACAGTGTAATAAGCAAATAATAAATAAATAAAAAGAAAGCAAAATGAAAACAAAACCAAGAAAAAACAAATGATGCAAAATGCAACTGCTTGTCACCAGTTGACCAATGCTCAGCCAGCTCCTGAGCAATGGCAGCCCTGGCAAACTGCCTCCACAGTTTTTATTGCTGAGCATGACATCATGTGGTATGGGACATCCCTCTGGCCAGTCTGGGTCACCTGTACTGGCTGTGTCCCCTCCCAGCTCCTTGTGCACCACGATCCCCTCGCTGGCAGGGCAGCGTGAGGAGCAGAAAAGGCCTTGACTCTGTCTAAGAACTGCTCAGCAGTAACTAAAATGTAAGTGAGTTGTCAGCACTGGTTTCATCACAAATCTAAAAGATAACACCATACTATCTACCACGAGGAAAATTAACACTATCCCAGCCAAAAACAGTACAGAAGCCTAGAACGAGGACATTTTAAAGAGTGAAGAATTCTCTCTCACTCTCACCTCCAGTTGAGCACATTAATTCACTTTACATTGAAATAAAGGTTGGAATGAAAAACAAGGTGCCATATTTCACAATAGAAGACTGTGAAACAGCCACCATGATAAAAAGAACAAAAATGTCTTTAAATGGTAGTGCTTTACACCATTGGATTTAAACACGCCAAGACATCGTGTTCCTGGAAGACTGCAACAAGCTACAGCTTCCAAAAAAATAAGTAGGAATCTAGTTTTTGTGAACAACCACTAGAATTATCTAAAACCAACTTTAGAGTCTGTTGACAGCCTGATTTATGATTTTTCACCTAATCTGATACCTTTACTAGATGACCTTAGAGGTCTTTTCCAACCTTAATGGTTCTATGTTCTATGATACTTTAGTATCAAAGCAAAAAAGTATCAAAGCCTTGGAAAAGAGCAGGCTCCAGGGAGACCTCATTACGGCCATCCAGTACTTGAAAGGAGCTTACAGGCAGGAGGGGGACCGACTTTTTACACAGGTGGATAATGGTAGGACAAGGGGGAATGGGCTAAAACTGAACCGAGGGGAGGAGGTTTAAGTTGGCCATCAGGAAGAAATTCTTCCCTGAGAGAGTGGTGAGGCACTGGCACAGGCTGCCCAGAGAAGCTGTGGCTGCCCCATCCCTGGCTGTGTTCAAGGCCAGGCTGGATGGGTTCCTGGGCAGTTTGATCTAGTGAGCCAGTGGTTGGCAGCCCTGTCCACGGCAGGGGGGTTGGAACTAGATGATCTTTGAGGTCCCTTCCAACCCAAGCCATTCTATGATTCTATGATTCTATGATTCTATGATTCTATGATTCTATGATTCAAACCCTCTGAGTTAAACTTAGATTTTTTTCTACATCACTCTTCTTGTAGTCTAAGGACAAAATAATTACAAGTATCTTGAATACCTACAGCTGAAAAACAAAAACATTGTAATGCTTCCCAAAGAATTTTAGGAGTCTCTTTTGTAGTGGTTTCATTCACAGGGCCATCTTGACTTTGATTTCCATGCAATTAATACCTGGGATAAGGAAGAGAAGTAAGATAATACATTTACACTCTAGAATAAAGAAGCTGTTATTGAGAACTACATGAAAATTCTGTAATAGCTAATGAAATACACCCCAAGCCTTACAGCAGCCAGCTGAGACACTAAGCAACACAGCGGCCAAAGTGCTTTCACTGCCCCCTTACTCTAATGCCACTATGACCCATCTCCTTGGCATGCTGATAACATACAGCAGCAAGGAAAGTAAGAAAAATGGATTCTCACACTCAGTGGCAGTGAAAATGATGGAAGAGAAGACATGGAGAAACAATCCTGATAGATGTCAGAATTACTCTTTTGATCTCATAATGCAGAAATTTTGAAAAGATCAGAAGTCAGAAAATATAATGAATTCAAATGAAGACACTGTAGTATCTAAGAAATGACCAGTACATTTCTACAATTCTTTCAAACGCAAGAAAGATGAATAGAAACAATGCCATATATACGGAGAATAAAGAAAAAGAGGGATAGGAATGAAATAAGAGAAAGTAAACATAACATTGTTAGAGGGCATTATATGTTAGATTTTGAAAAGAAGAATACAACATGTGTCACACTGAGTTAAACATAAAACTGGATTCCAGAAGTAGAAAATGAATAATAAGTAGCCATAATAAAAGAAAATAATTATTCACTTCTTGATGACATAGGAAAGAAGTCCTTTAAAAATATAATACACCATGCTGTTTTCCCCATTTGTCTTGAATGCAATGTAATATTAATACTTTTTACATGCTTATGGCTTCTTCTCTGTCAGTAATCATACAACCATGGAATCATAGAATCATAAAGTTTGGAAAAGACTTCTAAAATCATCTAGTCCAACTGTCAGCCTAACACTACCGTGCCCACTAAACCATGTCCCTGAGTGCCACATCTACATACTACCTGAACTACACAGAGACTCCACCACCTCCCTGGGCAGCCTGTCCCAATGCCTGGCCTCTCTCAGAGAAGAATTTTTTCTCACATCCAACCTGAACCTCCCCTGGTGCAGCTTGAGGCTGTTACCTCTCATCCTATCACAGTTACCTTGGAGAAGAGGCCGGCCCCCACCCCACTACAGCCTCCTTTCAGGCAGTTGCAGAGAGCAATAAGGTCCCCCTGAGCCTCCTCTTCTCCAGACTGAACAGCCCCAGTTCCCTCAGCTGCTCCCCACAAGACTTGTGCTCCAGGCCCTTCACCAGCTTTGTTGCCCTTCTCTGGACACGCTCCAGGGCTTCAATGTCCTTCTTGTAGTGAGGGGCCCAAAACAGAACACAGCACTCAAGGTGCAGCCTCACCAGTGCCGAGCACAGGAGGACAATCACCTCCCTAGTAATGCTGGCCACGCTATTCGTAACGCAAGCCAGGATGCCCTTGGCCTTCTTGGCCACCTGGGCACATTGCTGGCTCATGTTCAACTGGCTGTCAACTAGCAACTCCAGATCTTTTTCCTCCACACAGCTTTCCAGCCACTCTGCCCAAGCCTGCAGCATTGCATGGGGTTATTCTCACTGAAGTGCAGGACCCGACACTTGGTCTTGTTCAGCCTCATGCAGCTAGCTTCAGCCCATCTATCTAGCCTGTCTAGATCCCTCTGTAGACCCTTTCTTCCCTCAGGCAGATCAACACTTCCTGCCAACTTGGTGTCATCCACAAATTTACTGAGGGTGCACTCAATGCCTTCATCCAGACCATCAATAAAGATATTAAACAGGACCAGCCCCAACACTGACCCTTGGGGAACACCGCTCGTGATGGGTCACCAGCTGGACTCAATTCCATTCACCACCACTCTCTGGGCATGGCCATCCAGCTAGTTTTTTACCCATCGAAGATTCCATTTGTCTCCACAGGCTGCCAGCTTCTCCCGGAGAGTGCTGTGGGAGACAGTGTCAGCTTCACTGAAGTCTACGCAGACTACATCCACAGCCTTTCCCTCATCCACCAGGTGGGTCACCTGGTCACAGAAGGAGATGAGGTTGATCAGACAGGACCTGCCTTTCATGAATCCATGCTGGCAAGGCCTGATCCCCTAGTTGTCCTGTACATGCCATGTGATCGCACTCAAGGTGATCTGCTCCATAACCTTCCCTGCTACCAAGGTCAGGCTGACAGACCTGTAGTTGCCTGCATAATCTTAAAGGATCAAAGCCATCTGCCATGAGGGACACAGCTGTCTCTCACCCAATTTGATGTTATTTAAAAAAAAAAAAAAATTTAATTTATATTATGTACAAATGCTTATCATAAAACAGTAGATAAGCAAAGGAAAGGCAGATTATTTACAACAGACAGCTTACTATGTTCAAAATTGCTCCATTTTCACTCATTTGCTTATTTAATAGAACATTTTTTTCATCCTTCACGAAAGTCAGTACAAATTTTCCTTTGTATGTAAGTTACTTACTGGCTAAATGGCTTAATAGAAATTTCATTTTTACATTGCCTACTGAAAGATAGTTGTTTGGTAGTTATAACAGCTAAGCAAACACTCAAAATATATTCACTAAACAAATTTTGCAAGTTTGTTTTGACAATCTTGACAATTCTGTTTTCTCTTGCTCTAATAGAATACAGGCAGTGTATTGTTGTTTAAAGTTTCACCAATTTTTAAGAAAAATCTTTCCATTTTCAGTGGTCGTGTATCAGCTTTTGTTTTCTTCTTCATTCTAGCAAGTTCAACCTAGTTGTAATAATCCATTTAAATCTCTAAATATAGACCATTTAAACTTTGAATTTAATCTTGATTCTCAGCATCTTAAAAAAGCAATAAATCAAAAGACAAAATCACTAAGTGTGAGATTCTGTGGTGACACAGGGAACTGTAGAGCAATTCAAAACCTGGATGACATTCTGTGAACAGACCTGCAAACAGACAGCAAAACAGATTTAATGAATTATTTATCACAAAAAAAAATTTGAGCAGCCATAACAGTTTCTAAAGAATAATTAAGCAGCTTGTATAAAATGAAGAAGTTGTTTTACTTCAGTTTCTAAAGAATAGGGTACAGATCATAAAAATTACCTTCAGATTTGGTTCACAGATAAGTAACACTAAGGTTAAATGGAAACAAATGTGTATTTCATCACACAGCCCATTTGCTTAGACAGTTCTCTGAATCACAGATGAAGAAGATGCTTGAAAGTATGTAACAGCATTAGGCATCATTATTTTCCACTTTTGGCTATTACAAAATAAAACCATCTTTCTCTTATGATTACAGTTGCAAATTATGGGAAGTTTTACATTGAAAATTCATCAATATAAGCTTAAGTAGAAAAGCGGTCATGGTAAACTTTTTAAAGTCATTTAAAGCTGTCTATTCAGTACATAAATTCATCTTCCCAAATGGAAAATCCAGACATGATACAGAAATTAGTATATACTCTAGATTTCCATCTTATTTCTACATATTATTACCTTCCATTACTCCATTCCTACACATATTCTTCTCAAAGTTGTTCATACTTTGTGCAACACAATGCATAATCTGTGCTTCTGTCCCATTTAAATGTATGTTGTGTTAAAGATAGAAACTATTTTCATTCCAGTATAAAAGCAAGGAATTGAAAAAACATTTATTGTTTTGACATATTTATTTTGCATACTTCTTTCTTAATATTAGATGGGGTTTATTCTGGAACAGCTTCTCCATCTGAGGAGTGGTGGTAGAAAAAAAAAAGTGATAAAATATGGAACTTAAAATTCAACTGTAAAAAATGAAGCAGCGTACTGTGTTAGTGACTGGACTAAACAGTTCTGGAAATTCCTACAGGTTCTGTCTTCTTACATAGCAACATTGATTCCCACAGCAGAAGAAAAATATATACATATTAAAGTATATATTTTTCAACACCTCTTCTGGAGCACTTCCTTCTTCTGATAAATGTACCACAGTATGCATACTACATTTATTTGAGAAAAAAAAAGTCCGAACAACCTATCTCTTACTAGACATAAGGCCTTGAAATTTCCTTCTGCTCAGTCCTATTTTTTTCCTCTTCAGGCAAAAGTTTTAATCAGACATAAGAGAAATAATTTCAAACGTATAGTTTATTATATATTACTTCCCTTTTATTATTAATTTTGAAGAATTAAAATCAGAAAACATTTTGGCAAACTTCAGGAAAGGATTATTTAAGGATAGTTGTCTAAAAAATCTTGGCATGCTACATGCATTTTATTCAGCACATGAATATTAATGGTATCTCCTAATCCCTAAAATGTGTTTCTAGGAAATATTTTTTATATAAACTATTGCAGGAATTCACTGGATATCATGAACCAGGGAAATCATCACTTAACTCATCTTAGATAATTGTAAGTCCGCTCTACTGTATGTTTTTTCTCAGCTATTAAACATTCGCAGCCATCTGTGAGCACTCTTCCAAGATTTAGCAGAACTAAAGAGGGCTTTCTTCCTATAACTTTAATTTTACAAAATGGGAAATGTGTTTACTAGAGTATATTTGTATTATTGAAATAATGGAAGAAACAGGTGTTTTCCAATAAGAACTCTGTTCCCAGTTGCACTGTTCCATTAAATGGATTTCCCTACTTCTTTTTTGCCTGACAGTGACCCAGTTCCAGAACAGTTATATTTATTCATGTGACAGCAGGAAAAGTTTTAAACATTGTTCAACAGTTTGCTTAATGTTTTGTTCCCAAAACTATGGATCACTTTGGTTTTATTCAAATCATTATTATCTATACTACCATAGCACTTACGTAATTTAAACTCCACTATGTGTGGGTAAGAAGGGAGTATCTAATGGTCATTGGCTTGATGAACCTTTTATGGGCTTGTAAATTGCTTCAGAAATATAAATATGTGCCTCAATCTACAAAAAGCTTCATATTTCTAAAACCAAAACCACAAATGGTTTTGAAGTTGCTCAGATATTTGGTTTCCTGTTTTTCCCATCAGTTTCATTTCTCCCAGGAGAGAAAAGTGCTAAAACTCCATTTAGACAGACCAACTGTTCATACAGACTTTCCAGAGCAAGAAAAGGCAGGAAATACTAGCAGTCATATTGTAAATTTTCAAGTAATTCCCAGGCAAATTTTGCAGATTCTGGTGGCTCAGACAAAATTTAGGATAAATGTAGAAACCTTTAAGGGATTTTTGCAAACCAAATATAGAAAACAAACCTTCCAAGATATTCTCCTTACTTAAATAAGCATACCCAGTGTTCTTTCAATGAGGACAATGCAGCA
>VXAV01010674.1:8108-19421 GCA_013399715.1 Alectura lathami | reverse complement strand
TGCTCCTAGAGAAAGTGGAGCTAATACAGAACCCAAGATTTCACAGAAATAATACTATATATATATATATTTAATTTGTATATTTCTTATCCTGGAAAACCTTTAAAGCCCAGGAGCTTTAAATCAGTCCCAAAGAAGCCTAAAAATCATGAGCTACACAAATATTAAAAAAAAAAAAAAGTATTGAGTTTGTTTTCATTTCACTTTTCAGATATTTTTATACTTTTACTCTGGGGCAACTGCTCTCTCCCATTCCAATTTGCAAGCACTCTGTGGCGAAAACTAGAACTGGCTAAAGAAGGTAATTCCATTTCATTAAAACTTTAAAAATACATCTTACTGTATCTTTCTACAGAGTCCTAGACTTCTGATTAACTCTACTCAATACAGCCGATAACACTGTATATAAAACAGCTCTGTGGAAAAGAGCAGACCTAGATCCAAGATCCTCCTTTGTTGATTTGACACATTACTTGTAGAAGATACATGGCAAGTTCATCTCATGGTCTTGCTTCATCCTCTGCTCATTTCTGTCTCCCATTTATTCAACAATCTTCCATCACCTCATGTCTTTCTGTCAATAGAAACAAATGAGTCTCCCAGTTTCCAGGAGTTTCCACTAGTTTCCAGGCCTAACAAGTCTCATGTGAAAAATATGAAGCTCCAGCCTCTCAGCACATGAAAGCCTGTAATAAATGTTGCAACATGCAGGAGTACCCTCAGCACAGGTTCCTCAGAAACAAGTCGATTATCACTGCTCAGTGTATGAAGGACTGTGAAAGTTCACAGCACTCCTTTGGTGATGGAGAGACATTCTGACTGAAAATTTGGAAATGTAATTTAGTCTTTTTCCAGATTTCACTGTAATCTCCTGTCTCTTGCTTAGCCCTTGATACTATTGTTTTTCCTTAGGAAAAACAGGTAATAATCTCCTCAGAACCAGAGATAAAGATAAGTATATAAGGAGTTCCATTTATACGAGTAGTCACGCACAGCTTCGCGAGAGTCTGTACGAAAAGAATAGGAGGTAATACTCATTTTGGTTTAAGGAAATGTTTCATAAAATCACAAAAAATGTGAGAATTTTTTAAAAAAACAATCCCCAACATAGTGAAAAATTCACAGTAAAACTGTATTTCTGGCAGCTGCGTTGCATCAAAATTTCTTTGCCAAAATGTTCTAGAAAATCTCCTTGAAGATTAGACCCAAAGCAACACCACGCAGTCTTTCTATTTAGGTTGATGGACAGGGTGTCCCATTTCCCTGCTGTGATGAAAATTATTTCACTTCATTTAACTAAGATAAATAATGTAAGCAAGGTGTCTTTTCCTCTACTAAATTTAACATGATTTGTAGGAATGTATTGTCATTTCAAAAAGACAGAAAATGATTTAGAATCCAAATATACATGTTGTAGGTATACAAGTAGAAAATAAACCAATCCATCATCTGAAAGGAATTTTTTGACCAAAACGTGTAAGACCTCTCCTCTTTATTTATTTTTTTTTAACAAAACTGTCTTTAGTGATATAAACAGAATGAAATTACTACTTACGAATCTATAGCAAAAGCCACCATCTTTTCTTGTGTACTTTTTCCTGAAGAGTTAAAGAAGGCCTTACATGTGATAGTAGCCTAACATTAACACAATGAAAGTAAGAACGAAAAGTATTTTTATACTGCAAATACCAGAACATGACAACACTCATTTCTTCTACATGCTTTATAACAGTTTTTACTATTGTTAGGTCTGACTGAAAAATTTACACTTTCAAAATTTGCACTTTCATAATTACATTTATGTGGCAATGCAACTGCATAGTCTTAATACGAAAAAAAAAAAAATTATTAAAAGTTCTGTTCTAAAAAGTCAATTTGCAAGTCAAATGCATAAAAAATCTTTTGATAAAAGTCTTTTTTTTCTTTGTTCCTTTTCTTTATTTTCCTTTTCCTCACAGTTTTTCTGTTTTACAGACTAAATTGCTTTTGTCAGATTAGTTGTGAATCTTTTGACTCTTGAGCAATTACGATACAAAGCAGGCGACAGGTGTACGGTGAACACTGAGCAGGTTTCAAATGTATTTCTGACATGGCAGATATCTGCCAGTACTGACCACCCCTCTTCTCTTCCTGATGTTTCCACAGCTGACCCATGGTCGTAGCCCCCACCATTTGGCCAATGCCTTTTGCAGACAGCTTTGGTGGACTTCTCAGGCTGAATCTGGGAGGTCACACATAACCTTCTGACTTGAGGGAGCCATCTGGGCAGAATGCACATTCCGTATTTGGCACAGAAATTTGTGCCTGGTTTCTTCTTGTTGTTTTCAGAGTATTGAACGGGACTCCAAAAACATCACGTTTCCTTCTGGCTGCTTCCTGCTAATAATCGGAAGTCTGCCAAAGTAGCTCGAACCTCTCCCCTCTCCACACCCAATCCCTAGGTCACTAACCTTCACAGCACTGACAGCAACGACTCTCTGAAAAAAAAGAATGACAAAATCTAAACCATCTTTTCTGCACACAGGGAAAGGCTTGCCAGGAATTCAATCTATGGCAAAAAAACAGCTCTTCCGAGCCCACCACTATTTCTAAGAACCTTTAAGTTATGGGGTATATTACAGTTTTGCATTCTGCAATAAGAGAAAAACAAACAAACAAACAAACAACAAAAACCCAACAAACCTCCAACAGTTTGTTCAACTTGCCCTCAATTCCCCTAGTCCTTTCTCCCCCACACACTCACACATTTTATATCTTTATTACATCAGAGAATGCTGTCTCAGTGATGTAGTACAGTATAGTACAGTACATCTGGTGGCTTAGGTAATAAATTACAGGGCTGTTTCCCTAAGCTTTTAAATAAAATTGTTCTATCATCTGCTTCTCCCTACTAACAACGCCATAGGTTGAAATGGCTTGCTTGGTTTTGCAAGCTTTCCCACTAGCTCACCAGGCCTGGCACAAAAAAATCACAGCTGTGCCATATGCTTGACGGCATTAACAATGAGTCCCCAGTTATACAATGAAATTTCATTTTGCACTCCTCGAGTCTCCACTCCCCACATTCTGTGAGGATGACAGACAGTTTGGGAGACCAGCCCTGCCCCCTCATCTGGCAACAGAGGTATTAGCAAACAATAAAAACCAACCTTCCTTTTTTGGGAACTCCCAATATCTTTTTCAAAACACAGCTTAACAAACTCCAAATCATTAAGGTCCTTTAGTTTCATGTTCTGCACACCCCTCCCCCCACACCCAAACCAGGCTTGTGAATCTCAAGCACAATATCCAATCATGTACATTTATATACTCAATTAATGAAATTATGCAAATATTAGAGACATTTATATAGACTTCACTTGCCTAAATGTTAGACTATTCTTTGGGATTTTAGGCTACTTCTATCAGTGGTATGTTAAAACATGTTTTGAAGTTTTAAATTTAGTCATACCCTCTTTTTGCTTTTACCTGTAGTTTTATCAGATCAGCATGTTCTTCAAATGCTTAAAATCCTATAGGTACTGCAAGTCAACTACGGGAAACACAGAGCAGCAACTTCAGCTGAGCCCAAGTAGTGTCAGCTGACACCTATGTTAGCAAGACATCTATAGCTGCTTATGTGGATGTGCTTAGACAGTATTGCACCTTCAGGTTATCACACAGAGCAGGTTATGACCCAGACTTTACTAAAAAATCGCTTCTTTAAAAAATTACACAGAACATTTACTTGTGACTAAATCAACGCATTTTGTAGATCAAATGTATGGGTTCAAGCACCTATTTGAAAAATGACAGTCTACCGGAGTTAGATGGTATTAGCCCAAAGTTTTAACGCACTTAATTTGACAGTCACCACAGCATTTCAAAGTAGTAGTGCTGTACTTTGTCAGGTTCCTTCCCCCGCAGATAAGTTTTACTAGTTCCATCATTTAGAAATAACAAACAGCATGTTCGGTAAATACTAAATACCAAAGAGTAAGAAAATATACTTACTAATTAATCTATTACCAAAAGAGTCATTCTTAATCTTCTACAAGTACACATTTGTACTTGTCAGGGCTATCTCTGTTTTTGTCTCGTAATTCACAAGAGGATGGGTGGGGAGGCCAAAAAACCCACTCAAACGTCTTGAGTCAAAGCTGAGAAGATCTAGTGCACTGAAATCGAACCAGGGAGTAAAAGCAGTGCAGAACAAAGCATTTATCATTTTCAAGACTTGCATTTACAGTGAATTGGTGTGATAAAATTGCATTTCAGAATAATAGTCTTCCTAGTATTAGCTTATGCCAAGAAGACTTTTGCAGGATGCTGTCTTCATAAACTTCTTAGAGGTAAGTTGCTTTAATGAATAGTGATAAGCTCTTCAGTATCTCAGCTCCATATTCAGCTCAAGACCTAAATGTCTAGTTTGCCATAAACAACTCTATAGACTGCTCTACATTGTATAGCAGATCATAAGTATGTATCTCGTAGAACCATGGAATCATAGAATCGTTTGAGTTGGAAGGGACCTTTAAAGGTCATCTAGTCCAACTCCCTTGCAACGAACAGAAAATCTTTTTCAAAGAACACAGCCTAATCTGTTCATTATGTTTTTTAAGTTACACAGAGAACTCTAGATACATAAGGGTCAGCTGGGCAAAACACTAGCAGATAGCAATTCATGAAGTTCAGTATGTTTCAATTAATTATTAATTGATTAGATTTTAATTAATTGATTAATTAATTAATTAGAAACATAGAACCATTTTGAGTTGGAAGGGACCATTAAAGTAATCTACTCCAATTTCCCTGCAGTGAAAAGGGACATCTACACCTAGATCAGGTTGCTCAGAGCCCTGTCCAGCCTGACCTTGAAGGTCTCCAGGGATGAAGCATTCTACCTGCGCAACCTGTTCCAGGGCTTCACCACCCCTGTTGTAAAAAAAAAAAAAAAAAACTTTGTCCTTATATCCAGCCTAAATTTCCATTCTCTCAATTTGAAACCATTTCTCCTAGTCCTATCACAACAGACCCTGCTGATAGGTCTGTTCCCTTCCATCTTATAGTCCCCCTTTAGATATCAAAAGGCCATTACCAAGTCTCTGCGGAGCCTTCTCTTCTCCAGGATGAACAGCCCCAACTCTCTCAGTCTGTCCTCAGAGGGGAGGTGTTCCATTCCTCGGATCATTTTTCTGGCCCTCCTCTGGACGTGCTCCAACAGGTCCATGTCCCTCCTGTGCTGAGGACCCCACATCTGGATGCAGCACTCCAGGTGTGGTCTCACCAGCGCAGAACAGAGTGGCAGGATTGCCTCCCTTGCCCTACTGGCCACGCTTCTTTGGATGCATCCGAGGATGTGGTTGACTTTCTGGGCTGCGACGGCACCCTGCTGGCTCATGTCCAGCTTGTCATGCACCAGTACCCTCAAAACCCTTTTGGCAGGGCTCTGCTCAATCTTTGCATCCCCCAGCTTGTAATGACAGAGGGGGTTGCCACGACCCAGTGCAAGACCTTGTACTTGGCTTTGTTGAAGCTTATGAGATTCTCCTGTGCCCACTGCTCCAGCCTGTCTAGGTCCCTGTGGATGGCATCCTGTCCCTCAGGCGTGTTGACCACACCACACAGCTTGGTGTCATCCACAAACTTGCTGACGGTGCACTCGATCCCGCTGTTGATGTCATTGATGAAGATATTAAAGAGCATCGGTCCCAGAACGGACCCCTGAGGGACACCACTTGTCATTGACCTCCATCTGGACATGGAGCCATTGACCACTACTCTCAGGGAGTGACCTTGCAACCAGTTCCTCATCCATCAATGAGTCAACCCATCAAATCCATACCTTTCCAGTTTAGAGAGAAGGATTTTATGGGGGACCACGTCAAAGGGTTTACTGAATTCCAGATAGATGACACCAGTGGCTTTTGCCTTGTCCAGTGATGCAGTTACGCCATCGCAGAAGGCCATTAGGTTGGTCAGGCAGGACTTGCCCTTGGTGAAGCCATGCTGGCTGTCTTGCATTACCACCCTGTCTTCCACGTGCCTTAGCAGAGCTTCCAGGAGGATCTGTTCCATGATCATCCCAAGCACAGAGGTGAGGCTGACATGTTGGTAGTTCCCTGGCTCATCCTTTCTGCCCTTCTTAAAAATGGGTGTGACATTGCCCTTCTTCCAGTCACCAAGGACTTCACCTGACTGCCATGACTTCTCAAACATCATGGAGGGTGGCATGGCAACTGCATCTGCCAATTCCCTCAGGACTCTGGGATGCATCTCGTCTGGACACATGCACTTACAGATGTTCAGGTTCCTCAGGTGGTCAGTGCAGGAGATCAGACAGCAAGGCATTCATAGAAAGGTAAAAAGGCAGCAAAAAGCAGTTTATTGCACAGTTGTTTTGATTATATATCCTCCCTAAGTGACCACGCGGTCTGCAAAGATTGTGTGTTCAGCTACAATTGAGTGCTTTGAAAGTACGCCCCCTAGCTACCACATTTGATTGGTGCCTAACTGACCAATCCGGTTATTCTTCAGTAAGTCCGCTGTAGCATCTTGCAGTTGTTTTCCAAGATATGATTCCCTTATCTTGTGCAGGAATGTTCTTGAGAAAGCTGGACTGTTCACAAGCTTGGGTTGCTCACATGCCCGTTGCTCTGTAAGAAATGCTCTGCAACAGGTCAGGTGGTCACAAACCTGATCTCTGCTTACAGTGGGAGGGACATTGCTCTCCTAGTCACCACCTTCCAAACCATTCACCCAAGGGATGCATGAAGAGCAGCTGTCACTGAACACTGAGGCAAAAACATTGTTGAACACCTCAGCCTTCTCCTTGTTGGTTGTTACCACTCTGCTTGTATTGCTCACTAGCAGGTGGAATGCCCTCTTGAGCTTTCCTTTTCCAGTTGATACACCTGTAGAAGCCTTTCTTCTTCTTCTATGCACCCCTTGCCAAGTCCAGATCCAGTTGGGCCTTGGCCTTCCTGACCCCTTCCCTACACAGCCTAGCAGCATCCCTATACTCCTTGCACAATACCTGTCCCTGCTTCCCCTGCCTGTGCATTTTCTTCTTGCTCTCCAGTTTGACCAGCAGGTCATGGTGCAGCCATGCCGTTCTCCTGCCTTCCTTTCCTGACTTCCTACACCTGGGGATGGAGAGCTCTTGGGCACTAACCAAAGCTTCCTTAAAGATCTGCCAGCTCTGGTCTGCTACCTTGCCCTTGAGGGCAGTTTCCCAGGGGTTTTTGTTGACTAACTCCCTGATGAGCTGGAAGTTGGCTTTCCTAAAATTTAGTGTCCTAACTCTACTCTTTGTCTGCCTCATATTCCTCAGGAGTGTGAACTCTACCATGGCATGATCACTACAGCCCAGGTAGCCCCCAATCCTGATGCCGCTGATCAGTTCACTTGCACTGATGAGCAACAAATCTAGTATCGTATCCCCACCCCAGCGCGGCTATCTATTACTTGGCTCAAGAAGTTATCCTGATGAATTCCAGGAGCCTCTTGGATTGCCTACAGCTCGCCGTGCTTCTTTTCCAGCAGATGTTGGAGTGGCAAAAGTCTCCCAGCAGGACGATAGCTTGTTTTCACGCCACTTGTAGCTATCAATAGCCACATTCCAGTCATAGGAATCATCCCACCAGGTTTCACTGATGGCAGCTGTGTCATGGTTTTCTAGTAGCACGGTGGCTTCCAACTCCTCCTGTTTGTTACCCAAGCTGCATGCATTGGTGTAGAGGCACTTCAGCTGGACAGCCGGTCTTGTCACCTTCTTGGAGGACAACGCTTTAATTCTTTTCAAGTATTTCCCTTGAGTTTCCCTGTTGCTTTCTCCTATTGTCTCAGTGGTCCCTGGCTCATTGTCATAAGATTTCAGGTGTGCTGCAGCATTGCCAGCACATCCCAGGACAGCAGTTTGAAGGCCGGAGCTAACACTCTGTCCCTCTAACCTAGTTTAAAGCCATTCCAACGAGTTCTGTCAGCTTTCCCCCAAGGACCCACTACTGCTGTACATGTCTTCCCCACCTGTGTAAGTCTTCAGAAGAAATTAGAATAGCCAACATTTTCTGAAAATTTCTTTTCAACGCTTTGTGTGGAAGCAATCAGAGTTACTTAAACACAGTTCACATTCAGAAGACCATCTTCAGCCTAACGGGAGCTGAAATCAAAAGCCACATTTCACCGTGATTTTCAGTGTTTCTACTTGGTCAGAATTCTAGCTTACTGAACAAAATGTACTACCTCCCAGCAGACAGTCTGGTGACATCTGGACGAGTCTCATCACTAATTTTATATTTTGCTCAAACCACCCCATCTCAGCTTTGAGGCAATCATAAGTAACATGAATCAAAGGCAAGCAATCCAAATTAGAACAATGTAATATATGAAACTTGACCTGTTTTCCTTCACAGTGAAGGATTAAGAATTTAGGAACAGCTATATTATGACAGACAAAAGCTGTGGTCCAGTTGGTAATCTAAAACAGTGGGCACTAACAGTGACTTAGGGAAGAATAGAGACAGGACAAACATTGTTCTCTGCACATATAATCTGTGCTGTCTAGGTTTCTAAGACTTATTTTTTAAACTCATCATATGGTTGATAAATAGGGTAGCATAGATATATGCACATATTCACAATACATTTAATATTTCAAAAATTCATAGTGATTATATCAGAAATTCAGATTCAAATCTCTAGTAATAGCACAGAAATTTATGAAAGATGTACTTTTTTTTTTTTTTTTTTTTTTTTTTAAATAAAAGCAGGTAGCATTGAGTGGTAGCAATGATTTTGCTTCTAATCATCTCACATTAGAATTATGAGCCATTCATTACCAGAAAAGCCACTGCTAAAAAAATAAATGATTTTAAAAAGGTCACCCTTAGTACACGGTCACATTAGTACTATCACAAAATAAGAGCAGAATGAGTTCGAGACTTTGGAAGATATTTTGATCTTGTTTTTTTTGAAAACTGTAGCTAAGCAGCAGACAAGGATTATTTATGCTTCCCCTCTTTGTATGTCTGTTGATCATCTAATGCAAAATCTATGCTGTCTAATAATCACCATGCAGAAGGATCCAGACTCTATCCCCAAAATACAGTGCTGCCAGTTTCTGCAGTTCTCCCTATTAGCATAGTTTGTACTAGAGTTAAAAAGCAGCCTGTAAAAATTTGCTATTCAACTCTTCCTTTTATCTGGATAATAAATACACTAGAACAAAAGGAAGATATTTGATTATTCAGATGAAAACAATCCAAATAATTTGAACCTGAAATTATTACAGATTGAAACATGCTCAGTTTTCAGAAGCCCCCTCTATTCCTAAGGATTGAGTGTAGCTGGATCAGATCACATTGTTCCCATTATGTGATTAAAACAGCTCCTGACTATGCTGTTTCTATGTATGTCTCTGTTTTCAACTTCTGTAGCTCCAAAGCATCCCCCTTCACCCCCATTAAAGGCGATCACAGACTGACAGTTGGCTGCTTTGGCATTTTACACATACCACTTCAACCATGAGCAATGAGGGGCATTTCATTTAGGGGTGTCCCTAACAACAACACCCTGCCCAACAGCCACGTGTCTGTTAACTGAATGTTAAAACAAGGTAGGTTAATGTTAGACAAGTGTCCTTGGAAAGTTATCAGCGTAAGAGACTGTTTATTGCTAAAACATTCTAAAGCAAAAAATAGAAATACATTTAACACTGTGTCCTCAAGTTCCAATGCACAACTGCAAAGAGAATTTTTTAATGTCTTTGTTCTTAATCAGGAATAGCTGCTAGTTGATGTGATAACCTCTCTTACTCTTTCATTCCAGCTCCAAATAAGTAGCATTATAACACCAAAGTAACGTTCTAATGTTTTCCAAATTTATGAGATTTCTCAAGTTACCAGAAACTATAAGTCTCTTGGTTTTAAAATGAACTTAATTCTAGCATATCTAGGATTAACAAATATTACATTATCTTCTGGAAAAGGCAGGAAAGTTCCCTAAAGAATGACCTGACCAACATATCAATGAGGCATTGGCAAAATCATATCATTGCTTTACACTTGTGTGACAAGAGCTGAGAAGAAAATAAAAGGAAAAGAAAAAAGAAGAGAAGAAAAAGAACAAGACAAAAATGAATCACGGTAAAAATCAACAGAGACAGAACTTGCATTTTCTAACTCCTTTTATGATGACTGTAGCTCACAAGTTCATAAACGGAGTGGGTGAAGCCAAGATGAATACACTGAGCTGAATGTAGTTTGCTTTATATAGTTAAATTACTTATTATCGTTGTTTATAGTCTATCCTATATCCCTGCATTAGTAAGCAGAAATGGATGGCATCTTGAGCTCACAAACATTGCTATTTTCTGTTGTACACCTTTCAAAAATTAGGAGAAATATCCTAGGAAAGCACACATAATTTTCTAAAGATTAAGGACTGATCACCATAGGTTGGCATCATCTGCAAGCCTGCTACACACGTCCTCCATGCCCTCCTCCAGGCTACTGAGAGGACATGTCAAACAGAACAGGTCATACATACCCTGTTGAATACCCCTGTTAGTGTTTTTCAGGCAGGGTATGACGTTCTCAGCATGACCATCCAATCAACCACCCACCCAAGCTTCCTTGTCCTAAAATGCATAAAAGAATATTGCAGGAGACAGTGTTTTGGCTTTGCTAGAGGCTATGCAAATAGCATCCATTGCTCTTCCATTATTCAAGAATCCAGCTATTTTATCCTTTAAAAAAGGCAATTAGGTGGGTCAGACAGACTATGTTGGAGAATACTGAAGCACTGGCTACCTCTGTATTGTCCCTGTCAACTGGAAACTGTTTCTAATAACTCTTAATATGCAGAGAAGCTAGGTATCAATATCACAGAATGGCTAGGGTTGGAAGAGACCTCTGGTGGCTATATGGTCCAAAACCCTGCTCAAGCAGTGCCATCCAGAGCAGGGTCCCCACAGCTGTGTCCAGGTGGCATTTGAAGATCTTACAGGAGGAGACTCCACAACCTCCTGGGCAACCTGTGACAGTGCTCCATCATCCACACAGTGAAAAAGTGCTTGCTGATGCTTAGATGGAATCATTTGTATTCCAGTTCATGATGAAGGGGAAGTCATTTGAAATGAAAGATAAAAGTTTTAAACATAGTATTCCTGAGGTTATGGAAAGATGCAATTCCTTAGAGTTAAGGAGAAATGCATAAGAGTTTGCACAAATTACCACTGAGTTGTGTGGAATCAAGAAAGGCTTGTAAGGACTAAAACAGAAGAGAAAGAACTGCTTTCATAAGAAATTTGGTTTCCTTTTCTTTTCTTTTTTT
>VXAV01010670.1:0-10377 GCA_013399715.1 Alectura lathami | reverse complement strand
CCCCCCCCCCCAGCAACTCCTTAACCCCTTCTCATTCAGCATTTGCAGATTGGGCTATGCTAGAAAGCCAGACAGAAGCCAGTGTTACAAACTGTCTGAACTAAGAGAAACAATGAATAAAGTTAACCAGTGCAACTCTGGATTGTCAGTCATAAACTATGGTCAAACCATTGACATACTTTATATACAGTGCATATATATACACACCAGAGATATCCTTCATAGAACTATGCCATTAACAGACCTTTTGCAAGTACCTCTGCAAGTGCATAATGTAAGGATCACCTTGACACGAGCAACATTATAACCTCACGGAAAAGACAGAAATGATCTATACCTTCACTCTCAGAAAAAAAAAATATATATATCAGACTCATTTTTACAGAAATATGTGAAATCATCTGAAGTTATTCTCATCCCTGGATAAATACTACCTGTATTCAGCCTTTCAAGCTCTGTGTATAAATAACTAGCTAAAAACTAACTAGAAAACCACTTTCTACCTCTTTCACATACAATATTATTTAAAGTACAGCCTTTGAATGACAATTTACAGAAAGAAACATAGGGTACTTATTCTTATTAACATCAGGTTAAAAAAAAGTCATCAAGAGAAAAAGAGATGAAAAGAGTATGTACAGTGTAATAAGAACTTCAATTCACTTCCTAAACAGTTTCTGTAGTGCTCTCCCGCATAAGGTGTGTCTTGGGAAAATGAAACATAATAAGGGAAAAGAATAATAATTAAACATCTAAAAATGAACAAAGGTTTGGAATTAGCATATCAAGGCCTTTGAAAGTACAGAAATTTGGAGGGGATGAAGAATACACAGAAAAATCAGAACAGAAAGGCTTAATATAGAAAAATGTCATAAAAAAGCTGACTCTGTACTTTTAATCTTTTTTTTTTTTTTTTCCACCCATGCCCCCACAAAATAATTTTATAGAAACTATATCATTCCATCCATATATGAAGAAACTATTTATCTTTTACTAGCAAAAGATCGTGTATTTTTGGCAAATCATTTCCTGCTCATTTACCTAAAGTTAAATTAAAACTTTAATGCTTTGAGATACCTCAAACAGAGCACCTACAAACTCTTCACCATCTGAGAACTCCACAAACAGTGCCATCACACCTAATGGCAAGATTCATAGCTTCACTTTTCTGATTTGAAATAGAATGGATAGAACAATGCTTAACTGAAATCATAGCTCACTGCGATCATGTCATATTGAAGGAAGAAAGATTTAAGATTAATGAAAAGAAATGGATCCAGCAAATTGCATTAGAAATGGAAAATATTTAGTGAATTCTCTAATTTTCTGAGGTAGTCTTAAAATATATATGTCAAAAACTAAATTGGAAAATCATATATCACAGAAAGAAGGTACAACTAGGTTAGAGTCAAACACTGCTTGGTTGTTATATTTATACAAAAAAAAAAAAAAAAACATTTTGTACCTGTAAAGTTAACATCAAAATAAGGATACAATTTATCTCAAATGTACTAATCTTAACAATAAATCTTAATAATAAAATAGATAGAGATATGCATATGGTCAGATACAGATTTGTGAACATAATGAGCGTATTTCTATTTTATTTTATCTCATGAAGCAAATCTTTGTATAATGCATGCATATTCAGACGCATACCACGCTGTGACATAGTAACACTTTTGTGCTCATGCTAAAAGAATGCAACCTTATATACTTCGGATTTGCAGTAGCATGTGGATACCTAGTTCTCCATATAAAAGTCAGTGACAGTCAACTCTTTTGGCCCCCGTCTAAGTCTTTATGCTCAAATTATTTAACTGAACTCATCTTCCACTAACAAATCATCTTACCAATCAAAACACAAATCTAGATTATAGTTCTGAGTCATTTCTCACATTTCCTTATATCAGTTATTTTGCAGAAGTTCCCACTATGATCCAAGTATACTCAAAGGACTGAAAAGAACTGGGAGGCTATACACACAGAATATACAGTTATTGGTAAAACAAATTATAACACAATAAGAAAACCTAAAGATACCTCAATAAGCTAAGTTACTGTGTTGTAATTTTTAATTGGGGTTACACCACCTTAAACTTTAGCGAGAAGAAGGTCACTCAGGAAACAGAGATACATAGACAAAGAATGTGCTTTTGAACCCAAAAAGTAACCAAAGCCAAGGAAAGCCCCAATACTGCAGCAAGACTGATGCATGCAAGAAGTTAAACGTGAGTCAGAGCAATTACGAGTGCAGAGCTAGAAGGCTGCTTGCATGGGAAGTGAGTAATGATCCACGTACAGTCTTGGTGAGCTTCAGACTAGAGAAATGAAAAAACAATCTGGAGGATACTGAAGACAACAAATGGGTGCATTGAGCTTGTTTCTGATCCCATTCACCCTTGTTGTCCACTGATGTTTTTCACTTATTTTCATAATTCAATATTTAATTGCACTTACATCAGAATTAGGATCCCGTGTGCAGAATCAAATAAGAAGGACACACTTCTATCTCAGAATATACCAGTGAATTCTTTACCACATCAAAACAGAACTGATAATTTTAGAAATGAAAACTGGTTACTTTAAGAAGAAATAAACTATACGTTTGGCCTTGACTTCTACACCAAACTCAGGTAAAATTTCTCATGAAAGCCTGCTCATATGGAGACTGCTATGCTAGGCTTAAATTCTCAAAGTAATAAGAAGTAATTTTATAGAGAGAAACCACTGTAAACCAGATCAACAATCTAATTACAGGCAATATATATTACAGATGTGTATTTACACTCATTCACTCTATTTGGAATATTATAGAATATTTTAAATATAAATGCAAAATTGCAATCACAAAAATTAACATCTAAGGAAATGGTACCCCGCTATACTCATGGTTGTGATTAACAGTGATGATTTTGCCGCTACTTCTGTTCAAATGTTTATGATGATAGAGTAGTGCTGCTTCTTTTCTATGTATGTGCTGTTCAAGTACTGTTCCTCCACAGTGGGGTATCAGATAACTAAATCTTTGACAGCTGTTTTAACACCTGTGTGATAGCTTGTTTCAGAACTCCCAAATTAAAAACAACCAAAAAAAAAAAAAAAAAAAAAAAAAAACAAAAAAAAAAAAAAAAAAAAACAAATACAAAAGATAGGACAATGAAAGATGATTACTGAAAAGTAGATAAATGCAATATATCAAAAATATTTATCGCATTAAAACTCAAAGATATTCAAGGCCAGTAAACTTTTGTTTGCTGTGGTTTAACCCACCTCTCAACAGTCGCTCGCTGGCCCCTCCCCCTGGCAGGGAAAAAAAACAGCTGCTGCCAGTGCGCTGGCACCAGCGGGGTGGAGGAGAGAAGTGAGGAAACAAAAAGTTTAACTCAAGAGTTAAAATAACAAACTAATTTACTAACGTCTTTAAAGGAATGTAAGGGTAACCATACCAACAACTGGAGTACTTAGAATAGAGGAACGTTCTTACCCGTTTGCAAGCCCGAACACACCACAGACTGGACTGCCCCCAGCCAACCGCACCAAAACACCGTCTCCACCCCGGAGAGCTGGAACCTGCCCAGCCAGCCGCAGCTTATTACTCCCGCCCCGCCCCTTCCCCAGAGAGCAGGGGACGTGGTGTATATGGTATAGAATATTTTCGACTACATTAGAAACCAGGACAACTTTCAAAAATATTCGTGGACAATTACACCTCAGGGAATTAAACAAAGCAGAGAGAATGCATTCTTTATATTAAAAAGTTATTGATTAAAAAATTCTAATTCTCTAAATGTATTCACTCAAATTAAGTGTACATTTTAGAAGAAACATTATCTACTGGCATATGTCATTCAGCAAAGTCTAAAATTCCTGTAGATTGTACCACCAATCAAATTATATTTTTAAATTGAGGAGGCTCAGGCACAATAAACATAACAAAAAAAAACCTTATCAAACTTAACAGAAATGTGTCAGAACAAACTTTCCTCCATTCTACCATGTTGCATATATAAAATATTAAAATTACTGGGACACAGTTTATGTCTAAATCCAGATATATTTCCAGACTGATATTAAATTCAGATGTCATTCACTCTATCAGAGTACAGAGTGATCCCCAGCTGTGCAATTACTAGCAAATTTTTCAGGCTCAAGGCTCATCATATGGTATAACAAGTATCTCCTTTCTGAATAACTAAAATAATACCCAAAATGTGTTTCAGAAGGAAATTCTAGCTCAGAAGAGTATTTCAGTGTAAACAGAGAAGCCACAACAGATATTAACTGTAGTCTCTCCCAGCATTTGCTCCCACAGCTACTTGCTTCTGCCCATGTGGAAGAGCTGTTGTCGAAGAGCAGCATACCTCTGCTTACCAGATATAATCCCATCATGCCTTTGTTCACTTAAGCAACTTGCATGACCAGGGCAAAACTTCATGGTTTTCTGATCCTTTATGCACAATAAAACCAGCACAGAAACAGACAGAGCAGCATTCATTTTTAATACATTACAGACAGCGCTTATCAAGTAACACGCCTGGTTCATGGCCAGCAACAGGGATGCTGAACCAGGAAGATCGAGTTCCTGAGGAATTTCTAATGTTGAAATTTGACCAAAAAAAATTCCTTATGATTCATGGTGTATGAAAAAAATAAATTATGTTGCTTTCATGATCTGTGTTGAATTTACAAGACTTAGTTACAAGAGCAGAACCAACACCTGAACAACTTAATCCTTGTGGAACAAGAACACAAGCCATCATATTTCACATCGTATCATATACATCTGCAACTTTCCTTTTTTTTTTTTTTGTGATGACTCCCCTTTCACACTGCCTGTAAACAAACCACTCTGAAACAGTGCCTTGAAGTGGTGACATTTGGCCATTTTTAATGTCTCGCATTTATTTAACATAGTACCTTGCATTTGAAAGTATGTTCACTATAACCAGTTACCTTCACATTTCAACATGAGTTTCAAGAAACAGAATTAGCTCATTTAAAAAAAAAAGGAAACAAATGCATGCTTAGAGGTTAGGTCTAGGCACCCTGAGGCCAGGACATCTGTAATATCTAAGTTCAACTTCCTCCATGTCATGGTTGAAAACAGAGTTAAGGAACAACAGAGTATTCCATAGCATATACATCACGGCACCCTGCTCTCTGGGAAAAAACGTGGTTTGCGGAGCTGAGCCGGGTTGGCACGGGGCCGCATGGCGCAGGCAGGTGCGCTCGGGGGTCCTGTCTCTTTGTGGTCGGGCTGGCGCGGCAGGGTGGGTCCTGATGCGGCGCGGTCGGGTCTGGCTCTCTGTGTGGTTGGGCTGGCGCATCGGTGAGAGCTTGCCTTTTGCTGTAAGTTAATTGTTCTACTCCAGATCTCTTACATTCATTTTTAATATCATAGTAAAGTTAGTTATAGAACTAACTCTTGAGTTCTACCTTTTATTTTCCTCTCACTTTCCCTCCTCCCCACGGTGATACTGGCCACCGGCATCCGCCGGCAGCCTCGAGCTTGCTCTCCAGACGGGGAGAGGAAAGCGAGCTACTGTTGTGAGAAACCGAGGTGTTAAACCACAACAGATTTTGGCGCCCAACGTGGAGCACGAAGGGGTAAGATAGATGGACCTTAGCCCGAAATTGATTGTTTTTTCACTCATTAAGCGGCTTGTTTGGGGGAATTAACTCTTCAGTGTTCCGAATGGCATTACTTACAATGTACTGGAGTTTGTTTAAGAATGTTTTATTCTTTTTTGCATTGCTTTATTGGTTTACCACAATGCAATCACTGGTGTGGATGCCAATCAGGTGTTTGGGTACTACATGGCATTTTCTGAGCCTTGGAAACCACACTCTAGGGAACATGTCTATGGGAGAAGCAGGAGAGGAAATCCTTAACTTTTTCTCCAAGTTTTCCTCCCCTCACAGTTGCTTTTGGCTTTTTCTTGAGAACTTGGTATGTTTTTGGAATGCTCAAAACAGCATACTCATGCTGTCATGTCTCCTACATGTTTTTTTCATTATCTTTACCCTAACCAGTCAGAGATCTGCCCCGAAACCGGACAGTAATGAGTGGCAGGGAGTGTGGGAAAGTGTGGGAAAAAGTCTAGAGCAGTGGGCACCCCCATTACCGTGGAGCTTTACTCCCGAACACCTGCAGAACCCTGAAAGTTTAGGCAGGTATTTGGGAGAAGGGCACCGTAACTCCAGCAGATCTGGACATGCACAAATTATCTGGGGCCTGGCCTATGCCTGTCGAGCCCTATTCAACATTACTCAGCACCCTCAAGGGAATGAGAATGCCTCGGAGCCTGCAGTTGCTTCGACCTCCGCAGCTGACCCAGCTCCCTCGAGCCCTGCAATTCAGCTACAGGAACAACCTGTGCAGGTATCGGTTGCTCCTGTAGTAGGAACAAAAATATGTGTGCAAAGGGCACCTCACCCAGAAAGGAGAGAGGGAAATGACGAGGAAAGGAGGCCATTATTGGCACAAAGAGATATGATGCAGAATGAGGAGGAGGAAGATGGAGACATCATAAGAGAGACACCAACTATCAGACCTCTAAGCCCTGCTGAACTGCAAGAGATATGAAAAGACTATTGCATACACCAAGGAGAGTGCCTTGTCACCTGGCTGCTCTATTGCTGGGACAGTGGGGTAAGTGCCATGGAGCTGACAGGTAAGGAAGCCCAGCAGCTAGGATCCCTTGCTAGAGATGCAGTCATTGACAAAGCAATTGGAAAAGGGAATCAAATTTTCACCCTCTGGAGACGTCTCTTGTCAGCTGTGAAGGAGAAACATCCGTTCAAAGAAGATATAGTGTGTTCCCCAGGCAAGTGGACCACCATGGAGAAAGGTATCCAGTATCTAAGAGAATTAGCTGTGGTGGAGATGATGTACCAAATTGACCTTGGCGATCAGCAAGCACTTCTAGATCCAGATGAAACCCATTGCTTGATATCTATGTGGCAGAAATTCGCACGACCGCGCCGCGTCAGGACCCGCCCCACTACACCAGCCCAACCGCAAAGAGACAGGACCCCTGAGCACCAGGACCTGCCCCCCACCGTGCCTGCGCGCGCCTGCCTGCGCCTGCCTGCGCCATGCGGCCCCGCGCCAGCCTGGCTCAGCTCTGCAAACTGCAGCTTTTCCCAGAGAGCAGGGTGCCTTGATGTATGTGCTATGGAATACTCTGTTGTTCCTTAACTCTGTTTTCAACCATGACACTCCACCACATCTAACGTAGTCCTAGACACAAAAGCAGATATCAACTTTGCTTTTATGCTCTTGTGAAAATTATTTTTATGACTTATTATTATTCTTTAGACAGGTCTTCTCAACGATCATATATAAAAAAGGCAGATCAAAAAATCTTGAGCTTTATCATAATCAACCAGTATTTTACTTCGTTCCACATACCAAACTGTTGGAGACACCAACAGAATATTGTCACAAGTTATGTGTGCACAAGAAGGAGAAGTGAGGAAAGAATTGCTCTATACAATTTCACACATAACAGTCAAGATACAGTAATTATCTCTGGCTTGCAGAACACATCTTATTTGGTGTATAACGTTTACCTTTTACATATACATTAAGCTGTTTGTATTAAATGTTGTTTTAAAATGAGTCTGCTTTAATTTTGCTGATAAGGATTACCAGCTCTCATTATTGTCTAATGTGCTTGGCTAATTACTTGTTATTTAGCCTAAAAGTGCTACCACTAATGTTCTGCTAATAGGCAGCATTTTGACTATGCTTTTTGGAAGAAATCTTTGTTAAAGTACTTGTTATATCCATATTCTGAATGCCCTTGCAAATTATTATCCCCCATGTTAAATGTTTTCAAGAAAAGAAATCTATGCTTATGTGGTGTGCCTCATGGTAAACCTACATGTCTCTTGTATGTACATGCACTTGTATGGACTGCATGTGGACAGTATCCCAGAAGAGATCCCAGAGAGGCAAATGCTAAGAAGTGAAGCTAGTTCCAAGGATGGATCATTATATTTTAGTGAAACAGGTTCCAGCAATTCCTGTGTTTAGTTCAGCTCGATTTTATGGCAGCTCATGCAAGCAGAAATCTGTAGCAGGTCTGTTGCAGAGAAAGTTGACTAGAGGGAATTCGTCACTGCCGTCTCTATGGGTAAAAATGACCCCAAATGTCATCATTGTAATCCAGGAACCTCCTTGATTGCTGGTAACCTGCTGTGTTGTCCTCCCAACAGATACCAGGATGGTTGAAGTCCCCCATGAGGATCCTGGCTTGTGAACTTGTGAAGCTGCTCCTATCTGTCTATAGAGGGCCTCATCCACTTGGTCATCCTGAGCAGGTGACCTGTAGCAGACCCCACTATGAGGTCCCCTTCCCCTGTGTTCCCTCTAACCTTGACCCATAAGCACTCAGGCAGCTCCTCATCCACTCCCAGGTGGAGCTCCATGGACTCCAGCTGGTCATTGACATAGAGGGCAACACCCCCTCCCCTTCTCCCCTGCCTGTCTTTCCTAAAGAGTTTATAACCATCTATTCCTACACTCCATTCATGAAAGCCATCCCACCGCATCTCAGTGATGCCAATGACGTCATAGCCCTGCAGGCCTGCACATATCTGTAACTCATCCTGCTTGTTCCCCATACTCCATACGTTGATGAACAGACATGTAAGTGGGGCCCCCATATCAGCTAGAGTTCCCTTGTCCTGCACTTCAGGTGCTCTTTATTGTATTATCTTATGTTTATGTTTATTTTATATGTTATTTTTATTTAATTTTAATTTTAATTTAATTTTAATTTTTGCTGTGTGTGTGTATGTTACTTTGGATGAGCTGTAGGACTGTGAACTGAATGCTGACTTGTTTTGGGGATGCAGTAGGGCTAGTCCCAGAGTGCATCTTTCTGTTTTGTTTCATTCAAAAGGCATTAAGGTTGTGCTCCAGGACTGTTTCATGATATGAACCAAAATGCAGGAAGAGAAATGAGTAGGAGATTCACTTGGAAACTATACTCCAGATCTGAATCATAATATTATAGATGCATCCAATGTATTTGTCAGTTATCATTTTAATTGAAAAGGGACTAATTGCAGCATTTAGCATCACCTTTGAAGTACATCAGGTAGTAATGAAAGCTACCTAACATGGTATATACTTGTTGTCTTTACTTAAATGAGTGTTTGCTGGAACAAACTAACAAATACAGTTTTGAGAGGATCTCCACAGGACAGTTGTACAACAGTATTTCATATTCTGCCAGCAATGTAGGGCCAGATATACCAGCAGTGCACTTCAGCTGCTTTGCAGTTTTCCAATAGCCCAAGGAGGTAATAAACTCAATTTAACTGGTCTGTTAAGTCAGGTTCATGGCTGCTTTGTTCCATCTTGACACAAAGCTGCTGAAATCCACGGGTGAACTTGTCCCATATTCTTTCAATGAAACAGCAGAAAGCCTTAAATAGTCACACCTGAAGAGCTGTAATATTTTAGACACCGAAATAACAACCTACCTGGGGTATTTTGTTACAGAGTGTAAAAACAAATAAAAGGAGATACCTCATTCAGTAAAAAGAATGAAAATACCACAAAAGTAGGGCTCATTCTCTGTTTGCAGTTCACTCAACATTAGTGTTAAATGAGAGAGAGGGCATACCCACCTCACAAAGGCATGTATAGACAACAGTAGTTAGGCCAGAACCTCTCCACACAGCCAGAAAGCATTTCTTCAAGCTATTACAAGTCAAGCAGCCTCTTGTCATGGTTTCTAGCATAGTTGAATTTGAAAACACTGACCGAGAAGGGATTCTAGGAAGCTGGAGGGGTATGGGGTGAGTGTGGGGGGACCCTACTGCCTCTGCTCCCTAGTTCTGCAAGGCTTCTAGGCAGGGAGGGTNACCGAGAAGGGATTCTAGGAAGCTGGGGGGGGGGGGGGGTGGGCGGGGAATGGAGTTAGGGCATTTAACTTAAATGGCCCTCCCCCTGCTCTCCCGGGAAGGGGGTGGGCATAAGCTGTGGTTTGTGGGGCTGCTTCCGGTCCTTGGGGGTTGGGCTGGCACATGGGTGAGAACTGCTCTTGTAAGTTTCTTGCCCCAGCACCTTTACATTCCTTTTGCATTTCTGTTATCTTTTGTTCCCTAGCTAATTTAGTAAACTAGTTGTTATCTTAACTCTTGAGTTCTACATTTTATTTTCCTCTCACTTTCCTCCTCCACCCCACTGATACTGGCTGCTGGCAGTATGCCAGCAGGACCAGGCTTAATCTGAAGGGGGAGGTGAAAGTGAGCTACTGTTGTGAGCTATCGTGGGTTAAACCACAACAGATTTTGGCACCAACATGGGGCGAGAAGGGTTAAGAGAGTAGCATATCTGAATGCAGGGGATTTTTG
>VXAV01010668.1:0-23108 GCA_013399715.1 Alectura lathami | reverse complement strand
TTTTTTTTTTTTTAAAGATTCTTTCTTCCAAAGAATTTTGTTTCTGTTCTCGATCATAACCTAAATGTTATCCATGGTATTCTGCATCTGAAACTGCTGCCAGACAGGGCTTATCTGATTCAATTGACCTTTAAAATTTATTTTGCTGCTGTCAAAAAGAATGTGAGCCTGTTCACAAGAGATTCCCAAGACAATTAGAAGCAGAGACTCCTGAAAAATCGACTTGTTGCATATTCCTTAATCAAAGGATGATACAAAGTCTACTGTTACGAGAAAAATGCCTTCATTTAAAAATATTTTCATGGAAGAAGCAGAACCTGGATGGAAAGGTTTGATGTGAATGGGCGAGTCCAAGTTCCAGTAGTTAGGTGAGGAGCAGCTGAGGAGCTCTGTCTCATAGGCTGAAACCCAAGGTGCTGATCCATGTAGGATTCAGAAGATGCCCAAATTCTTGCTTCTAGTGCAGAATGGTGGAATTTTTTTATATTAGTTATTTTTATTGGCCCTGGATGCTGTCAGGTGCAACAAGCTGGCAGCACGTGGCTTCAGACAGCAGACAGGCAGGGCTGGTGCAGTTGTATTGGATTTATCTCAGGGTTTCCAGCTATGGGTCATCCCTTTATCACACTTACTAGGATTTAAGACCTTGACAAATACTTTTTTAGGCTTTCTATAGGCATGAATTATATGTAGGACAGATGGTTACGAGCCACAGCTATAAACTGTATGCTGACCTGATAGACTTTGTAACTATTGTTCTTCTAACAACTGATTAAATACTTATTAAAACAGCTACTGATTATTTATTGCCCCTTTATGAGGGATTTGCCAGTTGTGCTGAAATTTAAATCACAGCCAGGTTTTCAAAGGATTGGCAGGATTTCTCAAGTACAAAATGTGTTGTTTTAATTAAAAATTTAAAAGCAGGCTCATTGCATAGCAAGATGGATAGCTGAAGGAAGATTATGGAGCAGCTAATTCTGCACACACTGGTGTGCACTCAGCATCCACCTGGCTGGGCAGGAGCACCCTGCGTCGAGCAGCAGTGAGCCCCAGATCTGGGGAGATACCACTCAAAACCGGACAGGTTCAGGAAACTGATTCAATGAAGTAAGTGCTGGTCCTTTTGGGCCATTTCTGGATGTTTTGGGGTTGAATGGAGGCCGCAGATATACCCGTGCTTCATTAAGAGATGACATCAGCAAACAATTGATTATTGCAGACTGCTGCCAAACCCGGGGCAGCTCTGGGAGAGGCTGCACCGATATAAAAATCCCCATTGCATCTGCAGCGATGGGACAGGGCCGGCCTCTCCTGCCAAAGCCCTGCAGAACTTGGGGTCTGCCACAAAACTGCGGTGTCACTCATGGTTATTTTCCTCCAGCAAGCATGCCTTCATGAGCCAGACTGGCTGATGTTTTCTCCCACCTGCTCAGTAGCTTTATTTCTCCCCACCCAGGTGCCCTGGATGGGATCAGTCTTCATCCATGCAGAGGTGAAACCACAGCACACCAGTCCATAACCCACTGAGCTGATCTTCAGCTCCTCACCCTCCCAGCTCGCCCAGAATAGCGGAGATTTCACCAAAAGCCATCCCAGCTCCTGCAGAACTAGTGCAATAACTGTGACATCTTTATTTACTCCCTTCTTTTAATAACTTTCTGGTCCCCTGACAATCACATTTGGGAGAATTGAAGCCATTTTCCCCAGAAAGCCCAAGTATTGTTTTCCATCCAGTTTATTCTATTTATTGAACCACACAGCAGTGCAGAGGTATTTCTTCTCTCCGGGAGAAAGGCTGAGACCACCTGGATTGCCGTGGAGGAGCTGCTGGGGACTCAGAAGCTATTAAAAGATTGCAGGGTTGGTGCTGGCTATTAAAGCAATGCTTTGGAGCTCAGCTGCTGTGCCTGGGGACCCGCCAGCAAATGACAGCCAGCTCCCGGTGGGGAGTGATTGGAACCCAGAGCACCGGGGAGTTCTGTTTTAGAAGCATCTGTGTTTGTGCTATTGATGGGGCAGGGCAAGGCAGGCAGTGTCTTGTAGCGGGCCCTGTTTCTTCTTAAAGCTGCTGCTTTAAAAGAGGGGCTGTTTCCTTCAGAAATCACCCCGAGCTGAGTGCCTGGGCTCTGGCTGTTGGGCGCTGCCCGTCGCCGTGCAGCAGCCGCCCTGACTGGTTTGGGCTAACAGCAACAGGTTTGGGCTAACAGCGCTGTTCCTCCCCAGAACGCGGAGTGCAGTGACTCTGCACAAGATGTACAGGTGTTAAAAGTTTGGGAGGAAAGCAGGGGGTAGCGTCCCAAAGGTGCTGCAGGGTTGGGTCTTTTCCTGTGTGAGCGCATACGAGGTGCACAAAGACCTGAGCCTGCATGGCTGGGGCTTCCTCCAGCAAGTGAGCCGCAGGGTGTGGGGCCACGCAGCCTCCAGCCCCCAGAGCAGGCACTGGGGAGCACCCGGCCAGCTGGGGCACCCCAAAACACCGAAATGGCTGCAGGGTGTAGGTTTGCCCGCCGAGGTCTCTGTAGGACCAGCTCCTTCATCGCCTGCCTCCAAATTGGGGAAGCTTGGATGGAGCCGGAGACAGGATGAAAAACCATGTTTCCCATTTTGTGAACAAGCGTGATAAGAGGAAAATAACAACCTGGCTGCGTGTTGCCGTCACACAAATAAAGAGCTTTCTGCAGAGGGAGGGTGGCTGGGCAGGGTGGTTTTTCTTTGCCTTCTTCTTCTGTGACAGTTCATCACTAAGACGAAGGCCCTTGGGGTTTTTAGACACCTGGCTCTCAATTAAACAGCTAATCTGTGAAGCAAGGCACTTAAAGCAGGAAAGAAAAATGGCTTATCAAGTAAACCAGCTCTGGCCTTGGGCTGCTGCGGGATTGAATATCAATACCTTTAAGGGATTCCTGAACATGAGCGACAGCGGGAACCGCGACATCGCTCCCAGCTGCGCTGCCCTGGGAGGCAAGGACGAGGAGCGGCGGGGGGGATGCTGCCGGGGGCCCTGCGCCTGAGCACCCAGACCAGAGGTCCTTGGATGCCCCGAGTGGTCCTCCTCATGCTGAGCCCTGCAGTGGCACCGGGTCCTGGGGCTCTAGGGATTTTATTTTATTTTATTTTATTTTATCTTTTTTTATTTTAGTATTTTTTTATTATTAGGGTTATTGTTTTAGGATTATTGGTTTTGCAGTGGCCGACAAGTTTTCTTGTGCCGTGCTCAGCAGGGTGTTGAATCCCTGGGGAGCTCCAGGGGCTTTTGGCAGGGACAGGCTGCAGGGAGGGGCAGGGATGTGGTCACAGGGCCAGGGCACAGCCTGGGTGCAGGAGGATGTATGTGCCAGGGGGATGTCACATGACTGTGTGAACCCAGCAGCCGAAGCTTGAAGCAAAACACCAAATATCAGGGAATTCCCAACAAAATTGCAAGATCTACCAAGGCTGCCAGCTTTCCTCAGAAACTGGAAGGAAGCTGTGTGCCTCAGTTTCCCTTCCAGAAAGCACAGGTAATCGTAGCAATGAGCCCATTGTGTTGAGGTCTACAGCTGAAGGATCCCTTTACACATGCATTGTCCAAGTGACAAGTATCATTACTAGCTGCATTTTTTCTTTCTTGTTCTCTTGTTCTCTTTTGTGACTCAAGTCTGACTTGTTGCAGTCCTGGGTTGGGGGAAGAAAGGTAAAATAATAGCTGTGAGAATGCGTCCACCAGAGACACCTGTAGTTACTAGATCAGTGTATCAGCACCGCTACATCTGTCTGCTGTATGCATTGTTCTAATCAGAGACATCACAAGATGCTGTGCCAGGGCTCCCACTGGTTTTTATGTGATGTTATCAAAGGGATGGTAGCTTGAGGAAACCCTGTGCTGTGCTGACTGTAAGGGAGATCTGTGATGCTTCTCGTGGAAGGAGCAATAAGCTGGTGTGGCTGAGCTGGAGCTGGGTTTCACCTGGGCACAATGCAGAATGTTCTGCAGATGTGGGAGGTGGGATAGATAAACACATTTGGTGATCAACATTTTGTAAGCAAGTGGTTATTACAGTTTGGTTGTTACAGTAAGGGGGTCAGTAAATGATTTGAAATGAGTGTTGTGCACAGGAGGGCACCATGGATGCATTGGGTGGGAAGGGTGAAGGGGGAATGGCAGCACTATGTGAGGACTGCTGAAGAATGCTCTGTGCCAGCATGTAAGAAGGGGGATGTCGCTGCTGGGGCTGAAATCTCAGCCTCAGACAGGTGCTCACAGGTCTGGTGGCCAAGGCCATGGCTCCATCACTGCCATGACAGGGACAGGGACAGCAGTCGGTGGGCAGATGGAACTGAGAGAGCTTCATCTGCAGAGACCTTGGGTCCTGCTTGGCTTCCTCCGAAATCTTGCCCAGTGGCAAGTGGCCTGGACTTTGCCACCCAGAGCCCTCATCCCATTGCTGAGCAGCCATGGGCACAGCTCCTTCTGCATCAGAAGCCATAAGGGAAGCCCGTGGTTGGAGCATGGAACTGGCAGGGTGGGAGGTGAGACCTGGGGGGAGGCCTTCATGAAGGTGATGAGGGGGTCATTCCTGGTAATTTATCCATCCTAATGATGGATGGAGGTGATGGGGTGGGGTCATTTCTGGTAATTTATCTATCCTCAGGGTGAAGATTCATATGGTGCCTGAGTGCCCACATGGGAAACATCCTCATCCAGCTCTTTTAAAGAAAATGCACAGAGGGCCAAATCCCTTGGCAGTGGCAGAGATGGGTCATGTTGCACCTACTGAGAAGAGGCAGCCCTTTAAAATTATGGGGGAAAGCCCTGATTTACCCAATTCCTCCAGGCAGACCTTTGTGTTCTCCTGCGCAGTCTGCATGGAGGCAGCTTAACCCACATCCCTCCCACACAGGCTTAAGGAGCTCAGCATGCTGATGGAATTGGTGTTTACAGCTGCAAACAGCTGGTCAGAAATCAGAGCAGTGTAAGTAATGCCCTTCTGGGCTATCTACAATTTGGGAAGTGTTTGGGCTAACAGCAGCTTTAGGGGTTTCCCTAAGCTAGGGCTTGGAGCAGCAGCTTAAAATTGGTCAGGGTGTCAGAAGAAGGAGGTTCTGAGTGACAGGGTTGTATTTGAATTTGTTTAGCATGAAAGCTGGAAGATGAAAACACCCATCCTTGCCAGCGCAGCCCAGATGAGGGCAGCTTCAGAGATGCTGTTGCAGGGAAATCACACAGGAGAAAGAGAGCCAGGTTTTGACAGCGAGCCCTAAAGGCACCACGAATTTCTGAGGGTTTCTCATGCAGGTGCCCCATGTGCTGGGCCAAGCTGTAGCAGCAGACAGAGCTGTCCCAGCACATAGGATCGTGGGTGAGTGTCCAAAGGGGCTGTGGACTGGCATAAACTCAGGCAGATAAGTGAGGGTGGAAAAGTGGGAGTGCATCTTCCAAGGGGAGGCAGCTGAGCAGGGCCAGGCTGTGTGACATGGCCTTGTGTGGGGCAGAGATCCCGTGCCCACATGATCTGCTCTGAAACAAGAGATGTGGGGACACCAGAATGAGTGTGAAGTCACTCAGGGACATCAGTACCCTGTGACAGTGCTGAACCCACAGGGCAGGGAGAGCCATGGGTGCAGAGCAGCTCCAGTACATTCGTGGGTAGCAAAAATCCAGGGCACCTGGGCACAGGAACCCTATGTGTGCGCAGGCTCTGAAGGTCCCTACAGCCATAACTGCCCCAGAGAGGTCAGGGTGACAGTTTCCTAGAGGAAAAAACTCCTGTCCTTTCCAGGGGTTTTAAGAAGACTTCACTGGGAGTTGTTTTAAAAGTAATACAATAGAAGTCTCTGGCTATTGTAATCGCTAAGTGTTCAAGGAAAAATGTAACAAGCTGGGTGCAAGTCTGCTTCTCTTTTCAGTTGGATTTAGCAGAGAGATCATTTCCAGGCTTAAGGGCAGGTTAGTGGAACCACAGGGGTGAGAGCTGGCGAAGGGTCATGGCAGCACCTTGTCCCCTCCTGCAGCATGAGGAGGCCCAGCCTGGCCGGGGACCTCACCACTGCACACATCTGGCTTTAAACCGTGGAGGGAGCTGAGTGCCTGGTCCTTGTGCCCTGAAAATTGAAGAGGCCGAGGTCTGGCAGTTGTGGCTTGTCCATACAGAGCTCATGGATTGCCATCACTGTTAAACATCTCCTGTCTGCTGGGTCAGGCTGCAGGCCCACAGTGTGGGGCTAGGCCAGACCAAGCCGCTCTCCTCAGCTGTGTCATTGAAGTTGTAAATCATGGACATAGAGAGCTCGCAGAAGGACATCCATCACCTGAGGGACCAGGGGCACACCTGGCAGAGAAGGGACAGAGATAGTAATGAAGTTCTCCCCGCCTGCAGGTTTAGGGGGAGAGAGGAGCAACCAGAGATGTTGTGTGCTGTGGGAGAAGCGCTTTGCGGGAAAAGAATCATAGAATCACAGCATGGCTGGGTTGAAAGGCACCTTACAGCCCCCCCAGCCCCAACCCCTGCCATGGGCTGGCTGCCACCCCCAGATCAGGCTGCCCAGGACCCACCCAGCCTGGCCTTGGGCACCCCCAGGGATGGGGCACCCACAGCTGCTCTGGGCAGCCTGGGCCAGGGCCTCACCACCCTCTGAAGAAGGGGAAGGAGGGCTTTGGTTCTTTGAAAGTCTTGGCGCAACCGCAGAAAGCATGTCAGCAAATGACTCTGCCTGTCAGCGAGGACTGTAGGACAGACCGACCGCTTGCTTTTGGGCTCAGCAAAGCCAGAGCACTGCACGCTGCTGCTGGTGCCTTGGGCAGACTGAGCTGTGGGCAGGCAGAGCCCCAGGACTTGGGGAGCACCAGGAGCTGACCCCACAGTCAGGCAGCTGCCACCATTCCAGGCTGGGCTGCCCAGACAAAGCCCCAAAGCTGGCAAGGCTGTAACTGCCTGGTGCCAGGGCAGGTGCTGAGGTACCTGGGAGGGTCAGGGAGCTCTGCCATAGCCATGGAGGAGAGCTGGGGAAGAACAGCACGCAACGTGCATGGTAAAACATGCTCTGCACTGACTTCTCCCAGGTAAATATCACTCCATATGTGTGCAGTGCACAGTAGTGAGCCCCAAACAGCCCCTCTGCTTCTGGAAGATGAAAAACAAACTGATATGTTTGGACAGCTGCGATTTTTGATGCAGAAACAAGAGCAAGCTGCCTGATAGGGAGCAGCACTAAATTTACCACAATTTCCAGCCCTGTCCCTTCCTTCTCTTTACCTTCAGAGCTTTTTGTAGGGGCTGCCCATGAATTACTCAGACAGGCGCCCCAGAGAATCATGCCTCGGAGCTGTGGAATTAGGCTGCAGTGCCCACTTTTGATTCCCAGGCAAACAGTGACACCTCCTGTTCGCACAAGATGCAGCTCGAATCCCAGCATGGCAATGCAAGAGCGCAGATATCAGCTAGGAGCACACGGGGTTCTTTGCCACTTACATCTCTTCACTTGCATCCAGAAAAATGAAGCCCTCTCCTAGCTGCATCTGCAGATCTGCGGGGCCCTGGTTATACTTCTGCATGGGGAGAGCCAGCCTGTGCCAGGGGGACTTATGGGGAAGCCCCTGGAGGTGGGCACGAGCAAAAGTGCTGAATGCAAACTGCTCTAAAAAGAGCAGTCCTTGAACTGTAATTAAGTGTAGGAAGGTAAAAGCTTTCCTTTAATAGCATTAAAGCTTTTGCTCGGATGCAAAATGTATTTAAATACTCCTTTTGCCCCCTGGGAGCAACCAGCTTACACTCTGGGTCAGCCTGATAGATAAATTTCCTCTGAGTTTTATGCTGGCTGCAGCACAGCACAGAGGGTTCTCCAGACACCAGCAGTAGTTGCAGAGCTTGTCCCTTTGCTGTGACTTTTTCCCCCTCCCCTTTTGGTAAATTCAACCACTTCCCTTGTGCACCTTCCTGACTCCGCTGTGCTCATTCAGGTGTCCAAGATGTCATTGAAGGTGCAGACGAGCAACATAACGAACAAGAATGACCCCAAGTCCATCAACTCCAGAGTTTTCATCGGCAATCTCAACACAGCTGTGGTCAAGAAGTCAGATGTGGAGACCATTTTCTCTAAGTACGGCCGCGTGGTGGGCTGCTCCGTTCACAAGGGCTACGCCTTCGTACAGTACTCCAATGAGAGGCACGCGCGTGCCGCCGTGCTGGGCGAGAATGGGCGTGTGCTTGCCGGCCAGACGCTGGGTAAGTCTTTTCTGCAGATGTTCTGGGTGTCCAGGTGCAGCGAGGGCTGAGGATCCCTATAGGATGGTCAGGGCATGGCTGGGCCAAGGGTCAGGGTCAGGTCCAGTGGTGGTGAAGGGGTCAGACACAGCCCACTGATGACCCAGCAGGTCCGTAGCGATGAGGCAGGCCTGGGGCCATGGTGGTCTGTGGGACAGGGTCAGCAGGGTCCATGTCCAGGCACAGACGTGGCTGTGATGGAGTTGGAGACCAGCAGCAGAACTGTCCCTGCAGCACAGCTTTGACAGGGAATGAAGGTTCTAGGGCTCTTGTGGGCGGGGGTCACCAGTGAGGCTGGCCATGGCCGTCCAGCCATATGGGTGCCCTCAGGGCTGTGACCACAGCACAGCTTGGTCTTTGTAGAGGCAGAGGGGACTCTGGATAAAAGTGCAGCATTGAAGACACTGGTGTGGCACCCTTCATTTCAAGGTGCTTGCACTGAAATTACATCAGCTCATCACCTGTATGCCATCCTCAGGGTTTGAGCCCAAGACACCTGGTTCGGGTTGGGGTGGAGGTACCAAGATACCAGCTTTAGCCTTTGCCTGTCAAGAGGGGCAATAATCTAACTCAGACCATTTTGGACTAGCCAGCTGATGTTAAATGAGATAACTCTCCCCCCACCAAACATGTGAAAGTCTCTCGGCTGCACTGCTGTGTGATAAAAAATAACAAACAAAACACACCCCAGCTGCTCCCAGCTGCATCCTTATTTTGCAGGTTGCTCTGAAGGTTCACATGCTGAGAAGCTGTTGTCACCAGCTCCAAGCTGAGAATTGGAACTGAAGACAGTATTTTTAATGAAAATTGTTATTTCCAAGCCTGCAGCAGGCAGAGGTCATTGGACACCCAGGGAAGCAATTTGCAGCCCATTCCCACTCAGCTTCCAGCACAGCAGTCAGAAGTTGCATGCTAGGTTGGGTCTTTAAGCCAGTGTGCTGTTTCCATCCATGGTTTATTCCAATACCAGAAACTTCTTCACTTCTCTTGCTGTCAGCACAAAGTGGAGTTGAGGTGCAATTTGCCAGGGCTACTGCAGCCCAGATGTTGCCCTGCAACATGTTTGCAGAGTTGGGAGACATGACGAGCAAGGTGCTGGGGAGCAAAGGAGCTCGTACTGGCACTGCAGTCAGCTACCAGAGGTGCAGTTAACAGAAGGCAACACTTGGCCACTTTGCTGGAGAGAGAGCTGCCTCTAAAAGGGTGCCATGACAGGAACTGCTTACTGGTCCTGGAGGTCTAGCATGCCGACAAGACAACAGGGTTGTGCTGCAGCTGTGAGACTGCACACGCACTGGAGGAGGTGCAGATTCAGCTCCCTTTCATCTGCCTTCTTTTCATGATCGAGACTCACCACAGAAGAGCTCAGCATGCTTTCATCCTGCCATACCCAGCAGAAGGGCCAGCAGTGTCCAGGCATAACTCAGATAACTGGAATACTGAGGTTAGAGAGCTGATGCATTTCTGGTTGTTGTCTTGATTGCCAAAAATCAAGGCCAGGCTGGATGGGGCGCTGAGCAACCTGGCCTAGTGGGAGGTGTCCCTGCCCACGGCAGGGGGGTTGGAACTAGGTGATCTTTAAGGTCCCTTCCAACTCAAACCATTCTACGATTTCCTGCGATACTCATGGCCACTATAAACGTGGGTTTGCTCCCATTTAAGTAGGATTAAGCATAGAGGAAGAGGAATTGGGGATGGAAAATGTCTTTACGCCAAAGAAGGTACAAAGCCCCCACAAAAATGTGGCACTCGTGACCATATGGGCTGTGCTAATGTGGAGGGGAAGGATGGGATGGGACAGGCAGGGGCATGGTAGGTGCATTGCTTGGGGAGGCTGTCCCTGCCTCTGTGCATGGGCAGGGCTTGGGGGGACTCCGGAGGCAATAGGAGAATTTCACTCCCCAAGTCAGCTGCTTTCTGCACTGGCACATGCTGTCATCTTCAAACCTTCGGGTACTACTAAAACCGTCAGGATTCAAAAGCAGGGTTATGAATGTGAACCTCAGGCTGTAATACCTGGTCCTCCAGGCTCCTCAAATGTAGTGGTTGGAGCCAGTGTCCCTTTCCAGCTCCATTCCAGCTGGTTGCACAAGCAAGCACATGGTCCTGTGGAAGAGCAGCAAACCATCACTCCTTCAGGCCAGCAGCTGCCTTCTGCATGGCAGGGGCTCCTGAAGTCACCACCTACACCCTGAGGACAGTGCTTAGTGCAGGAGCAAAGCACCCCCAACCTGCTGCGGGCAGCAGCAGCTTGCAATAGTGCAAGGTATCCCATCTCCAGTGCCAGCATCTCCATCCAAATCCAGAGCCCCTCCTGCATGCCAAGCCCTCACTTGAGCAAGGCAGCAGCTCATCTCTCTAGCTGGAATCTCCCATGTAAGTAAGGTCAGCTTTCAAGCTAGGTGGCCGAATAACATTTATTCTATCTTTTTTATTCTTCTTCCTTTATCAGCAGACATGCAAACTGTCAGACTCACATTTTAACTGATCAGCAGGATACTGAATGCATTGTGAAGAGGAGGTGTCTGTAGCCCATCCTGTGCTGGGTCATGGGCTGTTCTGCCAGGCAGGTCCTGGCTACCACGGTGCTTTCTGCAGAGACTCCCAGTCAAACCAGTCGCTGCAGGAGACCGTCACCATTTCAGTGCAGAAGCTCTCTGCTGGAAGCTTGATCCACACCAGTAACCTGGCCCTGCCTTCTTGGCTAGACAAAGCACAACCTCCCCATCTAGTGCAGGTGGAGATGCCTGGTTATGGGCAGGGGGGATATATACAGCTGCGGACTGAGCAGATGGATTCAGTGGTGCAGAGGAGGGAGCCAGAGTGGGAATGGGATGCAAAATCTGTCCAGGCTGATGTGCATGCTGAGCTCCTGTCTCGCCGGGAATCCTGGGGTTTCTGACTGCTCATCACTGCTACAGGTCGAAAGTACAAATTTCCTGCTCTGACTGCACACCCCAACGAAGGCTCTGTGGTGCTATTTCTAGCAGTGCATACCAGCAAATTGTGTTAATTGTTGTCATTATCCACATTACCCACTACTGGGCTTTCATTGCGTCTCACTTGAAGTGTGTTGATCAGCATGGTGCAGTCATTAACTCTCCATTTTGCAAGAAAAGTGAGTGGCAGCTTGCAAGATGCACTCTGACAGCAGAAAGGGTTCACAGTGGGGGAACTGGAGCTGAACAGAGATGTGCTCTGGGATGCACCAAGGAAGAATTTAATCCTCCCTTCCTTTATAGCATGGCCAGAGGCATTGTGTTTCTCTAGCAAAGACAACCACATGCATAACATTCACGCTGACAGCAGCTGTCCACAGAGCTGTCCTGTGGCCGTGCATGTCCTTGCTTAGGCTCAGCACTCTTTGTATTCTCCTTAGCTGTTGAGTATGGAAGGGTGGAAGGCGAAAGGCAGCAAAGAAAACAGCGCTTGGATCTGGATGTGGCTCCCCAGCTGGCACAGCAGCACATGGTGTGGCCGCTATGCACAAGGCACCCTTTGCTAGCAAGGAACACATTTCCGGAGCATGCATATGTTGTTGGGCTGGAGTCTTGTGCCTGGCAGGAGAAGGGAGGCACAGCCGTTAAGCAAATAACTGCAGTTCAGTTCCATCTCCAGAAGCAAGATGGTAACACACACCCCACTCCTGACACTGTCCTTTCCTGTCCCAGCCAGAAGTAGCCCCCAGGGCTAAGGGCAGAGTGATCGCTGAGTGGCACCCAAACCCACTTAAAAGCAGGATCAGCTCCAGCTTCAGCAGGAGTGATGTTGTTTGCCAGACCCTAAAAGGCAATCCAAGGAAGACATTGGGGCATTGGGAGTGTGTCCCTGCTCCAGGAGCCCCATGTCACTGCTGCACTTCCTTAAGCTCCTGAAGATAATTTTCCTGGTTGGGAATGCAGGTCACTTTGCCAGCCGTTTGTTTTGATGGTGAGCAGACTAGCTCGGCCCCATATTTCTCCATAAAGTCCCTTGCTCACTTCACGCAGCATGAACAAAGCAGTGATTGGTAAGACTGGGTAAACCTTTGAGTTTCACGGCATATTCTGCAAGTCCTAAGGACACGAGAACTTAACCACCCCAGCTGGCAATCACAGCTGCACAAGCCCAGAGCCCAGCTGGACACCTTCAAGCCCACCTGCCCCTCAGAGGCTGCAGCTGGTGCAGCCAGCTTAGCACCCAGACCTGCAGCAGTGCTGTGGGGCAGCCCATGCCCAGCCCCATGCGAGCAGTACCATTGGGCCATGTGAGGACATCCTGTCTAACATGGCTTGGATCTGCCATGCCCAGAGGCGTTCAGACAGAGGCTGACCTGTGGTCGCTACCGCAGGCTCTTTGCAGGCTCCATGAAATTGGCTCTCTCACTTTATTCTCACGTCAAAAGCCTGTTCGGCAGCGACGCCAAGGCGAGAAATTTCCTGCACAAATTAGAGCAGCTCATTCTCACCGCCCCTTGTCGAGGATGCGTCTGTGAGATCAATTGGGGTGACCGCAGGCGTGCACCTGCACCTCGTGCACCTTTTAATGTGTCCCAGCCCGAAGCAAGGCCTGAGTGGCTTGTGCTTATTCATTTCTGTTCTGGAAGGAGCAAGGGATAAACTGTAACTAGCGGTGGTTAGCAGCATGCAGCAGTGTTTGCAGTCTGTGCCTTGTTGTAACAGCACTGAGCTCCCCTGGGAAGCCTGTCCTGAATTAGTGAGCATGGCTTAGAGCATGTCTAGGGGGACTGACTTCAGAAATAAATGTTTAGTAGCTTTGGAAAAGAAAAGGAAAATGCTGACTGAGCACACGAACACATTTGCTTTCCTGCTTTTCCCTGGTCCAGCAGGGACCAGCCAAAGGAAGACAGCAGTGCAGTGGGTCTGTCTCAGCAGGGTGCGGGGTGACCTTGCCTTGCACAGCGCCCGGTGGGCACAGCAGGTAACGTCACCGCTTTGATCGTTGCAGATATCAACATGGCCGGGGAACCTAAACCCAACAGACCTAAAGGGCTGAAGAGAGCAGCCTCCACATTATACAGGTAGGTCTCCACTGCACACCTCCCTGAGCTGAGCTCTCTGGGCTGGTTCTCCTGACGCTGCAGCCCTGGGCCATTCCTGCACATTCAGATCTTCTCCTCCCATGGCCTTTCCTGAGCTGGCCCTTGCAACACCCCTCAGGGCTGGGCTGAAGGGTGGAAAACCAGCAAGAAGCATCGATGGCAGACCTGGGGTCGACCAAGGCCTGTGCTGTTGTGGGCCTGACCCACGAATGGTGTGGGACCTGGAGACCACTGGAGGAGCAGTGCCTGCTTTGACCACATCAGAGGTCTTGGAGGAGGTCAGACAAGAGGAGCACTTCCCTCTGGCCCCAGCCGCTCTCTGCCACTCCAGCAGGGAAGTGCCACTTTTGGCAATGCTAGAGACTTCATTATTCTCACAATAACTGATAATTTTCACTGAAACCCCACGGTCTGGAATTGTGAAAGTGTGGGAGAAACTCATTAAGGTCCTCCTCCAGAGTCTGCAGAGGGGAAGATTCAAAAAGGTATTTTGAGAGTACCCTGCAGGTTCAAAAACCCAAAATCAAATAACAAGATCCCAAAATGCGTTTTATTTGTAAATTTGCATGATTTTATTTATATGGGGACTAGTGCACTGAGTCAGGATTTAGAAGGTGTGATGTTGGCAAGACAAGAATAAAATCAGTGCCAGTGTTATTGGTGAGTATTAAAAGAAAATCATGAGAGAATAGTTGAGTTTTTCTATAAAATGAAGTGAGAGGGATGAAGAGAAATGAAAAAACTATGATCCACAGTGCTAGTGAATGCCAAACCTTAGCAATGTGCTGCTGAGGCAAGCCCACCAGAGCTTCAGAAACTGTCCCACCACCACCCCCAAGGTATCTGCTGAGACCCTCCTCGAGCCTCTCAGCTCAGTTTTTAATTTGCACACGCCACTGTGTTGTGTGAGTCGCCCTCTGTCTTCCCCAGCTAAAGCCAGGAAAATAATGCTGGGAGAGGGAGCAGCAGCACCCAGCTCCTGCATCACCCTTGGACAGACGGCATGGGGCACCTGGGCTGCCAGTCCAGGATTTTCCACCTGCTAAAACCCTGTGAGACAAAAGACCCCAGAAAGCTGCACCAATACCCTGAGCTTTTCAGGGTCTCACGTGCTGGTTATAGATCACTTCAAGAGGCTTAGTGTGGGTTTATGCCAGCTTGGCCCTTAGCCAGAATTTGGCTCTTTGGTTTTGGGGGGGAAAACATGCATCTGTCGTCATCTACGCTGATGGATGGAAACGGAGGTGGCCCAAATCCTATAGAGTATGCATATGACTTGTGTGGTACCATAATGCAAATCAGTTTGTTCCATGCAGCTTGTGATAGAGCATTTCTTTGTCAGCATTTATCTTTATCCGTGCCTTGACCCCTAATCCTGTGTTGAAATGACCGGTGTTTCAGACTTCCAGGCTGCCATGTAGATGAAGAGAGGGGTATTTGCTTCCTCCCACAAATATGGATATGCTAAAATATGGGCCGTAGAACTACACTGCTCTAAGCTTCAGCAATATTTCATTGCAGATTGTGGACAGATTTAAAACTTGCCATCTGGACTAGCAAAACTTACGATATCTTATGGAAAGCTGGGAACCCAGGTTTGCAGTGAGCTGTAGTTACAGCTTCTCCTAGGCATCGTAAATTTTTCTGAACGTTAGGCTTCAAAAATCACAGTGCTATGATTTATAGAAGTGCTGTGATAAACACATAATTTTTTCAATGGTTTTACTTTGCCCAACTGCAAGTCTGCACAAGAGAGTCAAGTACTAGAGAAGGCAAAGCAGGGCAAGGGATATCTCATTTTGGACAGAGAGGAAGCAAAAAGCTCGACAGTCTAACTTGATCAGCCCCAGGGTATATTTGGGTGTTTAATAGAAACCCCCTGGGATGTAGCCTCCCATCTACCTCCAAATCTACCTCCAGGAGGTAAAACATACCCCCAGGTTCACGCCATTGTCAGTTTTCTCAGGTGTCTCCACAAATGCCAGACCCTCAGCCAGTGCAAAACCCTGCTGCCATCACTGCTCAGATCCCGCCAGCTCTTCTTGTCCACGCAGGGTTTCCTGGGGCATTTTGGGCCACAGTGGGCTTGGTGCCGGTGCCCTTTCCCATGCTGGGACCTGGCTGCTGGTTGCCATGGGCTGTGAGGAGCAGATGGCTCTGTCCCAGGAGGTGCTGTGGGGCAGTGGGGTGCGCAGAGCTGTACTGACCACAGATCTCTGCCCTTCCCGACGTGTCAGTGTTGATCTGTAGCTGAAAGGACAGGCTGCTTTGGGACAACCTAAGTAAGTCATGCAACAGCTCCAGGTGCCAGGTGGCTTGGTGGGCACAGACCTCCACTGACATTTCCACAGGCTGTGGGCACAAGTGGATGATGTCCTTCCGATCCCACTGCTATCTGCATCCCTAACTATACCCATTGCAGTCCAAAAGCTGCTGTCACACCACCTCCAACCAACAGAGCAGTGGCACCCCTATGCACCCTGATGCCAAATTTGCATGCACAGGGCCGAGAAGCAGCCCCAGGGCAGAGCAGAGGTGGGCAGAGGTACCCACTGTGCCCAGCACTGGTGAGGACTTGTGCAGCCCTTCTGCAGCCCCAGCCGCTCGGAAATGCCAGGTTCGCTTCCAACGTTTCTCTCCCAGCTTCCCGCTCCTTCAGCTAGTTGCAGGAGGAAAGAACCTCACACCAGATGTGCAGGATTCTAAAAGCTCTCTATTTAATCATGGCCAGATTTTTCAAGTAGCTTTCCAGCAGATATTATTTCTGCTGCTGCACTAATTAAGGTTATGCAATCATTAACAGAAGGATGCGAGCTGAGCGCAACGTGTCACTTGTGATTATCAGGGCAGGGCTGTCAGCCAGGTGACAAAAGCACAGCCACTCAGCTTTAGGTCTGCTCCTCAGGTACACGCTCAGAAGTGGCACCTCCAATGTAATGTAAATGCAGCACGTAAAAACAATTGCCCTTCAGCTAGAAATGGGTGGATTTTGAACCTCTGTTGAGTCATTACTAAATGTTATTTAATTGCTAAAGAAAAACAATGCAGAAGAAATGCATCAAGAATCAGAAGCGTCGTGCCGCTTGACATGGCCTTACAGGCTCCTGCTGCCTCTCTCTCTGATTGTCCCTGCTTTAGTTTTTAGAGGGCACGATGTCACCAACTGATTGAAAAATGGCAAAAATTATTCGTGTACATAAAGGAAGCCCTGGCAGGTCACTGAATAATGATCCAGCCGTTGCAGGAAGGTTTATCCTACATGCAGTGAAATAATCAGGCACAATGGTTCCAGATTAATCACTGAAGCTAAGACACTTGCTTCTTTACTGGTATTCTTCTGTATTCATGTTGGAAGAGCTGCCCTTTGTTCTACGCCTGACTTCCACGGCTGCTGGTAAAAGCATCCAACCACAGCCTCCTGCAGAACCGGCATCATCTGTTAAGCCATGGCCTGGCTGGCATGTTATAGCAGGGTACAGACTTCAGAAAATTCCCTTACTTAAGCCCTCTGCCTTCCTGGAGGGCTGTGTCGTGGTTTGCAATTGTTGAAAGAGGCTGGGGTCAGAGTATCTGCATCCTGCCCTGCACCGAGTCTGCAGTGGATTCATCTCACGTTCAGTCCTCCACACTGTCAAGGCTTTCATGGGGTCTCGTTGTCTGGACTCCTTTTATAAAAGGATAAAAAAAAACCTTTCTTCAGTGCAGTTCACCTGACATTATTCCAGCTGTCTGCCTTTGGCTGTGATGAGCCATGGCCTGGAACTGCCTCTTGCTCTCTGGCATGGATTTATGTGTTTACATTTCTAGCATCTGAAGCTAAGCAAGAGGTATCCCAGTGTTTTTTTGGGGGAAGTCAGGAGCAGCTCCCTAGGATAATTAAGCATCTACTTCCTTTTGGACATTAATTGAAGAGGATTTGGGGCTAGGACAGGACCATTCCCCTACCCTCTCTTTTTTCACCCATGAAAGTTTAGTAGCTGGCCTTGGACCCCACATCCTGCAGATCAGGCTTGCTGTAAGCTAACCCAGCTCTGCCTGTAAACAACTCGCTGCAAAACCATGCCAGGAGTGATTTCCATCAGCAAAACACAGCTTCACTCGCACATTCCCTTCTGCAAATAGTGTAGCAACATTTGCTGGGTTCATTAGCCACATCCAACACCAAGCTGCAGTTTTGACTAGTCTGTAAAAAGTCCTCGAGCTTCAGAAATGTATCTGAGGTTTGGGGCTCCGCCAAGGCTTCAGTCCCTGTTTCTGGGTGCACAGCTCTGCCTGGGATGTGCTGACAGCATCTGGGCAGTCGCAGTGCAGTGCAGTGGGGTTGGAGCCGCAGCTCCTCTGCAGCCTCATCTTTCCAGGAGCTACTGGCCACATGGCGTTTGCTGGTGGGGAACAAAGCTGTGGAGGAAAAGCCACAGCTCGGACCCAGTGCTTAGTGACGAGGGCGAGAAGAAGGCAGTGAGGGTGTTTCAGAGTTGTGCCAATGCCCCCTAAGCTTTGTGCTGCTCATCAAGAAATGATCTAAAGCTGCCTTGTGGTCTCCAGGCCCTGGCGAGCTTCCCAGATGGTCCGGCTTCCTCCCACTCGAGTCCTTGAGCTGCACAGAGAGCTTCCCACTGTCTTCTGCCTGTGGATGCAGAGAACATTGGTGGCATTGCTAGAGCTAGCCAGAAGCATTTCACCAGGTTTGACAAATATTACAGAATTGTAGCAATTTCATTTAAGTTGCATCTAAAGAAAGAAGAAGAAAGGAAGTGTGGGAGTCTGACAATGTAGAAGCATCCTAGTTCAATTTTCCTTTCAAATAACATCCTATTTTGATTTTATTCTGTGTTTATTGGATTCAGACAGAATTGGAGTCAAACAGGCTTGGTGATCAAAATAGGCTGGAGGGCTGAGGGCAGCTGTTGTTCTTGGAGATTTTCTATATTTCGAGGTTTCGTTACAGGGCCAAATGGAAATCAAGCTATCAGCATTGAAACTGCCCATGAAAAATACATTTCCTCTCTCCATACAAACAGGCTGGTTATATTCCAGCAAGAGTTCAGCAGAAATTACCTTCCAGCTGAGAACAGCACACTAGGGAATAAATACAGATCACACGGTGTTTGGGATGGGAGGCTGCTGGGACAGTCTGCTGCGAGGCCAGCAGACGTGGTGTCTACAAGCCAGGTCAGAAGGGGAGGGCACCAACGCTGAAAATGCGCTGAAATACATCTGTGCTGAGGCTTTCATCCAAATGGCTATTTTTTATTATGAAGATTAATTGGGAAGGCTTACAGGATAACACCTCCATGCTTACACCTTCCCTGTCCCTCAGCAGCAAGATCCCTCAGCCAGCGTCCCGGCTGTGGGTCAGCAGCTGCTCAGGGATAAGGTCCAGCTTTACAAAAGCCACCACCTCCTCGCTTGATGTCACCATGGCAGGCTGCAGGGGTGGCACAAAGCCACTTCCAGCTGCCAAAAGAGGCAGAAGGTGCAGGTGCTGCCTTGCCCGTAACAACTTGCATCAACTTTCCTCAGCCCCAAAGGAGCCCGGCTGTCTGCAGCCAGCCGGAGCTGTGCTTCAGGTCCCCAGAGGCACAGGCTGAGTCCCAGCGTGCTGCTGCGGGTGGGCAGGGAACCAAGGAGCATCCAAGCAGCATGGAAAAGTCTGTTGGGAAACCAGCCAGGTGCTGAAACCAGGACACAATGTGGGACAGCCAGTGCCTGCATAGCCAGGACAGGTGTCCTGGGTTAAGACCTGACCCATGCTGTCCAGCAGCACCTTCGGGCCAGCCACCCATCCATTGTGTCACTTGTTCCCTACGATGCAGGACACAAAATTCACTCCCAGGCTACATACTTGAGTACTCACCCGTCCCTCTCCCCATCACTATCTGCTTCTTGCCTTTAGTGCATTACGGTTTTATGACACAGGACAGACCTTTTGCCTTCAGGGGCTGCAATAACCCTTCTCTTTGTTCAGAGCAGCGTAGGTCCTTATGTAACCAGCGGTAATTCAGGCAGCAGCACACAAGGGAAGCAGGTACTGTGTCCAGCAGGGGGTACCTGGCATTGCTTTTCCCCAGCGAGCCTCTGCTGGGAGTGTGCTGGGCCACCAGCCAGCACCAGGGTGCTCTTGTCTGCGACTGCCTGCTGTAATCACCTGTTTTGTCTTGCCTGGTGAAAACACAGCTGCAGCAAGAGGGAAAGCACGTTACGGGTCTCCAGGGAGCGTCAGAGGCGATATCACCCCAGCTTTGGCTTAAAATGCAGCTCAAGCCTAAGACGACAGGAGATGGAGAGGGTCTCAGTGGGAGGAGGGAGCTTTAGACATCCTCGGTAGCAAAGATGTTAAATTAGTAAATATCTCCTTCCTGACTTCTCCCCCAGCATTTACATTTGGAACAAAACAGAATCTTAGCAGGAGGGCAGCAGGGCAGATAGAGCTGTGTCCTCTTGGCGTGGGCACAGTCCCACCGTACGAAATGCAGGAAGGAAGGATGCCAGCAGTGCCCTGAGGGCAGTGAAACCAGTGCACTACGGCTGTGCTTTGTTGGCCTGTGCTGCAGGGCTGGCCCCTGCTCCGAGGCTCAGGCCTCACTTCAAGGTGGGCATCCCCTCAGGCTGTGTGTTGTCCCCAGCCCTGGTCTGTGGGTTTTAACCCATCTGCACTTCTTCCCACTTCTCTTGAGACAGCCGGGTTTGTCCAACATCACCCCTCGCCCCCAGCCTTTCTCTGTGCTCAGACAGGCCCTGTGGCCACTCAGGACCATGGAGGCGGGGTGGGATCTAGGATTAATTTGTCACCGCTAATTAACCTGCGCTATCCTGACTCTTTCTGCAGCAGCTACGACTTCGACTATGACTATTACAGAGACGACTTTTACGACAGGTGAGCTGGGCAGGCAGTGGCTGAGGGGGCTGAAGGGGCTTTCTGTGGAGCAGGCCCTGCTCCGGCCTCAGGGTGGGGTGGGCGCAGGTCCCATCCATGGCTGCCCACGCCCAGGCCCAGCAGGGCTCAGGCGGTGCTGCTTTAGCTCTTGTTCCCCCCATGTCCCCCACAGGCTCTTCGAGTACCGGGGCAGGGTGTCTCCGGTGCCCAGGGTGGTCCCAGTGAAGCGGCCGCGGGTCACCATCCCCCTCGTCCGGCGCGTGAAGGCAACGCTCCCCGTCAAGCTGTTCGCCAGATCGGCCGCCATTGCCAACAGCTCGGCCAAGCTGAAACGTGAGTGTGTGCGTGCAGCACGGGGACCGGCCCTGGTCCCCAGCCTCCAGCCAAGCATCTGCGGGTCTGGATGCTCCCAGGGAGAAACCTGAAAACCCCCAAAACACCTGCAGCCAGCAGCCCAGGAAGGGCTTTTCAGAAGCCCACAGGCTGCAGATGTGGCGTGGTGGGGTGTAAGTACAAGGGCTCGTCCTTCGATCTCCGTCAGTGCCGTAATGGGAGTGATGGGGCATTGAGGGGCTGCGGTGCAAGAGAGCTCGTTGCTGGGCTCAACAAAGTTTGTGCTCCCCTTTCAGCCAGGCTTGGCTGACACCCATCTGTCCTTCTTTCCTTCCAAGTGAAGTGCAGCGAGCTGCAAACGATCAAAACCGAGCTGACACAGATCAAATCCAACATTGATGCGCTGCTGGGCCGGCTGGAGCAGATTGCTGAGGAACAGAAGCTGTCCACAGGTCAGTCAGGTGCGGGGGTGCCTGGGGGCCTGCTGAGGGTGGGCAAAGAGCACGCCAGAGGTGGTCTGCAAAAACATCAGGGCTTGTAACACCTTCTGGGCGCTGACGCTGAAGTATCTCCCCAACATTGCAGGCTGAGGCGTCCCTCACCCACAGAGCAAGGGGTTTCTGTATAGCCCCAAAACAAGTAGGGAACTTCACTAACAAACAGTAAAAGTCCCTGCCCTGAGAAGTTTAAAATTCTGCTTAATGGTGAATTCTCAGCTCCAAGCCCTCAGTGGTTTCTTGGAGAGGGAGAGTGCTGCTTTCTAAGGGTACTTCATTCTTCACTTGAAATTGAAATCCAAAGCTGAAGCAATGGAGCACGCTGCGGTGGAAACACCAAATTGTTCCTCTCTGTGTTTAGCAGGAGAAGACAGCATGTAAATACTAGATGGTGTTAAACTATCGCTGTAAAAAAAGTTTCTGAAAACTTCTGTGCTGCCAGTTATATGGACTGCCAAAATCACATGCCAAAATTCCCCAAATTATGGAATTGAGTTTAAAATCATGAGTGTGTTTTCTCTTCTGTAGTACAGTTTGAATTTTTTTTATTCTGCTTCTTTGGGTCACTTCTGCCTCCCACATGCACTCCTGAGGGGTGCAGGAGGGTGGTCTGCTCTGCTGCTTTCTAGCAGCTCCTTCAAAATTAGCAAAACTTCCCACTGCAGAATAAACCCTAAATCCACACACTTCCCATAGCCACTGATCCTGGTGCCTTGGCTCTTGCTCTCACAGAGGTACGGAAGAAGGTGGATGGCAGCAAAAGTGAAGTCTCGCAGGAGGACACAGCGTCAGAGGCAGAGGTCAACACAGAGGAGCCGCTGAATGGGGACGAGGGAGAGGAGGAGGGTCTTGCACGGGATGAGTGTGAAGATGAACTGGTAAGAGAGGCTGGGCAGCACATCCCTGCAGCCAGGGAGTTCAGCAGCGGACCACAGTTTTACTGGAACTTGTTAAACCCCCAGGAAAACAGTTTTTTCTTCCTAGAAGGAAATGGTTGTATTTAATCCCATGATTGTTCACAGCTTGTTCTCTCTAACTGTTCTGCTGCTTGCAAAAGCTTTGACCTAGCAAATGCTGGAGAAACACTTTTGGATTCTGAAATTCAGACTACATTTATCCTTGACTTTACAACAATTAATTAATGGTTAAATGAAGTTGTTTTGCTCCAGAGGAAGTGGACCTCAGATGAATTGAGACATGTGTCAAAGACAGGCCATGTTGTCTTAACTGCACTTTCCTAACAACATGCATTTGCAATGCCCTTGTGTCTGGATGAACACCAAATTGCATCAGAGTAGTTGTGAACTCTCACTGTGCCGTTCAGCCTCAAGCTGAACATCCACAGCGGGGGCAGCGCTTTCCTCTGAGCATGGCCTCATTTCAGATACGTCAGCCCTGTTGGCTTTAGACCTACCCTGAATAAGGACTGGTGAACTAAGGGAGCAGATGGCAATGGCCCACAGCATTGATGGCACCAGAAGTGACGATGGAGCTCACTGTCCCTTTCTTCTTCCTCACCCCGTCATCACTGGGCTGGCCACACAGCGTTTCACCCTAAGTACAGATCTCAGAATGCTGGCCAGCTGTTTGCTCTCTTCCACTCTAGCCCACCACAGTTGTGGTTATGAGGGATCTGAACAGAGTCTTTCAGCTCTCTGTTTCATGGGGCCTCATAGCTGAAATCCATGACCCCTGCTAAATCTGAGATGGTTAAGGGGAGACAACATAAGAGGCTGCTATAAAGAAGAAAAGCAAAAGTTAGCCTCCATTCTATGTCAATTAGGGTAAGGAAGGCCAGGTTTAAATTAAAGCAAGGGAAACAGATAATAGAAATTAGGGGAAGACTTGCTGATGGTAATGATAAAGCAGCACACAAATTGTCAACAGAAAACGTGGACTTCTCTGCCATTAGTGGGATAAGAATACACAATAGACAGGCATCTGGGAGTGATTTAAGAACCATGGAACCACAGCGTGGCTGGGTTGGAAGGGACCTTACAGCCCCCCCACCCCCAGCCCCTGACGGGGGCTGGCTGCCACCCCCAGATCAGGCTGCCCGGGGCCCTCCCAGCCTGTCCCTGAGCACCCCAGGGATGGGGCACCCACAGCTGCTCTGG
>VXAV01010667.1:0-41572 GCA_013399715.1 Alectura lathami | reverse complement strand
TTTTTTTTTTTTTTTTTTTTTTTTTTTTTTTTTTTCCTCTGCAGGAAAGCAGAAAGCAGCCACATCCCCTTTGTTGCTGCCCAGGAGCGCATGGCTGCAGAGGTGCATCCTCTTTCCAAAACCATCAGGCACAACACAAAATCCCCCCCCGCCACCTCCCTCCACTGCTCTGCAACCTTAAATATGGATTTCAGGTGCTCTCCATGCACCCCAGATCCTAGGTGGCCCTTGGGAGGGGGCAACCAGCCCTGTGACAAGTATTGCCTGATGTGCAGGAAATGGGTGGGTTTGGGCAATTCTTAATAACTTCCACACGACCACAGCCTTGTGGCTTTTAAACCAGCCCCCAAGGGCCGCACCCCATGGGGGTACGGCCCTGACCTCCTGGCAGCGAGGGGAGGAAGGGGATTGCACAGGGGCTCCACCGGCAGTGGCTGCTCATGAACACCTTGCTCCTTGCAGCCGGAGTGAGCATGGCAGCGAGCGATGCGTGGCCGTCGATAAATCGATGGGTACATCAGCACGCACGTAAACAAAGAGAGAAGCCAAGTGGAAACAAAGCTGAGCTGGAGAGCAGCAAGGCTGCCCGCGCCGCCCCCTCCACGGATGCCTGGCAGCAGGTGGGTCCAGCACAGCCCCAGATGCAGGGCTCAGGGGACATCTCGGTCCCGCCACCGCCTTGCGGAGGGATGAATCCCCCCAATGTGCCCTCTCTGCCCAACCACCCCACTCCCCTCTTCACCTGTTCCTAAATCTTTCCCCTACTGCAGTGATTTCTCAGGCATTGCCAGGATGAGAACCCAGGTCCAGCACGTTGCCCAGTCCCCTGTGCCCCATGGGCCTTGGGGAAAGATCGTGAGAATGGTGAGAGCATGATGAACCGCAGAGCCCCCAGTTGCTGGCTGTCCCCAGCAGATGGACAAAGGCACACAAAAACCTCGGGGCAGGGAAGGCAGAGCTGGGCAGTGAGGTGAGGGGAATCCTGCTGTCACATCCATCACTTGCCTGGAAATACATTTTAAAAGGAGAAGCACAGAGAAAAGAGCAGATTCTTTTAGAAAACACCAGTTCTGCTTTCTCCCTTGGCAGGGCTGAACTCACCCTGGTGCTCAGGCTGGCACAGGGAGCACAGGGGTGGGTGAAGGCACCCATCAGAGCAGGTGACGAGATGCAGGAGATGCAGGCACTGCACCAGCACCCTCCTGGTTTTAAAGGCATGAGCAGAGCACCCCTAGCAGAGACCGTGGCATGGAGGGAGCAACAACAGCCCCTTTTGCCGAGTGCAAGCCCCAGCCACGCCACCCAGCATCGCGTGCTGAGACAGAGCAGAAGGTGGAGCAGCCCCCAGTGAAAGCTATAGGTTGCTGCACATAATTTAATTGGAGCAAGAAGGGAGGAGGCAACGAGGAGCGCCGTGCCAAACAAAAAGCAGATGAGAGCTGGGAGTAATAAAATATTCCAAACTAGATTAAGAAATTACAAGCAGGGAAGGCAGCGTGCTGGTTGGGCACTGTGGTCCCGCTGCAGCTGGGGCCAGCGCGCACCTCCCGGCGGCACCGCGTGCTTTTATCGGATGTGGCAGCCTGCCATCCCACTGTGAGAATGAAACTGCTTTTGGTGCATGATTAAAGCCAAGTACTCCCGCTCCCCTTGTTTCTAAAGGCTTCGGAGGGCTTTTTAAAGGAACACCTGTTAGCAGGACCTGGTTAATGACTCATTTGGGGAATACTTGAGGCTCATCTGTGCTTAATAGGTTTTGTATATGCAGAGGAGGGGACTGGGCAGGGACCAGGTGCTGGGAAGCAGCCGCTTCCCTTTAGGATTTGCTGCTTGGAGTAGTTGCCTTTGCTCTCATCCCCTTTCTGCCCTACAGGAACGAGACCATGGCAGCAGTGGGGCTGGAGCCGTTGCTCCCAGGAGGGTTTGCTGAGCTGGAAGCTTCCAGGTGCCACCAACACCCAGCCTTGCTGCCCATCCACATGGGTGCGATTGGGCAGGTGGCAGCTCACAGCTCGCACCCTTTGCAGCGCTCAGCTGCAGCAACCAAAATCAGACTGCCAGGCACAGAGAACTTGCTCTTCCCTAAGCCTGGGCAACGAGAGAACTGGGGTGCTGCAGCCCCAGGATGCAGGCTCCACCTCACCTCGTTCTGCCCAAAACCCATCTATGGGGATGCTGGAAGCACTGCAGCACAGCAAGGCAAGGCAAGGCTCCCTGGGAGCAAACCCTGGGTTGTGCCCATTGGCTGGAGGAGTGGCCGCTTGCGCACATGAAATGGGACCGGCTGCTTCTGCAGGAAGATTTTCCGTGTGGAGGTGTAGGCAGGAGGCATCTCCCCACTGTCAGCAGCCCTGCAGTGCCTGGCAGTGGGTAATTAAAGCCTTTTATTCAGTGCCTGGAGGCACGGAGGCATCAAGGGCTCTCATCAAAGAAAAAACCCAGCGGGCTGGCTTTGTGCAGAGGGGAGGGAAAAGATGCCAAGGCTATGCGCAGGTTTAAAGAAAGTTTTGGCTTCATTCCCCTTCCCTAACTCTTTCAAACCACCTTGTGAACAACTAATCCACATTTATACATTGCTCTGCAGCGCTCAGCTGGGCGAAGTCCAGCTCCTCGCGCTGCCGTCAGGGTCAGCACGAGGAGTCAGCCCCAGCACGTGCCTGAGCTGTTCCATCCCTGCATGATAAAGGGATGCACCCTGCATGGGATGGCAATCCAGGGGTCCTCCGGTCGGCTCTGCTGCAGCATCCTGAGGTGCTCAGGCATGAAGCAAAGGACAAAAGCTGATGGAGATGGGCACAAGGATCTGCGTCCTGGGATGGGGGGGACAAACAGACCCAGAGCAGAGCCAAGAGGCTGCTGGGCTCCTGCAATGCTGAGGCCATGCACAGCTCGCTGCTGGGGACCTGGACAGGCCTCCGTGGCAGAGTGAATGTTCCAGCTCTTGTAGATACAAGGAAGAGTCATAATGCCATTTATCATCTTTAAAAATACGTGGAGCTGGTGAGAGAATGAATTATTCTTTATAACCCAGTTCCTAGGATATTTTTACTGTGCATCATAAATTATAATACCTTTTTATTTTTGTTTTATAGCCTATCCCCGGCCAATTCTGGTGATCTACATCCTCATTTCCCCCCCGGTGCCTTAGGAGCCATCTCTGCCCGTCTCTTTCCTCCTCCCATCAGCTCCCCAGACTCTTCCCTCCCTCATCCACTCATTCACTGCACTGAGACGGGGCTGGAGAACCGAAAGCACCAGTAGCCTGGCAAGGAGCAAACACTTGGCACCTCTGGGCTGCCCCAGTGCACCCCATGTTACAGCACTGGCACCCACCTCCAGGTGTCTGGAAGGCCAGGGTGGCTCTGAGCTCACTCAGCACAGCTTGGTGAAAACCCAGCCTCCTCTTGCTCTATGCATGGGTTTTGAGTCACGTTTGTTTTTTCTACATAGGAACCAGGTCAGGGAGAGGCAGTGCACGGGTCAGGGTGGGGATTTCAGCTCTGTTTGCACCTAAAATTCAAAAGGAAGAACCAGCAATGCAGGGGAATTAAAGCAAAACTGAGCAACCTCTGCCGGCACCATCAGGAGTGAACCCAAATCCCTGACATGAGCCCTTGGAGGAGATGCAGCCCGTCCAAGGCAGCCTCAACCCCCCACCAGTGGTTGTTCACGGCTATGGCAGTGCCCTGGCAAGAAAGGGGACACAGAGAAGCAATGAGACCTTCACCTGTCGCCACAGTGCCATCTCACCAGCCCCAGAGCAGGGATTGGAAGTACCCCTGCAGCAATTAGAGCCTGACAGCGGGAAATCAGCCATAAAGCAAAAGACAGAGGGAGGAGAGGTGAGTGTTTATCCCTGAGAAATATGGAGATTTGCTGCGATGAGGCTGGCTAAGAACATTACATTCGGCATGCTAAGCCAGGGAGTTTCAGCAGGTTTATTCAGGGCTCAGGCGTTAGGCTCCCTATCAGCAGAAAAGCTTTAAGTGTGTCGGGGATTTACAGGCAACAAGAGAAAAAAAGCAGGCTGCTCCTTGGGAATAGGCCGGCAAGGCTGACATCTCAGACAGGGCTGTATTTCACTCATGCTGTAAGATGTTTAGGGGCAGAGGCTGCCTTCCCAAGGCTGGCATAGGATTCCTAGACTAACGGGAAACCCCCAACTACAGCCATTCACATTTTCAGTCCTTTTCCATGCAGGAATTTTCCCTGTTTCCCCGTCTTACCCTGCATGCTCTCTGTCTTTCCCTGCAGCCATGCCTGCATCTACCTTGACCTAAGCCCCAGCTGAGCTTCCTAAAGCCACAGACAAAACATCACCATGGTTTATAACTCTAGGAACTTGTTCTCTGGATCGCAGATAAGCAACCGGCATGGGAAGGCTCTCTTGCACCATGAGGACACAGCCCCATGCAGGTGCACCCGCCATGCCCTTAAAACCAGCACAGGGGGCAAGCGGGAAAGATTAGAGGAGGAATTGCACCCAGGTAAGAAGGTTTAGAGGAGGAATGGCACCAGGAAGTAAAGGTGAGAGGAGGAACAGCACCCTCTAAGCATGGGGCTGTGGGTGGCAGGGTCAGTGCCGTGTTTGGCTCCCTTCCTTCCCCACCACAACTGGGGCTATGCAGAGACAAATGAGAGTACAGGAGCAGGTTAACAGCCAGGAAAATGATTGCTAATGACACGACCAGGGGCTTGTTCCTTCCCTTTTATTGGAGGCTGAGTGATTACTTGTAGGTAGTTAAAAGGCAGGAGCTGTGTGTTATTGCAGGGGATGCTCGGGAGGAACGGGAGGCTAATTAACGAGCAGCTCTTGCTCGCTGCCAGGGGAACGTTCCCAGGGGTTGTGCTGCCAGCCAGAGCGGGTTCTAGGGAGCGTGTCAAGGCAGCACAGCAGTGGGGATGGAGGAAAGTAGGGATGGACCTGTTGCTCTGCAAGCGTTTTTCCCAGCTGAGGGCTTGTGTGCGCTGCGGGGATCTGAGCTGCTCGGGCCAGGAGGGCTGCAGAGCAGCTCAGCCAGACTGCTGCTTCCACCCTGGCCTTGGAGGTTCCACCCTTGGGGAAAGGGGAAGATATCAGAGGCTTTGCTGTTGGCTGTGGTGGAGCAAAGGGGTTGACACAGCCTTGCTGCAAGTGGGGGTGTTTCACTGGGTCTATGGCACTGGTGCACCCTGACTGCAGCCATCTTGGGAGTTCCCAGCTTGTGATGGGGCTGCAGGGGGTGTGGACCAGAGGCAACGGCTCCAGGCATGTCCTAGGACCTTTCTAAGCTGATGGAAGGAGGATCAGGCCCACGGTGCCTGAGGACATGTGGACACAGGCGGCAGGGTGGCTGCGAGCTGCCAGCTCTGCAAGACAAGCGCAATAGGATAGGGGTGGGTGGGAACAGGGCAGCAGTGACAAATGGGTTTAATTCCTCAGCAGACACCGATCGGAGGGAGTGATTAATGGGAGGAGCACCTTGGCATGGCCTCAGGAGTGCAGGGAGCTGTTTCTGCAGAGGATGGAGCAGCAGGGAGCAATGCTCGCAGGCTTGGAACTGAGTTAGGGACCAGCCTTGCAGCTGGGGACAGGGAATGATGACCACACACACCCAGCTCCCCTCCTGCCCACACAGTCCCTCTGACCATGCCCCTGGCCAGCCCAGGGGTCTGCAGCAAGAGGCACTGTGTCCAGCTCCCTGTCATTGCCCTCCTGCACATGGCTCCTCACCTGGGCTGATGCTCCAGCATTTGCCCACCTCAGCTCCCATCCAGCTCCATCCCTGCCTGCAGGACCAGATCAGAACTGGCTAAGCTTGGAGCTGGGCAGCCCCTCTTGATGTATCCGTGCTGAAGGATTTGCTTTTCCAACAGACAGAGAAATGCTGTCGAATCTGGCTTGGCCAGCAGTCCCCAAGTGGCCTGGTTGGGTACCAGCGAGTGCACCCCTTTCTCCCATTCCCCATCCAGAGCTGCCGGGTGGCCCCCACGTCCCCACGGCTCATCACTCACCCTCAGCCTTGGTCTGACTCCAGCTGGCTCCTGCATCCAAGCTGGGAGATGATCCTGGGCTTGATGGCTCAGTACAAGTGCCAGAAGCAGCCCCTCATGGATTGGGCACAGCAGCTGTTAGCACTGATTAAAAAAGGAGAAACCCAACAATTATCAGTCTGTGACAGCCAGATCTGCTGCTCCAGCCTGGGTTGTGCACCCAGCGTCACTGCTCCCTGGGATGCTGCAGCAGGATGGGGATATGCAGATAGCACACATCTGCATTTGATGCCGCTGCACAACTCCCGTGTGCGTGACCACACAGCGTGCAAGCACCAGGTGCAACAGGTTCTGTCCTGTAAGCTCTGCACGTGGCTGTACAAGCCGACAAATCTGCGGAGGCACAACAAGGCTGCAGGTTCTGCCATGCACAGTGTGGCCTCTGTGCCAGCACAGGGCATGAGCACTCACCCGGATGGTGCACCCCCAGCACACACCCTGCATGCACCTCGTTTTGCAGCCTCTCCGCCTGTGCAATGGTCTGTGTGCAAGAGTGGGCATGCATGTGGCTGCCACGTGCACAGCAAGGCTCCGGGACAGCACGCAGCCACTCCTCCAGCTCGCACTTCTTGGCAGTGCCGTGTCCCCGCGGAGATCCTGAGCAGCCTCCTCGCCCCGTGCGCCTGGCCTCCTCATTAATACTACCGGCTGAATTATTTATTACAAACAGATGTTAGAGTTTAAAGAGTGTTAAGAGGATATCCTTGGCTAATCAATTTATTTTTAACTAGTTTGTGTATTTATTACAAGCAGAATTTGGACTTCAGGTGCCGTTTTAAATTATCCCTCATTCATCATAGCGCTGCGTGTGCTGCTCGGATGCTCATGCAGTGTCCTTGGGGACCACAACTGAGCCACAAATCTGTCGTTGCTGGCCAAGGAGTGGGCTCACGTATTCTCTTATGTTTCCAAGAGACATAGAAATAAAATTCAGACACCAGCATGAAACACACTGCAAACTGCCCGCAGTGAGCTCAGCCTTGGTGAGCTACAGTAAGGAGAGAAGAGGCAGACATTGGCAATGGGTAGAATACTCCAAGCCAGGGGGAGATGCAGTTTGAACATCCCTTTCCATCTCCTCCATTCTTGTGGCCATCTGAGAAGCTTTTAGGAATACCTTTTGTGGGACAACTCTCGAGTGCCAGGTGCCCCTTCAGGAGGACATCATGCTGCTCCTGACTCACAGCGCTGAGAAGCTGAGCAAGAAAATACCCTGACGCTAATTCTGGTACGAGGCCAAGTAAAAGCCAAGACAAATTTGGTGCGTGTAAGATTTGCACCACAGTTGACATATGCAAACATGATGACCACAGACCCAGCATCGTCTCCAACCCCATGAAAACAAGAAGCAGGAGCAGGGATAAGGGAGCATCCTCCAGGCTCCATGCTGGGCTGGCGCAGCCTCTGCTCCAACCTCAGCCCACATTGAGGAGATGCCAGCTACAAAGCACATGGGCAGGACAGCTGCTTGTGTGAACCCACAGCTCGCTTCCCGCTGGACATCACCACCCTCCCAACTCAGCACACAAGCACACAGACAGCAGATGTTTCCCCACTCATTGCCACGACCATTGCAATTCCCCTGGGTGAGCACAAGGCATCTCCATGCCAGCTCCTCACTGCCTGGGAAGAAGGAATATCTTAAAGAACCTGTCAGCCAGGACTGGGTGAGGGCATTCCAGCTTTTAGCTTGTTGCCATTTCCATGAGAAATGGGGGACAAAACAAGAAGGGGAGATGCTGTAGGAGGAGGAAGATAAATGGTACTGGGAAGGAAGAGGAGGGAGAGAGGCTAGAGACAAGAAACAGAGGAGAGGGTGAAGCTGTGCACTGATGACAGCAATTAAAGCCACCCTGAGCTCACCCAATTAAACAGACTGGAGAGGAGGAATCCCAGAGGATAAGTTCCTGGTAAATTGCTCATTTGTCTCTTTCAGCCTCCAACGCTGGGAAGTTTTCGTGTCAGCCAAGGCACGGATCTGATCCCTGGGGTGAGCAGAGAGCAAAGTTGGTAATTCAGTGGGCAAAAGGCATCTCTTCTAGAAAGTTCCCCAGAAGTGCCATAAGTCTGAGTAAACCTTATTCATAACCACAACGCAATGAGAAGGGAAACAGCCAGGAGAGAGGGGACGGATGGGTCACCTCGCCCCACCTTGTCCTGATTTGGCACTGCCATCGGAACGCTGCTGGCAGGGGGCTGCTGTAGGGTACTGCAGCCATGAAGGGACTCTGCTCTCACCTAGCATGGATTGCTGATGTGTAAGACACGACGCAGAGGATGTAGGGGATCACTGCCAAGCGAATAAACAAGGCAGGCGCCTGGGCAGCTGTGATTAACCTTACTCTCATCCATAATTCACAGCAGCCTCAAGTTGGCAGCAATGGAGGACGGCACACTCAGGACAACCAGCCCCGGTGCCCACGGCTGGGCTGGGAACAGCCCACCTCAGGGAACACACCCTAAACTGCAAAACCAAAACCAACACACCCACCTGGAGAGCAAGGGCTGGAGGAGGCCCTGCTTCTGCCTTTGTGGTCCAGAGGCAAAAGCAATTCCCTTCTGGGGAAAGTGTCCCAGGACCAGCAAAGTGTGTGCTGATGGCCATTGCTCTGCATGGAGCTCCTCAGACATCTTCAGTCCTAGCACATGGCCCCGTGCTGCCAGTAAAGCCAGAGGCACACAGGGACCTGCAGGATTAGCTCTGCTCCATGCTTAGGGCTGTGCTGGTGCTTAAACCCTGGAGGGATGGGGAGCAGCGGGGTGCTGCGGTGCCTGGCTGGGCACAGATGAGCGGCTGCATGGCACGAAGTGTTGGATAAGGTGCACAGGGGCTCTGAAGGGATGCAGAACCACAGACACAAAGCCCAGGCCACGAACCGAAGAGAGGAGACAGAGCCTGGAGAACCAGCTTCAGCTCCAAGCATAGAGAAAACCAAAACCTGCTACCAGGCACGCACCAGGTTAGACCTGTGAAGGCTCAGGGTGATGCTTCCTGCAGGCTGCAGTGGGCAATGGGTGACACCCTGAGGCCCACACCGCACACCCAGGCTCCTTCTCGCATCTCACCCAGCAATGGGGGAGCCCCTGTGGGCACTGAACCCCTCCCAGCCCTCTGGCCCTGCTCCAGTTGCTTTGCCAGCACCAAGTCTCAGGCCGTCAATCAAAGCATCAGTCTGGAAGTGTTAAAGGCCCGTGTCTGTCTTTATTATAATCACAGCACTACACCTTGTTGCCGCCTGTGCCCTAATGCTGCAATATTTTGCGCATGATTTCACCAGCTGCTGCTACAGGCGTTAGGGAACGGATGCTCCTTCGCTGCGCTGGGTGTTTGCTTGCTTGCTTGCAGTTAAGCTTCTTTTTATACTTGCTTCTGTTTGTTTTATTTGCTTTTTGCTTTACAGAGCAGCTGTCCCTCCTTTGCCCCCTCCACACCCGGTAGCGTCTTTGCCAACACTCAGCCAAAAAATGCTCAAAATATCAGGCAAAAAAAGCTTGGACCCGGGGAGGGAGAGACTCAGGGTTATGCTGCTGGGGGCTTGAGTTAATGTACACAGGCTTAGCACGAGGCTTCATCCTTGTTATTGGCATTCTCTGTAATCCCCTGCCCAGCCATGGTGTGCAGGAGATACTTCGATCTCTGCTGCATTCGTCCACTGTGGGGAGCAGAAGGGGGGTCTCCATCTGCTTGGCTCTTCTTCTCTCCCTCTGGCCTCAGAAAGTGCACGGGGTGCAGCCCAGAGCCCTCCCCAGATTCCTCCCTGGTCATGGGGGATGAAAAAGCCCTATTCTACAGGCAGCCCAGCCCAGGGGTCTCCAAAGAGTCTGAGAAATTGCAAAATATGTGGGGATGAACCATGAAAACTTGATTAAAGTGGGTGTGGGGTTTCCATTGGGCTGGAGTCCTGCAAGGTGAGTGCGCCCTTGGATGGGCATTCTTGGGTTATCCATCTGATGAACACCACAGTCTGAGGGCATGGTGACAAAAATCTCGCCTTTTTTGCCTTCCCTATGTGCTACCTCTGCCCCTCCGATGCGCTTTCCCTCCAAACTGCCCCCGCTCCAGCCACTGGGTGCAAAACCGTGTATTGCAGGAGATTAATGACCTTAGAAAAATGTAATTACACAACAGGGCTCTGCTCTTAATAACTGCGTATTTTACTTGTCAATGTGCCTTAATTGAAAATGAGTAGGCGATACAAGTTGCAGTGGAGTTGGCTGGCAAGCCTTTAACGCTATATTAATTGTAGTAATTAGCAGTCACTTTATGTTGGAGTCATCTATAAATAGGGGGTCCATTAGTTTAGCCGAAGAATGTGATTTAAAATGCAAATAAAATCCCAACTATACATATAAATCACTCCTTCCTCCTGCCCCCCAGTTTACAGCCATTTAAGGGCCATGGTGATGCTCTGTAGGGGTTTTGGTGAGCTGCCCTCATGGAGGAAAGAGGTCTGGTCGTCTGCCATTGCAGGAGCAGCTGGGGTGATCTCAGCACTCCAGGGAGATCCTGGCCAGAGGGGTTTGCCCATGGCAGTGGCTTTGCAAGGCGCTGCCACAGCTGCAGCCTTTTTCTGGGCTGTTGGGTGGCCAACCCAGCACGCCAGCACTCACCGTCCCATGTCCCAGCCAGTGCTGAAGCAGCTGGGTAAATCCCAAGAGCCGCAAGGTGGAGGAGCAGACCACAAGTGCTCAGCAGCTAGGCCCTGCTCCTGGCACAACAGCAATGCTGCAGGGGCCCTCTTTTGGGAAGAGAAACACCCAACGGTTTATGAAGACACATGAGAAGGGAATGCGAGCACCCTCTGGAGTGAGCAGGCTGCAGGGCAGCGTGCCAGGAGGGCACGGGGCAGGCGTCCCACCTCCACAGCATCCCCATGGATGGCAACAGCCAGCTGCTGCCACCGCTGGAGGAGGTGCAGTGCAGCACGGTACAGCGTGATATGGGACGATATGGTGTGATATGGCACGATATGGCGTGATATGGCATGATGTGGTGTGATATGGCACAATATGGCACGGCACAGCACAGCTGGCCACCCTGCCAGGCTCACAGCAGCTCCTCAGCCCAGCCAGGACCCTGGGATTCACATCCCCACCTGCCCCATGCCACCAACCCCATCGGGCCCAGGCACAGCCTGGTGCTCACAGCCTGTTAATGACATGCTTTGATTGTAACCAAAGGAAGAACAAGAGAGAAAGAAGGTATATTCCTGTCTTAACACAGAACCACATTAAATTACAGCTTGTACTACCAGGGGCAAAGGAGCTCACTGAAATAAAATACTGGCTCTGAAACCCAAGGAGCTGTGCTATTAAAAATTAAAAAATAAACAAACAAAAATTCTGTTTCATTGCTGACCAGGTCTGGGTCTGAAAGAGATCATCAGCTCCCTCCTGCTGGCACAGCCCCGCTGCTGGGGTGCACATTTATTTCTGCACAGCCCTTCTTGAGCAGGGAAGAAACAGTGATCTTGGGTTAAAAAAGAAAAGGAAAAGGGAAGAGATGAGAGGTCTCTGTGTGCCGCAGGAGCAGTTCCCATTCAGGTGCTGTAAAAAGCTTCAGCACATTCTAATTGAAGACACATTTTTATTACTCTTCACAGAAGATTTCACCCATTCAATAATTTATCCTCCTTAAAAGTGATTGCATCACAAAGATGAGAGAGGGAAAAGGAGCCGCCAGCTTCAGCTCCTCTCTGCCTCTCCCCATGGGTTCCATGGGGTGAGAAGAGGCAGGTTGGGACCCCCTAATCCCCTGCTCCCTAAACCAGAGAGAGAGGCTGCGCTCCTGTTCCTTCCCACAATTATTTGGCACCCAAGTCAATGTGGACTGAGCAAATCCCCCCGGCTCTCCCCCACCTCACGGCTGCTCTTGTCCTTTCCTCCTGCCCCCCTCCCTGCACCCTGCGCAGCTCCAACATCTTTTTCCCAGGAGGGGACAGCAAACCCCAGGGCACCCTCACCCGCTGGTGCACCCCAGCTCTCCGATCAGCACAGATTGCCCGGGAGGGGAAATCCCTTGCGGTGCAAAGGGGACAAGGAATAAAGCTTCTCCATCCACATAATGAAAGGCTTCTCGAGACGTAACAGCCAGGAAAAGCCCTCAGCCCTTGTCTTTGCAGTGAGTTCCTGCTAATTATGGCTTTCGCTCCGAGCATGTTCCCTCCTGCCTGCACGCCGGGGCCAAGCTGTTGAGGGAAGGGGAAGCTGTCTGCTGCTGTGACTCACTGCTGATGCCAGGTCAGGACGAGGCCCCTCTGTTCCAGCAGGAGATGCACAAAGCCACGTGGTTGCACAGAGCAGCAGCAAGAGGGGATGGCTGAGGGTGGTGGGAGAGGAAGAGATGGCCAGGCATGGGGGTAAGGTTCTCCTCCACGTGCTCCAACAGCTGAGATCTTGGGGACACCACATCCACCCAACCACGAGGACAAAGGCAGGAGAGAAGGGGAGGTGGAAGAGCTCACATGGGTGGTTTTGAGACCATATTCCTTCACCCCAGTGAATTCCCATTCTGCTCCTCGGAGGAGGGGTAGGAGTTTGGGCTGTTGTTTAGCAGAAGCTGAATGAGGAGAAAACAGAGCAGAGGATGGGCTCCAGTTCTGCCCTTGCACATCCAGGAGCACAGAGTCCCCAGTGTCACCCCTGAGCAGTCACATTGGCTCCCCGTGGACAGACCTGATGGGACTGCACCAGGGGTGCATCTGACAGCTCCAACTCACCAGCTCTGAGCTGCCTGAGGCCGTGAAGTGGCTTAGCACAGTCCTCCCCACACACAGGGCTCTGCAGCCTGGCTCTGCACTCTCCTCTGGCCACTGCAAACCATGAGTGATCCGTTTCGTATGCACGGGGTGATGCCACTTACGTCTGGCTCAAGGGAGATCGGGAACAAAACCCTCGAGCCAGCAGAGCTGGGCTGGCTGCCTTCATGGAACTGAATTTCTTATCAGGATTCTTGTTAAGTCTAAAGAAAAAAAAAAAAAAAAAAAAGAGAGAGAGAGAGGAAGAAAAACAGTGTTTCTTGCAGTTTGCTCACACACAACAACCAGACTCAGGGTAGTGAGTTGCCTTCAGATGTTTTCCTCTGGCTCATTCTTCAGCCGTGTTCACAGGCTCTCCTTGCAGCATCTGTAGGAAAGGCCAGAGCAAAACTGAACATCTGTAGGTCCATCATAGTTGCTTTACCCCTGGCAGCCAGCTGGAACTATCACAATGGTGAAGAGGAAGGAAGCAATCAATAAAGAGGACGTTTTTACCCCAAATCTTCCCCAGACTTGGAAGAGCAACTCAAGGTTCAGCAGACACGAATGCTCAGAGCAGCTGACAGAACTGCTGCTGCTGTACACTGCCCTCTCTGCAGGAGTTTAACAGAGAGCCTGGCATCTGCATTGCTAAAACCACCCTCAGGCCTGGGCTCATTGCAATGATGCGACTTCCCCAATCCTTCTGCAAACGTTTCCTCTCCAAGGCCTGCGGGAAAGGAGTGATGGCTCTGAGTGGAGTGAGCTGTGCTTTGAGTGCTGCCTCTCAACAACATGCTCATTGTAAGAAGGACAAGAAAAAATAAGATGAAATAATGTAAAAATAAATCCACGAGCAACTTTGGCATGGGAGGCAAAACAGGATTGATCTTTTGCTTGACTTACTCCGAAAATTGCTTCTTCACTGCCAGTTTATGCACATTAATTGAGCGTCTGGCCCGGCTGCGCGTCTGTTTAAGTCCTCAGTCAATCCCCTTTCGGATGACTGCTGGATCAATAGGGTGGTAATTTAATAAAGGACATTTTCAGTTTGCTTTTAAAAGCCACTGATGGGTTTTAATTCCTTCCTATTCTTTAAGAAGAAAAGGGGCAGTGGGAAAGCAAAACCAGGGTTCAAACCATGACCCAGCACATTCCCCTCCTAGCAGCATCCTTTTTGGATGAGGCTTGTGGAGAGCTCCTCAACTCTCCTCATCCTTGTCCTTCTTGAGATGTTGCACTGCCACCTGTGATCAACACAAGAACGCCGGTGTGACACTGCCTCTACCGATGTTCCCGAAGGTTGGTGGCAATTTCTGTGAAGCTTCAGGATCATGCCCTCATACAGCCCCAAGCAGCAGTGAGCTACAGAGCACCCAAGATCCCACCTTGTCCTCTCCCTTAACAGATACCGCCAGTGCATTTGACAGCATCACTAGGACGTGTGGCACATGCAAGAGCACGCTCATCTGTCCCCAGAGTCCAGTCTTGCCCTCAACATTTCAACTGGTCTCCAACAACTTCAGAAGCCAATGCACCAAAATCCTGGGGACAAGTCCATCTGCCGTGGCTCCCAGCTGAAGGAGCTGCCAAGTTCAGGATGACTAACGAGACTTCTGGCTGGCTGCCCCTTGCAAGATGTTTGGCCAAGGGAAGAGGTGTCTCCATGCTGAAATGTCTCTCCATGCATTTCCTAGCCTGGAAAAACAGAGACAGAAGAGCTCTACCATAAGCTCCCTCAGGTTCACAAACTACATGCATTACGGCTTCGCTAGGCAGGAACTAACATCCTCCTGCCTGCTCCAGCCCCCCCAGTGCTGTGCTGGTTGGTTTCAGCTCAGGATTGGTCCTGGCCCCAGGGCTGCTGGCTGGCCGTTGATGCTCAGAAGCCTCCTGCTCTGTTCGGGGCCATTCTCTCTTCCCCGCACTGGCACCGTTCAGCGATGGGCACAGCTCCCCCGCTCTGCAACTTGCCCTTGCACCAGCAACGCCAGATGCTCCCTCCCCTCCCCAGCCTCCATCTCCAGCCTGTCCATGTTTAATCTCCTGTAACCGCTTTCTTCACAGCCATCCTCTCTAAACCCTTTATCTTACTCCAGACTGCAATTCCCTCCCTTTGCTGCTTCCCCATTTCCCTTCTGTGATGCTATGCCCAAAGCTATCTGCATTACAGTGGTTTAACCAATACTGTGCTGGGACAAAGGATCATGTCCCCGTACTTCTCCTGGGGTGCCCCAGGTCACACATCCCAGGACTGTATTTACCTGCTAACAAGCATCAATCCCAGAAGCCACGCCAGAGCCAGCTCTGCCTGTGTTCTTTCTACTCAGCACCACTCCATCAATCTTGCCATCGACACGTGGCTGTTAGATCTCCTCCTTGTCAATGTGATTCATGGCCTCCCGGCTGCACGCGTCCCTGCTCTGCTCTCAGCTCCTTGCATGCTGCACGCTGTTGTGGGCGCAGGGCTTTCCCTCAGCCCTGCTTGCTGCAGCCCTCAGGCTCAGGGGGCACCATGGGGCTGGGGACAAGGGACAGGGAGACAGTGGCTCCCCTCCTCCCCATCCTGCCAGGCTGCTCTCCTGCAGGGACTCGCTTGATGCTGATACCACTGGAAAACCCTTGATTTGATGGCAGCCGGGTGGGCAGCGAGCTGCAGCTGCTCCACTGAAAACATCCATGTGGTTTGACTGCAAAACTTCCCATATACATATTTTTTTTCTTACAAGCCCTCATCAGCGTGAAGGGAGCTGACACAGTGGCTGAGCCCGTTAGTGCTGCAGCAAGGTCCTGAAGGCTGTTCCTGGAGAGAGCTCGGGCCATGTAGGGCTCAGGACAGAGAGTGGAGGAGCCCAAACCTATAAATAAAAGGCATGAATTAAACATGGCTCTTGAATTTTCAAGGGCCAAGTGAGTATTCGGTCACTTAGCAATATCATCTACTCCCACAGAGGTGGGAAAAAAAAAAAAAAAAAAGAAAAAAAGGAGAATAACAATAAGTGTTTACTTGTTGTTTAGCAAGTGACATTTTGAAGGACCGAATCTCAGCCCTGCTGAGAGCGTGGGAGGCAAAACCCAGTCCCACACACACATATGAATGTCCTCTAGGAAATGCAGCCCCCATTGTTAAAGCCAGGTAAAAATTTCTGCAGAGAAGATGCTCGATAAATAGATTAATCTGACACTTTGGCAGAGGCGGGAACTCAGCGCGGCCTCCTGGCTTTCCAGAAGTGAGAAAAGATCTGAGTCCCCGAGGACAGTGCTGGGCCCTCTGGTCTGCACCGTGCCCCACAGGGAGCCGTGTTAGCTGGAGGGATCACCCTGCTAAGGCAGGAACCAACGTGGAAATTCGGTAGAAAATTTGGTGCTACATTTGCAGGTGTTCCTCTGGAACGTCTTAGAAATTCCCCATTTTTTCTGCTGTCTGCCTGAAGTTCTTGCAAACATCATGTCATGCCACGGTTCAGGCTCTCCTGGGGAGCTGAGAATGACACCTGCACGACTCCCTCCCCAAGTACCAACCGCCAGCCCTGCCAGGGAGCACAGAAAAAAGGAACAGCGATGGACCTGAGGTGTCAACAGCTGCTCTGCTCCCTCGCTGTCACTACAGATCACAGCCAGATTTGTCACTTCCAGGCTGGTAATGGGTAAGAAGAAACCCAGGCTCTCGAATCCCGAGACTCTCTGCACTTTGCTGGAAAAAAAAAAAAAAAAAAAAAAAATTTCCTCCAGCCACCTCCAAGCTCATCAATGCAAAATGAAGCCATAAAAGTTGGAGTCGCCCACCCAGCCCCTTCCTTGCATTTACGTTTCAGGACTCTCTCGAGCACCAGAAACTCCTTCTCATGACACTTTAGTGAGATGTCTTTGCAGAATGAAATTAGCTCGGCGTGAGCTGATGCAGCTGAGTTAGGGACTCCTGAAAACTGTCAGTACTTCCAGCCCCCGTGCCCATCACCGTCAGCCACAGCAGCACGGATGATGTGCCCTAATTGGTTTTAACACGCAGGCAAGGTTGTGTAACAAAGGGAACCACCTATTTATCTTCCCACAGGGCTGTTTCATCCATATGTCACTCCTCGTGTAGCAGGAATTCATGTACCACTGCATTTCCTTGGGGTTAATTTACTTACAGGTGTCAGGCTCCCTTTATTCCTGGTGTCCTTAATTGGCCCCAGTGTTAATATCAGATCACGTTCCTCTGCTTCTCCGAGCTCTCCAAGCAGGAGCACCTGCTGCGGCCGCCTCTGCCTGGTTCTCCCCCGCATGCCAAAAATACCCCAGCGCTGGAGATTTCCTACAGAAGACGGAGCCCTGGGGCACCTGCCGGAGATTAAAGCTGCAGATAGGAACAGCCAAGACTTGAGGAGTCCACCCCAAACCGCGAGCTGGTGCGGGGACAGCCGGGCACCCCACGGGGGTGCGCTCCCAGCAGCTGGGGTCTCACGTGTGTCTTAAAAGGATAAATACCAATATTACCAATATTGCTCCTGGGTATGGCCAAGAGCGAGGTGCACAGCAGAGTGAAGCAGGAATTCAGCCTTCAGCCCTGGGAAATCCTCACCCAGGCATTGCAAATGCCCCCAGGGATCCCAGCCCAGACCCACCTGCAGCAGCCCCCAAGGTTTCCATGACTCACGCCAGCACCACGTTCCCTTCCTGGAACCAGCCTGGCCTCCCTGGTGCTACAGGCACAAACCTGCAGGTTTCAAGCTCCCACAAAGACCTTCAGAGTGAGCAGCACTGTCAAGAAGTGTGTTTAAATTACACAAAAAAATATACCTGATGTGCTTTTAAATTGGAAAATAAATGAATAGCACAGAAGACAGAACAAAAAATTATTAAAACCTACGTAGTCTTTCATACTTCCCTCTCCAAATTAGGAGGTCGGATTTTCAGCTTGTGTAAATCTCCTTTAAATGGCACTCATGTTCACGACGCTATGCTGATTTACACCACTGGAGAAATTAGCTTCCTCTATGCCCTGGTCTCTGTGCACATCTGCACTTTGAGAATCAATAAATAAAACCTGAAAATAATATTCATCCTCCATTTATTCTGCTTAATTATTTAAACTTCAGATTCTGGAAATAATAGAGGAGTAATAAAAAAGAGATTTACCATCCACTACAATTGCTGGAAGCATCTCACATTATTTCCTCCTTTACTTTTTAATCTCTCTCTCTCCTTTTTTTTTTTTTTTTTTTTTTTGGTTTGCCAAATTGAGTCAATTTATTAAAGCTGTTGCAAAACAGATTTGCTCTGATCTATTGGTGGTGATGAAGAGGAATGGGCTGCTCTGCTCCCCCTCCCCCGTGTCCCCCAAGTCCTGCTCGTTATGAAGGATAACGCTTTGCCATCGAGGGAGCTGTTTGCAGCATGCCTGAATGGTAAAGACTGATTAAAAGCAAAACGTGACTTTGGAGGATAAACAATACTTGTGATGATGAATTGCAAGAAGGATCCAGCCAAAATAACCCAGCCCCTAGCAGACAAAGCTCCGCAGAAATCTGACTTTGAAAAGCTGGGATGGGCAAAGCCAACTTCCTTAATAGAAGAGACTATTTTTGATATCCAGCTTCCATAGAGCAGCTGGGGTCAAACCACCTTCTACACTGTTCTGCAGGTGGCTGAGGATGGTCTCTGGATTTCTGGAGCTCTTGGTGGGTCTCAGACCAGCCTGTTCCTCCAGGCTCCATCAGGACCTCATAAACAAAACCAAACACTGCCTGCACAATCACACCATGCTTCGGATGCTCAAGGATTGGCAGACTTGAGGAGAAAGAGGAGAAAGGGAAAATTGCCCAGTGAGATGTGAGCTGACAAAACTTGGTTTCTGGGGACCGAGTGGGCTGGGGTCAAGGAAGTGTCCTGCCCTCCACGGAGAGCTGGCTGTGAGCGGGGACAGCCCCACGGTGTGCCGGCTCCTGGGCGCGCTGAGCACCACGAGCGGGAGCGGCTGCCTGAAATAAAAACGTCAGCACGCCGGCTGTGACAGGCTCGAATCCCAAGTGCTTTGACAGCTCTGCTTGCTGCCTGCCATGTCCTCCCCGTGCCCTGCAGAGACAAAGCCGGGCATCCCCGTCACGCTGCACTGACGTGACGCCTGGGGAAGGGGCCGGGGAGGGCTCGGGGGGAGCGGGGCTGTTACGTGTGCACACTGCATGCTTCCCAAAGGCTTCTTGTGTGCCTCTGAGCTCCTGCTGAGATACTGGAGGCGTGCTCACAAGGAAATTTGCCTGAAAGGGATGTCCACACTAGGGGCCTGGAAACACAAGGATGACCTGTTTTTTCATTACCGACACAGAAACAGTATTAAAGCACTTGAGTGCAGACCAAGACTACGCCCATGCCCCCAGATCACATTAATTAAGACTTCCAGAGCCTCCTCGCACAGCCCAACTGCCCCCAAACCTCTGTCCCAAGTGCAGTTGTGCCCCAGCTCCGAGCCACCCACTTGCTCTTTCTGGTCCCTACTGCCCTGCCCAGAGTGTTGCCCCCTCCTGTACAGCGACAGAGACCTAACAGAAACCAAGAAGCCAACACAGCCAGCTGCACCCTGCTCTGCCAAAGCCCCGGGAGGGTTTTGCTATTGCTTTTCCTGAGGTCACATAGCTCCACTCACCCCTCCCACCAGCTTGGCAGGCACGTCACCGGTGCCAGACTGGCACAATGCAGGGTTCAGTCTGGGTGCTGCTGCTCCCAGCCCGGCCTCACACCGCAGGTGCCTCGTTCATCTCTCCCTGGTTTTTACTTCCAGCTGCCCACGTGTAAGTGTGCATAGCCCCAGCTCCCGTTGGCAGCTGCTGTGCCAGATGGGCCGGCAGCTGTGTCCCCGCCACGCTCAGCACGGACTCACTACCATCCCGGTCCCGCCAGGCTCCCGAGCTCAGCCGGCACCGAGCCTCCACACTGCCGTAGCTACAGCTCCTGCAGAGAGAGCTGCTGCAGAGCCCATGGGGCTTTGTGGCACAGGCAGCACCCGCATCTGGCTTTTTGGGGCTCTCAGTTGCACGTATGCTACTCAGCTTGCAAATGCCAAGTCAAGATGCTGTCTGTGGGCGGGATGGGTGGAGATGGTCCTCGACACCGGATGCCACCCTTGCAAGCACTAGCACCCACTGGCACCCGCAGGCTGGCACCCAGCATACCACAGCATTCCCATGCCAAAGACTTGCAAAACCCCAAAGCCAAAGAGATCCCCTTGCAGGACAGCCCCAAAAGCAGCTCCCCACAGCCTCCCCATCCAGCCTAAACACTGCCATGCTCTCCGCGAGGCAGCTGCCAACAGGATGACTCCCGAGCACCCAGCAAATCTTCCTTCCTCCCACACTCCCCGACCCATTTCCCCATCCTGTTTTCGCTGGGTGAGCGCAGAGCGACTCGCACCATATGCCACCAATCTGAGCACCCACCAGGATCCGACGGGTTTCGAGAAACAGGCAGCAAAGTGTCAGGACGAGCGTGTTACACGCAGTGCTTCGACAGCAGAGCGTGGGTGAAGCTGCCACGCACCTCCCCGGGGCCATGCTCCACGAGGTGCACAAGTGCCGGAGTTCCTGCAGGAACGGCCAAGCTCTCCTTCCTCACCTCCCCTCCTCCTTGCACTGCTTGCTGGGCTCCCGCTGGGGAGGGCTGGGCGTCTGACAGGCAGGAGAAGATTTGCTCGCATTTTTGAGAGCAGAAGCACAGGATGCAATATGCTGTACCGCTCCCTGCCTCACCCAGGGGAGGGCGGGTGGAGGATAACTTCATTTCAGGCACTCAGTGCTGCAGGAATGAGGCCAGGGATGCATCTCTATAGCAAGTTTGCCCAAGGGTTTTTGGGGCAGTGGTGAGGAAAAGAAAAAATTTCACCACGGATTTTTTCCTGTGATATTACTTGAACGAGAGCTCAGCACAGACCGGCTCTCATTGCCTTGTCTTGCAAAGGGAACAGTCATCACTCCCGCCCCTTCTGACGAGGCGCTGGTGCTCAGCACCTCTCAGCCTCTGCAGGAAAACCAGTTTAGCCCCATCCAGTAGGAAAGCGGGGTGTGGTACCAAGGGAGGTTGAATTTCCCGGACAAGGAAAGCAGAGTTTGGAGTTTGGGTTCAAGGTCTCTGTGCATTGGAGATATTTGCTTAAGAGGAAAGCAGAGACTGTTTTTTGTGCACAACGCTTGTTGTGAGACAGACAGCAGGACTCCAAGGGCTCTACATCCCACCCATGGAACATTTTTTTTGCTATGCTGAAGGAATCATCACGAGCACCACATCCCTATTTTGGAAACACACTTTCACCAAGCATCAGCCAAATGCACCGATCAAAAGAGCAGCAAGAACTGCCCGGGTGACATGAATAAGCTAAAAAAGTGACAAAGCCTGTTAATAAGATCACAGACCCTAAGCCCCAGGGGCACCAGTCTCCAGAAAGAGAAGTCAAACACGAAAGCTACAGCAAAGCCAAGGGTGTGCCAGGGCGTCCCCGTCCACCCCCTTCCTGACCAGATCACTGCAAGGTGCCCTGTCCTCTCCCCAGAGCCACAGAAATTAATTAAAAATGGAAAAGATGGGAAATTATTCGCCATGGAGATTTTGAAAGCCAGCAATTAATAAATAAAAATAAGTATTGCTAATGCCAGGCTTTTACACAGCACTTTAAATTGCAAATTACTCTTGAAGTGCATATTATTAATTATATCATTTGCATCTGGTATGGTCCTAACATATAATTATTTATCCTGATAAATAACTTGTGGAGGAATGCAAGGTTGCAGCTGGCTGGCTTTATGGTCTCGGTGACCGGACTGAGCCCGCCTGCTGCCAGGCCCTGTCTGTATCAGTTAGCGCTCGGTCCCTTGTGCCCCCCGAGGGAGGGTGGCCGGCTGCTGCACCAGGTGAGCGGGGAGCTCAGCGTCGCCAGCGCAGCCCTTCCGCAGGGTTTGCTTGTGCATTTTGGGTTCGGCAAGCCGCTCGTGGCACAGACCTGCCGTAGCTACCAAAAAGCCTGCAGCAGCGGCTGCTCCAGCAGGGAAAGCCACCTGAATGCTTTCAGAAGATGCTTTTGCAATTTCTTCTCCCTCTGCCAGCGCTGCCCTGAGCGATGAGGCAGCTTTACGGCTCAGAGCATCTGATCTCCAGCTTCTGTGAACACAAACAACAATTTTCCATCCCACGCACCGCTCACAAAATGCCTTGTTTTCAGAGGTGCCAAGGCCCAGAGGCATTTTGAGGGCTGCACGACAGTGGCAAGCTCACAGCCAGATGGTGCTTGGCCTCTGTCCTCCCAAACCCCACTAGAGGCCCCAGATCCACGCCTGTCATCCTCAGACCCTACCCTCAAAACCAGCAGAGGAACGATGCTGTCCCCCATAGGACAGGCTGGCAGGCTCAGGTGGGCTCTGCAGCCTCCCCAGCTCCTGACCTGAGGCTGCTGCTGGACTCCAGGTGTCCCAGGAAACAACGAAGGAATCCCCCTGGCTTAGTGATTGTAGGCTGGGGGACTCCAGCTGGGAGCTGCAGCGCTCAGGCAGAGTAAATCAATCCTTCCCGCAGATCCATCCCCTGCGCAGAGGTTAATTTATTAGCAGGGGAGGGAGGAGCCCCGTTGTTTAACGAACTGTTTTGGCTGGGTGCATGGCGAGCGCATTCACCTGACAGACCTATTACACCTCCCGTATAGCAGACCAGCTTCCCCATGGTGCTTTATCCTTCGCTGCACTAGAAAGCGAGTCCTTTCTTCTGCCTTCAAAGCAGAGGCTGCCAGGGAAAGGAACACACGGGAAGGCTGCAGTGGGTATAAAGCACACGTAGGTCAGCCAGGGCCTGCACGAGGGATGCATTCACCACCAAGTTCTGCTCTTTCCTGCCGTGCTCTTTCCCAAAAGTCTGTCTCGGCGGCCTCCCACCTCATGCACAAGTCCCTGAGAGCAGCTCCACGTGACAGCTGCCGTTAATACTTTCCTGCCACGAGATGTTCCAGAGTACCCATCCCTTTGGTGTGTAAATTACAATTGTTTTCGGTATGAGGGGAAGGGAGATGAAGTTAGCTCGATTTTCAGGCTTGGAGGGCCAGGCTGAAAAATTATGTTGTGCTTTCGCAGCTGTTTCTTGTCTGTTAGACTTATCTGTTGAAAGGTGTCCTCCCCAGAAGTGGTCACTGCCAGGGGACTTCCTCCACCTCCCGTGCCAGCAGGGTGTCTGGAGTCAGCTTGTGGAGGCTGATTCACAGGACAGCTGCGAGCGAGGTTCCCTGCCTCAGTTTCCCCACCTGAAAAATGAGGCAACCAGCCCAAAATGCCTGAGCTGGTCGAGGGGAGAGGCAGCGTGGGGTGAACACTGACAGCCCAGCACTGCAACAAGCTTGCAGAGCTGCAGAAAACAGACGGAGAAAAAGCAGACAGCGCTCAGCTGGTGGTTTCGTAACACCGCTGCAGCCACCTCCCAGCCATGACACCAGGCTTAAATCCGCGCACGACTGCACAGCGCCGGGTATCGCCGGCTGTTTGTTCCGGACATAAAAACACAGCTCTGACTGGAGGCAGTTTCCCCCCAGCTCCTAACCCATGAGAAACCTCCCCTACAAATCAATAGGTTTTTAAGTTCCTCTGCCTGGAATAAAAACAAAACAAACAAACAAAAAAAAACAAGCCAACATCTAACAGATTAATCCTGTCAAAAGAGAAGGGAAAGCCACCTAACAGAATCACAGAGTGAATGTTACAAACTAGCAGTAGGTGACAAGTAATTATAGAGCGCGGAAATGTACAGGGAACTCATTTGGATGAGCAGCGACTGATTAACAGGCCCAACATTTGTTTTCTTTATTTACGGCCTGGCATTGCAGAAAATTGATAGGAAACACCCCATATACTACGCGGCTGGTGACATGTGCAGCAAATGAAGAGTCTGGGAAGAAATCAACCTGAATTATACCCACTGTTACCCAACCTCCGCCTTGCGCTTCTCCAGCCCTTCGTGCAGAGGAGCAGCACCGCGGTGGCACCTCGGCTTCCCCCTGCTCCGCGGGGAGCTGGGAGCAGTCAGGCCGTGGCCATCACCTCTGCGACGGGGACCCTGCAGCTCCTCAGGCTCTTGACGGGGCGCGAGGCTGGGTATGGAAGTTAGTTGGGGTGGGATGTGGTCACAGGCAGGCTCGACCCCAAAGGGAAAAGTGTGAAGGGGCTGCAGCCCAAGTTCACCGTACCAAGGACAGCGTGAAGCCCACGCCTCACCCACCACACTGGGCTCCCCCTCGCCGAGCTCTCACATTCAGAACCTGCATAAGAGATCTGGCTCATTCCCTAGATAAAAGTAGGACCATGAAAGGCTCCCAGTCCCCGAAATCAGCTGTGCTTACAAGGCAGCCGTTCTCAGTTTCCCCCAGGGATGAAAGGCAGCAGCAGCTTTGATGGAAAGCTCGCTGCAAACAAAAGCAGCCGCAAGCCGCCAGCACCTTGCTAAGAGCCTTCCTCGCAGGGGGGCCCTGGGCATCCCCACGTGCTGCTCAGGAGAGGGGAGGCGATGCTGCAGGCGGGCTCAGGAGGCAGAGCAGGCACCGCCTGGTAATTCCAGCTCCATCGCCTGGAGACCCGGCCAAGCAGCCCCTCGATGCACGGGGTTTTGGCTAGGGGAATGGCTTTCTGTAGGAACTCCTCAACAGCAATAAAAGTTTGTCACGTTTGGAGGGTGAGAAGCTTTTCAGCGTGCTCAGAACAGAACATCTCCTTGTTTGTGCTGTTTCTTTTCAAGATCCTGTGTTTTGTGCTGGAGCATGAATGGTTTTAGTACAAAAAGGAGTTGAAAGGAGAAAAGCTTCAAACTCGTAAAAAAAAAAAAATAAATAAAAAGAAACAAAAAAAGAAAAGCAATACTTGAGTTCATCCAGAAACTGTTTTAAAAATGTGTACTTTCCTTGCGTTCTCTGCACTATAAATGATTCTCTCTGTTACTGTTTCCCCACCAACAGCACTTTCCAACCTTTACCCAGGTCTGAGTGTGCCTGCACCTTCCCTGCTTCTACCTCAGCTGCTAATCGGGTCCCCCTCCCTGTGCTGGTGCTACCTCCCCTCTGCCTGCTTGTGCCAGTGCTATTCAGATGCTTTTTGGCACTGTGGAGGACCCAGGGGTGCTTCAGCATGGGTGAGGGCACAGCGGGAACCACCTGTGAGCAAAGAAGTGACACTATCAGCCCCCAGCTGGAGCAGGGTTGAGTAAAATCCCCCTCTAACCTTCCCCAACTTAGGTGAAGCTCGGAGCGCCCCTTTAAGAGGGATGCTCAGTTATGAAACATGGTTGATTTAAATGCAAATTACTGAAAAAATACTACTTTCTTTATTAAAATGCAAATTGCACTTCAAGCCAGCTGCCTCCTGCATGTCTCTGTCTGCTTGACAGCTGCTCGCATTGATGCCCCGAGCTCCCAGGAGCTGACAGCCTCATGCCACCACCCCGGCATTTTGGGACGGGGTGTGCAGCTGAACCTGTCTGGAGGAGCCCCACAGGAGCCGCCCCAGGAGCGTGACGCCGAGGACAGTGCCACCTCGCTGCACGTCGTGCTTCCCAGCCCGGCTGCCTCCCTCAAGCTGTGTGTTGTGAAAGGTGTCAGTCTGCCAGAGCCTCATCTGGTAACGAGACGTGGAGATCAGGTGTACCAGAACTGCTATTTTGAAGTGAGAAATTATTGTTTTCACATTTCATGAGATCTTTTAAGGTATATTTTTTTCCCCTATAGGAGCAAAAATAAAATAAAATAAAATAAAATAAAATAAAATAAAATAAAATAAAATAAAATAAAATAAAATAAATGACCAGGACAAATGCCATGGAAAAGCAAAGACTCCCGTGTCATAGCAGGGCTACGTCTATAGCCAACAAGCATTTTGGGTCCAGGACCCTGGGTCTGATTCACCAGCGCTGCGCTGCAGAGCCACCAACCCTGCGGCAGACCCCAGCTCTCCCTTCCAGCAGCCCCCAGACCCAAACGGCTCAGCCCTGCACCGGTCGTGGGGAACATGGGCAGCAGCCTCACACAGCAAGCATCGAGTGCAGCCAGCACTGCACAGGGACAGAAGGGTACCCCTGTCTCCAACCTCACTTTTTCCAGGACTCTCGTTTTCCTGGAATCCTCCAGTTTACCAGCAGGATGCCTTCAGGGGCTCCCAGCGCCCTTCTCCCCTGTCACCTTGCAGAGTAACCAGGCTCCCAGTGAGGGAGAGAAAACCCCACAACTGTTACTTGCAGGATCAGAAACCACTGCAGAGTGGTGGGAGAGCCCAGAGCCCATTGCCTTGCTCCTCCCCAGGGCCCTGTAGGGTCAGGGGTCTGGGGCACTTTATGGCCCAGGCACAGGTCCTCCAGGGCAGCATTTCCGAACCTGCAGAGCTGCGCACCCAAAGCGCCTGCCTGCAGCCCCACGCTTTTCCCCTTTGCCCAACTGCCTTACAAGCTCCTGGCTGTTGCCTTCAGCCACCAGCTGGCTCAAGTTGCTGGAAGATTATTAAAGATAGCAGGGGCCGGAGAAGGTCCAAACTGTCTCCTCCTTTCCTGTGAGCTGATTCCCCCAGGAAAGCATTTAATTGCTTTTTGAACGATTCCGCAGCCTCCACTGGAGCCTTGCCTGATCACCCAGCCATCCTGGTATTTATTCCTCCACAGGGCCTGATTTGGACTTTGTTTTCCTTTCACTTCCTATTACTGTTGCCCTAATCCTCTCCTCCAGCCCTTTCCTGTCCTTCATCCCGCATCTCTTGCTCTGTCCTTCCTTGCACTGGCTTTCAGACATCCTTGTTCTGATATTTCGCAAGGGAAATGTCACCATGAGACACGGTGAGGCTCAGAGATGGACCTGAAATCAAATCCCTGCATGTAAACAGCCCAGAGCTTTGGAGGGGCTCAGCTAAGCAAGCGAAGCCCAGCAGATTGCTACAGGACACTAGCAAACCTCTAATTAACGACGCCAAGAAGGGACAGCTCTGGGAGCTGGGTGTGACCACCAGCTCCTTGCTGGGGTGACCACCAGCCCCCAGCCCCTCTGTTCCCCAACAGCAGGTTATTTCTCTTCCCACATCCCAACCTATCTTTCCCTGCTTCTGAGGTGCTCACTCACCCTTTTCAGCCTGATTCCCCAGGGGAAAAGGACTTAATGCAATTGCTGCTCTTTTTTCCGTCTGCCCATCTGTCGGGTCCCTGTCTCCCCAGGGACTGCAGAAGCTGCGGGCTGATTTTAACCACATGTGGCAAGAGGCTCCAAGATACCCGATGATCAGGTTTTGGAGAAGCAGCGACTGGAGAACGAAGGCAGATGCAAGCTGGTTTCCCCACCATGAGCAGAAACCTGTGCCATATATTCTATGGGATGCAAAAGAAACCAAATCTGGGAGAGAACTGTAGGAAAGCAACTTCCTTCCTTTCAACTATTTATGGAAACAGCTGTTTTGTTCAGGCTGATCAAAAACATGCATATAAAAAGACCAAGGAACAAACCAACCCTGCAAAGCCCCCACACCTCTGCATAACTCTGGAGGAAGTTTTGTTGAGCGAAACCCTCAGGAGCTGAGAGGTCAAACCATCCTCCATCCTCCATCCTCCATCCCCTCCCTTCCACACCACCAATCTTTAATCGCCATTTGGTGTTTAGCATCCAGCATAATAGGCTCATTGTCAAGCATAAGCCAGGTTCGTGAAGCATTACTTCATCTGTCACTGTCCTTGGGGCTGTCTCACCTCCCAGGCATCTTTCCCATACCTCAGCAACGCTTCGTGCAGAGCCACCAATCGGGCTCTGAGCCAGTGCAGAAGTTACTGCTCCTGAAGAATGAGCTGGGCTTGCTGTCCCCTACACAGGGCCCCGTCTGCTGCTAGCAGAGCTGATATATTTATTTTCATTAAATTTAATCCAGGGATATTCTCCTCCTCCTCTCTCCCGCACACGGGCTGCTGAAGCAGCAGGGCTCGGGAAAGGAGCCACCTTCCAGTTGATTTCTTATTTAGAGAAGCCAGATCCGTGTTCCTGTCCTCTTTAATTAACATAGAGGGAGAATTGGGTTGCACTGGAAATCACTACTCCCTGCCTCGCCACGCATGGAAAAAGCTGCTGAGAGGTTCCTGCAAGAACAGCAGCACTCCGTTGGGGCAGAAGCTCCCCCTGCTCAGTCCCATAGCTGTGGGGCTGTCACCTGCCTCCCACCCAAATCCTCGTGGGGGACAAAGCCCTCATGCCAGCTGAGCCATCGTCCCTGGCTGGCACGGAGACAGTGCCAAACTTCTGCCATGAGATTTGCTTTCGGGCTCCAGCTCCTCCCAGCCTAGGAGATGAATGGGAGCAGCTCTCCCTACCTGTCACCAGCCTCTCAGGTGGCAGGATTTGAGGCGCAGATGAAATATGTCTCCATTCCTGCTCTCCTGCACCTGCTTTTAAAACAATAGCTAAATAACCTCTCTCTCACCGGCTGCATAAATCATTCGTGCGGCTTTAAGTGACACGGGCAAACAGCTGAGGTTGGAGGCAGTTTTTCTGGCCAGGTGAAAAAATAATTAAAATAAGAGCTAGAGAAACCCGGTGATCAATGCTCAAATGCCAATGAGGGGGCCAGGTTAGGATTTAGCTGAGGGAACGTGCAGTCCAGGTTTCTGTGGAGCTGGAGCAGGTGATGCAGGTGGGTCACAGCACAGGGGTGCAGCCAGCAGGACCGTCCCAGGGTTTGCTGGCAGATGTTAGAAAACAGAATGTAGGGCACACAATGTTGCTTCACTGCTCTGCCGTGGGAAAGGCCATGGGGAAAGCCCTGAAGCAGGATTTGCAGCACCTCCAGTGTGCGATGATCCCCAGCACCCACGTAAGCTAGCAACTTAGCGTGAGAAGGGGGGAGAGTCTTAGGGCTAGACAGAATAAAACACTTGTGTAATCAACGGTGAATTATGTATGTAGCATAAGTTGCAGGGAAAACATCCGCAAAGTCTGAGCTCCCCATTGAGAAGAATAGCTCCCTGTTTAGAAACACACTAATTATTCTCTTAAACAAGGATGAGCTATAAGTAATTTAAGGGTTTTATCACTCACACTTTGCAATAATGTAACCGAGCGAGCGGCAACAAATAAATCCCAGAGCAAAATAAAGGTGCCAGATTCCCCTCAGAGAGCAAACTGCCCGGCTGCAGGGTGGCACTGCCTGCTGATGCCACCACCAGGGTGATTGGAGGGGACACGGTGGCCTGGTCTGGATGGACACGGGGCCCGGGGAGGGTCACCCCAGCTCAGCTGCAAAGTGGAGATGCCAAGGTCCCCTCCTGCCCGTTGCCAGTGCTCAGTAACTCCCTCCCTGCTTGGTCAGATGCTTTCCAAACCTGGCAAATCTGAGACCCCCATAGCTCATTGCAAGTGGGATTAAAGCCCTCCTTTCCTCACTCTTTTTCTTTTTTTTCCTTCTCCAGGACCACTCCAAGCCTGGTGGCAACCCAACCTCAAGCACCTCCCCGCCTGGCTCTCCGTGCTGCGCCCTGCCGCTGGCCAGAGGGCTCTGCTATCTCCCAGCAGCAGACAGGGAACGCTCGGTGCTGCCTGGGCAATGAATAAAGCAGCCCCTTGCCTCCAGACCTGTCAGTTCCCCATGCTGGTGATTATATTTCTCCTAAAGCTGTGTTTATGTTGATGGCTAGATTTCAGCTGGTGAATGATCCAGCTGCTCTGGAAGTCGATGCAAGGAGGTCCCTCTTGTTCAGCCGTGCTTCGGGTCAGGCGGTGGATCTGTGAAGAACAAAAGCCTAATCTTGATTTTCTCACCCTGCTTTGCAAACCCATTTCAGAGCGGTTTCTGCATTGACTTTCAGAGCCTTTGAATGCAGCTTTCCTACACCAGAGACCCAGGCTGAGGCCAAGCATTTAACAAGAGTGCAATAAAATGCATCTCTCTCTCCCGCAGTTGTTAATTCTCACTCAATGCATCCTTAATATTCAATTACTATTTATGTTACATGCAGCAAAGGATTATCCTATTAAACCCAAATTAAGTGCTTCGTTCATTAATTAATACATGTTAATTCAAGTTCTGCCAATGTTTATCCCTGGAAATGTAGCATTGAAAACCAAAATGCACAAACGAAGGAAAGGGATCTTGTTTGCTCGTTCCTCTTACATTTGCTGAGAGATGCTAATGAGCTCTGGAGTCCATATCACCACCCGCTCTGCAGGAGGGGGACTTCCTCGAAAGAGCAGCAGAGCAAAAAAGCCTGGTACTTTGGAGGTGATGCACCGACACCGGACGGAGCCTTCCGCCCCTGTATTTCTTCCACGAGCCCCAGTTTTAGCCCCACAGGAATAGCTCTGCCTTTCCCCAGCCCTGCATCCATCAGGCAGAAATGCTTTCTGCTGCCTGTTCACGCCAACCCAAGCTCCAGTTTCCCCGGGGGCCATGAGGCTCGTGCTGCACGGTGTTTGCAGCAGCGCCAACAAGGTCCTAGCACTTCGCAGGGTCAGACCTCAGCACAGCACTGCTTGGGGCTGATGCTGTCTCCACTTGGATCACCCATGGCACTGCAACTGCTGCACAGGGACCAGTTGCTGGTTATTAAATCTCCTCGGAGAGCCACATCCCACCCCAGCACAAGCCAAGCTCCGCAGAATTACCCCAGGGACAAATTGGCCCACAAGACCTACAGCGCTGACAGCAACAGCTAGGAAATAGCATGAAATCTAAATTAAGTCGAGAGTCTCTTTTCTAAACAAATTCCTTCCTGAAGAACCAAACCCAGACTTCATTATAACAACTCAATTATACACGAGGCTGAGCTCCAGTGCGCTCGCAGAGACAAGAAGTTTGCCGTGAGTATTTCATGCTTCACTCAAATTATAACTTCCCTTCAATGCAAATGGGAGGTTCAGCGAGCAACACGCATTTCCCCAGTACTGCTTGAAAAACAAATTACAGTGATGTTGATTTGGAAGCAGAAGCAGGGCCTCTGTAGGGGCAGAGTCTGCCCCAGGGTGAGGGCTCTCCAGGACTGCATTTTGAGGTGGAAGAGCAGGGAGTGACCCCAAAGTGCCTCCGGGATACCAGAGCCAGCCCCGCTCCTCTGCACAAACCCCAGCTCCAGCCCATGCCTGCACTGTGGTCTGACAGAGCACCAGAAGCGAGTCTCAGGACACGGGCAGTCCTCAGAGCACTGACTCTACCCCCAGTGTGCAACCCCGACTGTCTGGCACAAGGACTGAGAGGGACCGGAGGGCAAAGCCCCCTTCTGTGAACCCCATCTATCTCCTCATCAATAAGGCAAAGAGCAAACACGCATGGTGAGAGCTGTAAATCAACTTCAAAAGCCCCCAGGTGTCCCTCTGCCAAAGAAACTCGGTTGGGATATTATTTTCTTACGCCACCTTTCACTCCTAATAATGTCTTCAGCAATAAAACGACACTGCTGGCAGGAGGCGAAGCCGTGCTTGTGGGACCGAGCGTGCCCTCCTCCTGCCACTCACCATCCCCAAAGCTGCAGAACTCCCATCTGGGGGGGAAGACCCAAATCATCGCTGGTGAGAGGCAGAACCCCAGGGCAGCAGCGTGGTTCCAGCCAACAGGGAGGCAGCCCTCCAGCCTTTGCTCCAAGCATGGTCCAAAACGGCTTAGGAAATTCAGATGTGTGGCCTCCATCCCCTCTTGGAGGCACTGGGGAACGTTTTACTCTGCTTTCCCTCCTGAGTTTCCACGCAATGCTATCTTGTTTTCTATCAAAGCAGCAGCTTCCCCTGGGCTCAGGATGAGGTCATAAGATTTTGTGTTCTTTACAGAAATCCATCAAACCACCTCAGGAAAAAAAGAAATAAAACCTGCAATAAGTCTTCCTGTTGGTTATTTTCTGGGATGGATGGATGAATAAAAAATAAATAAAAGAAGAAGAATTTACAGGTAATTTCCTTGTCAAAAGTTCCTGTCTATAAATACAATCAAGATAAGACTGACATTGCAAATAGCTCCCTTTTTCTCCTGAATGAATTATTCAATTCACCACTGATCCTCTCTAACTGCTTTATATTGCCTTCTGCTTTCCTTATTTATTTTACTTTATTTAGTTCTGTAGAGAAGCGCCGTCAACACTTGAAACGAATTCAGGCAATTGCAGGATCCCACAATCCCCACCCGCGGCCCCTTCCTCGCTTCTCTCTCCAAGCCACCACGAATCACCCCTGTGCCCCAGCACGTTGTGTCGATCTGGGGTTCTTAGCCAGGAACAACCCTGATGGCAGGAGCACCGGTGCTGGTGGCCCCAGGCTCGGGCGAGCCTGTCTCGGGGTTTCAGCCGTATTTTGGGGGAGGTTTATGAAAGCCTGCAGGGCTGGGAGCAGCACGCATCCTTCGCAGCACTGAAGGACGGAGGAAAGCCCAAGGAACGGTGGTGATCCTGCTGAGCTGCAAACATGTGGTTTAAGAGATTGGAGACAGCAAAGTGCAAGCAAATTCCCTTTGGTCATGTTCCTTAATTGCTTGTCCTTGGAGACACAACAGCCTCTGCTAGGGAGCAGGGGGGTTACAGCTGTGTACGCCTTGCTGGATTTCTGCTTTCCTTTTTTTTTGAGTTAGACAGAAATCCTCGTAACACATCAATAAAGAGCCACGCTGTAGACAGCATATGAGAGAAAGGAAATAATATTACTACAGACAAAAAAAAAAAAAAAAAGCCACAACAGCACCAAAAGCTAATAAAAGCATTACTCGAGAAACAGAACTGTTTCGAAGCAGCCAAATAATACCCACAGTGATGACTCAATTACACAGGAGATTAGCGCCGGTCCGTCTGCAGAGCCAAAAGTTTTGCACTGAGGTTTTGAAATGATGAGCAGCTGATAACTTCATAAAACTTGAGTGCAATGGGGTGAGGGGACAAGAAAGTAAAAAATTAAAAATAAAAAAATAAAAAAGGAGGAATTAAAAAAAAAAAAAAAAACAGCCAGAAGCCAGACAAAAAAAATCTCATTCCGATCACAGAACAAATGCTGTGGATTTTTATTTTTTTCCCTAGGAGCAGGTTTCAGCCAGGGCAACATTTCTTTAGGTTATTGATTAGCAATTAGAGAGGTGTTTTAGCTGCTTCTCTGCTGCGTCCCTGTTATTCCCTCCAGAATTTCAATTGCTCAGGAACTATTTCCATCCTGCAGCCGAGCCAGGTGAGCATCACTGCCCAGCCCTGCAGCTCCAAACCCTCCCTGCTGCCAAAAGCTATGGGGAGGAGTGGGGAAAGCAGCTTTCAGACGAAGATAAAATACACTGAAAAGGATAAGAAATAATCTTGATTCAAGCCAGCAGGAAGCTTCCCCCCTCCTTGGCCATTGAGAGGAAGGCTGCTCTTCCAGAGAGGCAGCTGAGGAAGAGGAGGACAGTGGTGCAGTGGGTGACTTGCAAGATGCTGGGCCCGGGGCTGGGCACAGGGGACCGCTTGGCACACAGAGTTTAATCAGCCAGAGCCTTGGTTTGCCCCACAAAGGCCATTCCGAGGTCCTACAGCCATCACAGAAGCAGCATGAAGGGCAGAAACAAGGAGGGGACGCTCTGTGGAAAAAGAGCAATGGAGAGTCACGTTGACAGCCACAAAAGCCAAAGCACATCTCCGTCAAAAACAGACGGAGGAAAACCGCCAGCATCTCCCAGGGAGGAGAGGCCAGGCTCCTCCTGTAGCAGCGATTGTCAAACCTTTTTATTTGGTTCCCTGTAAAACAGGGATCTTAAGAGGAAGAGAAATAACGAACTGATTTCTCTTCATATAATTCATAAGGGCTCCAAGTGCATTGTAAATGCATGCCTTTATCCAAGAGGCAATTTGATGAATTTCACAGACTGCTTTTGTATCGCTGTTTGCTGTGCAATATCCTCTATGGAAATTGTGGCTGCCTTAATGCTCTCTTTAGCAAACAGCATAATTGCCCCCTGCAATTTGCTGCCTGGAAAGGTTACCGAAAAAGAAAAGAGGGGAGAGAAGAACAACTTTGGTGGCTGGGGAACAAAGGAGGTGAGAGAGAAATCCAGCAGCATTCAAAATGCAGTTTATTGCAGGCTAAGGGATGCAATCGCAGGGCGGCACAGGCCAGTCCCACCCACCCCTGCTCCTCACAGCAGAGGGGTTTGCCCAGCATGATCCAAACCACGGCTCCAGCGCAGGAACTGAGCTGCCTCAGCTCCTGCACAGACGCGGTGCACGGGGCCGGTGTTAATCCCAAGGCAGCGGGAGGACAAGGGCAAAGGCAAGCGAGGAAGCGGCAGCAGGAGGGAAGGAGGAAACCCCAGCAGAAAGTGAAGGGACCAGAGAGGGGGCGGCTGGCAGCAGGGGAGCGAGCGGGAGAGGGAGGATGGAGAGGGGAGCGCGGGAGGCGCGGAGACGGCAGGCAGTGTTTATTAATTTTCTGCTTGGCTGCCTTTGGTGCCATAGCTCCAAGATCATGGAGCCGCTCCACACTCTATTAAATAATTCAATCTGCGAAGAATCCAAGTGTGTAAGCGAACACTCTTATGCGTCTTAAAATTTAATTGCAGAGCTAAACAAGATTAAGTGCAAGGAAGACATAAAAGATATGAAAATAGATGCCGGGGCTTTTGTTTCTCTCGCTGCCCGAGCCCTGCGCAGGAGCCTTTCCCCATTTTTCACACTGCTCTGCTAAAGAGCCAGAGCCTCTTTTCATCTGCTCCCCCCTCCACTTGTTCTATTTACAGCTGTGTTTGCAAGCAGCAGGCTCGCAAATCACTTAATATCCATTAGAGCAGCTCCATTCACCCTGCTAGGCTCCTGCTCAGGCAGCCTTTCTGTTATAAATCCTCATGTTCAAGGGTTCAGGGAATCAGCCACGAGCACTTGCTCCAGCAGCCCCCTTGCCCCACTGGAGCCCACCACCACCTCCCTCTAACCAGGATGGCGATTGCTTCGTTCCCCCCTAAATGCTCACTTCCCACTTTCATCTCCTCCTATCCTCAGCAATGCACCTCTCTCTCCTGGGACAAGGGAGCAAACGAAAAGCCATTGCTCAAAAAGCCTCAAAAGCCAAAAGCCCAAAATCAAGTGGAAACACCCTTTAGTTTATTCCCAAGCCAGCTGCACACTCGAGGGGCTGGTGACATAGAACAGCCTTCGAGGTTCAAAGCTCAGATGGGAGCTTAACAGATTTGCTCAGAGCACCTGCAAGTGCACGCAGCACCTGCACCAGCCCCAAAAGGGACGTGCCAGCACCCAGAGCTCACCCAGCAGTGTTCCCGGAGCAGCTCCCTTGGGGCTGAAACCCAGGGGCACTGCTCAGATCTCAGCTGCCAGCTCACAAGTGAAATTTTGGGGTGGGAACACGGGGCTGAGTGCTTTGCTCTCACAGGGTCTGTTCCCAGCCCTGCTGCTTCCTTTGCTCAGAGCTGCAATGGTGTCATGGGAATGATGGGGCTGAGCATCCTCTGGGAGGGAAGTGAGAAGGGGGAGTTACAGGGGAATAACGGGGGAGTGGAGAGCTGCCTTCGTGCTCCTGTGGTTTAATAGGAAGAACCTTGTTCCTGCTCACTGAGCATGCTGCCCATTAGTTCTGATGTGGGCAAGCACCTTTAAGAACTTCTGCAGGGAGAAGAATAAAATGCAGGGGAGCCAGAGTAGCCTGAGCACATGGCAAGAAAATTTCGCTCCATTTTACAGATGGGCAAACTGAGAGCCACTGAGGCCAAGATCACACACGTAAGGGTTAGTGGAGGAAAGAGACAGCCTGCTGGTTCTCAAAACACAGGAGTTCCCCAATTTGTGCCCTCTGTCCTTGGGCAGCTCTGGGGACCCAAAGAGACCCTGTCCCTTCACCAGCCAGGCATAGGGACCTGCGCAGATACAGCTTTGGGGTCGATAAGTATTTCATGAGCATCTCTGCTTGTAAGTACAGCTGCTATTAACTCCATGCAGGGAGGGGAAAGAGCATCTAAAACACTTTCCATGTCAAAGTCATGAGAGAAGACGCAGGGGGTTACCTGTCGTGCATCCTTTCAGCAGGACGCTGCTCCCACCCGGCTCCTGCGGCCATCCCGCTGCTGGCGTGGGAACCTGGCCCACCTGCCTCCCCCCGCAGCTGGGATCATCCCCTCCCCAAACAGCTCAGCACGAGCAGCAGGCGTGGATCTGTGCTGCAGGAAACACTGAGCTTTAGGCGGGTGTTCATAATGTCACCCTCACCGCTCTGCTGCGTACGGTGGGAATCGCCGCGTGTCGTTTGTTCCATCCCCGCTCGCACAGGAGCTGTACAAAATGTCATGGCAAAAAATGAAAGTCGCACGGAGCCTGTGCATTTTCATATCTTCACTGAGAGATCAATCAAAATGCTGATTCTTCTCAGGAAAAGCAATCTCAGACATCTCCTGTAAGCCTGCCTTCACCCAAACAAGGCGTCACTGGCGTTTCCTCTATGTTATTACCCCAGCTCACAGGTGTATTAATGTAATTTCTTGCAAAGGGCAACAAGTGAAACCTAAGGCTACTTAGTCTTCATTTGTTTTGCTGCTGGGCTCCTTGTTGTTGATGGCTGCTGTTACACGGGCTGTTGGGAATGCAAACTGCCGCTAAACCACACCGACTTTCACTGCCTGAAACCTCACAAAAAGCCTCCATCTCCCCAAAAGAAGGAGGACTGCTTGCTGGGTGGGGGTGCCAGCAGCAGAGCAGCAAATGAAACAAGCTGCAAGAACACTGTGCTGCACCACGAGCCACTGCCAGGGGTATTAGGGACAGGGGAGCTGGTCAGAACCAGATGCCCCCTCCCCAGAAATTCAGGGGTGCCATGCCATTTCCCAAGCCCCATCCGATGCACCACGAGCACATCCCCACACGTGCCCCCCCGGTGACAGACTGCTGTTCTAACATTTATAGTGATTGACGGATGGCATAGCAACAAGTGAATTAAACAGGCGCCCGCTCTGACATGAGTGGCGGTAAATGTCATAAAAGATCAACCATTATATTCCAAGCATGGCTTTCCCACCACAGAGCAAAACCGATTTAGGTGATTTAGTGGAAATGAAGACTGCAGAGAGCACGCAGAGGAGAAGGGGAAGTTTGGAGCAGTGCTGAACTCTGCTCAGAGCCTCGCCTGGAGCTGCAGCACCGCCGTCCATCAGTTTCTATCGATCGGGTGCAGGACAGGGATCACCCCCAGACAAGAGCAGGGAACAGACCCATTTCCCTGACAGCAGAGAGGTGCAAGGCACAGCTCAGCTCCCTTCACACCAGGGTCCCACACGTCCTCGTGGGTGATGCCTGCTCAGCCCCTTCCCCGCGACGTGAGCAGCAGGCTGGGAGCGATGAGCAGTGGTGCAGATGTAAGCTCCACTCGCTCTTTCCAGACCGCAACCAGAGACATCCCAATGGAACCGCCTCCCAGCGCCTGCCTTCCTTGCTCAGTGTCAGGAGCAAGGTGAAAACTTCCCACATTCCACTGGCTGTCACGAGGCTCTCCGGGCCGTGTGCCTCTTCTGCACAATGTTCCAAGAGGACAAATAAAATCAATCTGTATTCCAAAGACACTCGCCCTAAAAATAACATTATTTTGAAGTAGTGGCACTTTAAATCTTGAGCAATTGAAAAACCAATTTGCACTTAGAAACATTCAATTTTTTGCAGGTTTTTTCCCCTTAAGTTGCACTGGGTAATTCAGGCTGGCACCAGACAGGTGCCACAAAGCTCACTGCAAAGCAAGCCCTGCACCACGCTGATCCAGGCACGGTTTGCAAGATGTGATGGGAGAGTCATGGGGCTGAAGCTGAGCTTCCCCATCAGGGAAACTAATTTGTCGTGTAAGAGGGGCAGGGTGAGATGTAGCTGGGACAGAACAACATGCCAGCACACGTGTGCACACATGCACCTTTCCCAGTGCAAAGGGGGACCAGGGTTCTTTGGATGCAGCAAGGGGGGGGGGTTCACAATGACAAAGCTGTGGCCGGGTGTCATCCTCTGAGGGACAGGAGAGGACAAAGCCCCAGAAAGAATCAGGGCCAAGGGAGCTGCAGGAGAGCTGCCCCAGGCAAGACAGGGAAGGAAGCTGGCAGCAGGGCTGCCCAGAAGCTGGGCGAGCGGGGTTAACAAGCAGTCAGTGGATATTTTAATTAAGTAAATTAAATTAACTTAATTAAATTCAGTCACTAGAAAGTCCCATGTGTCTAACACCATGAGTTAGAGGTAGGGATGCCAACAAGCAACCTCAGCTCTTCGCAAAATGAGTTCAAATCAGTTAGGCTCAAAACTAACCACAAGAGAACTCACAATTTCCACTTTGGTCAAAAATGTTCTGATTTTCTTTCCTGTCCCACCCAGCCTCAGTAACCTGAACCACCCCGATTTCCCCTCCCGTTTTCCAAGGGCATTCATACAGCATGTATCAAGGGCAGGTTTGCCCAAAGCAGGACAACTCCATCCCACAGAGAACCCACAGAAGACCCCCAGATCCCCTCTCCATCACAACGCAATGCTCCCAGCTGTGCCAGCTCGCAGGACCAGCCCCAGCAGCAGCCGTCACTGTCAGCCTGCAGACACCTGCGTCACACAGGCTTTCTCTTCCCAAAAGCTGTTTGCTGTCAGCACGGAGTGACGTGGCTGGGTCTGAGCTGTGGGATTACCAGTAAATCTGGGAAGAGCTCTGCTGCATAATGAGGGTCACAGAGCATCCGCGAGCAGGCTGCAGCTGCTGGCATGGGGCGGAGACGTGGAGACGCAGACTGCCCGTGAGATGTCAGAGGGCAGAACAAGACCCAGGGAGGAAATAAAGTGCCTAACCCCAAACCCGACTCACCCACTGTCCTAACTGGTGACACCCACCTTCCGGCCCGCTGCCTTCAGGTGTGCACCCATTGATCCTCCGGTGCCCGTGTGATTGGAGCCTGAAATCTAATGCTGCGAAGTCCAGCTGAGCCCAAACCTCTCAAATCACGTTGACACATTTAGGAGGTGCCGGGCGCTTCATCCTTGCCGGTCCGATATGTAATTATGTAAGTGTCACCATGATGTAGGTGTTTGGCAGGGCAATAAAACCCCAGGAGCCCTGACAGCCGGCTGCTGCCGCTCCGCCTGCCCGCAAAAGCATTTGCTGCCAATTTCTTTCTGTAGTTAGACCGGAGGAAATAGAGTTCAATAAAGCGGCATGCCGATCACGGAGGAAAGTTTGTCTTGAAAAACGGGTGGAGGAGATACCAGAGCACCGCTGTCACCCCAGGCCAGCACAGGTTTAAGTGTTACTTGCTGCCTGTCACAGGTGGCTGCTGGCTTTCAGATCCACACCAGCCCTTTGGCCAGCCGGGCTGCAGCACATTCCCCCTGGATTCCCTAATCCCTTCAAAGCCCACAAAGGCTTTGCCTCTGTCTGGGACATCCCCTGCCAGCTGGGGCTGGGAGCAGGGTGCTGGGAGGCAGCAGAGCTGCTCTCCTGGCTGACGTTCCCCCAAAGAGCACAAACAGCTCCCAGCAGCTCAATTCCTCCCACCAGGTCCCGGGAAGTGTAATTTTTCTTCACTAATATATCTTTTGCTTGATGAGCTGTCGATGGCAGGAGGATTTAATCTCCCATACCCTTTCTCTCTCCCAGATCCACTAAGGTGAAGGCACTTCATTACAGAACCACTCAGCTGTCTGTTTCCATCGATCACGCCTTGGCATGGGTGACCTTGGATCGATAGGCTGCCGATTATTTAGTGCATGTTCGCCCATGTCAGATGCCAGCGAGGCAGGCACCGGGCTGCCTGCAGCGAGGAGCCCAGCACTGCTCCATCCCCAAAAGCTCAAGGCCAGGAGCAGGCAGCCATGGCCACTCTCTGTCAACTCAAGACGCTGCAGTTTGCAGTCTGGGCACAAGGATGAAGGCAATTCCCCCCACTTTGCTCTCAAGGTAAAACCCCTGTGCTATAACTATCTGATGATTCATCCACCTCCAAGAGATGTCCCTTCCAACCAGCTACAGTCCTACTTTTTAGTCAAATCATTTGCTTCCTTTTCCCTATGGAGCCAAAGCCATTTTTCCATTACATACTGATTGATCAAGCCTTCGCAAGCAGGCTGTCGGCTTCTTCTTGATACTTCATTTCCAGTCCCCGCACAGCAGGTTGCTGGGCTGAGCCCACTCACTCCAGCAGCAGCAAACAGATACATAAATGCACTCAATTAAGGGGAGAAGGTGGAGAGGAGAGATGCTTTGGATTTTGTACCCAAACTCAAAAGTCTGAACTAAAGAGGAAGAGAAGGAATACACAGAGGAGAGCCCAAAATGCTGCTCAGTGCCAGGAGAGAGACACTCCCTCCTTGTGCTGTGCAAAAACAGCAGGAAAATAGGAAAGCCTCTAGAGCTCCAGCACACCTTGTGCTAATGAGTTGTTTTCCACTGCAGGAAACAGTGAGAACAAACCCAAACTCTGCTTGACAAGGGCTGTGGCTGCAACAGGCCAGAGATCATCCGCCCCCAAGGAAAACATCGACAAGAAAGTAAAAATACAAAATGCAGCGCTCCTTTCCCTTCCTCCATCTCTCTTGGCAAGTGAAATGACAGCAGTGCATGTGCTGGGAAGGCGATTGGTCCCTGCCGGAGCTTCCAGCACTGCAGTCCCATGGCCCAGGCAGGCTCGCAGTCGCTTGCTGGGATGGGGAGCCCAGGGGAAGCGATGCTGCGTTCCAGCACCGAGCTGTCCTGGATGCAGAGAGGTGTGAGAGGGTTTTGCTCCCCACACAGCAGGAAAGCAGTTGCAGAGGTGGCCAGCAGCCCTGGCACAGGATTGGTTTGCACTGCAGCTGCTTGGATGCATAGGGAAGACCTCTGATAATTAACACCAAAAGCGTGATGCGCTGCTCCCTCCTGCCCATCTCCTGACAGCAGAGAGCAAGACAGTGTTGTAGCAGAAAAGGAAGAGGAGGAAACACATGCTTTCTCCCTTCCTCCCTCCCTCCCACCTTCCCTTTCTTTTCAGTTACCCTCTGCTGAGCTCTGGCAGCCAGCAGGACTCGCTGATCCAGCCTGGCACAGGGGGCCCAGGCTTGCAGCCGATGCCAGTGCCAGGACGCGGACTTGGGAAGACGAAGCTGTGCCCATGCTGTGCGGGATGCATGCTGGACCTGCCAGCCCGAGTGATGCAAAATCCCCCAAGAGAGGCTGGATCCTCATCGCCCTGCAAAATCTGTCCCCTCTCCTTGCCTGAGCCAGGGGCTGGGGAGGCACATGCTGGATCAGGCCACCTGCTCCCCCCAAACCCTACCCTCTCCCCGCTGCAGGCGGGCGGCTCTGCATGCTGAGCTGTATCAGCTGCTGCCCGCTGGCAAGGAGCTGCCTTATCTGTGCAGGCGAGGGAGAGCAGGGCTGCCCTGCCTATCAGCGATCAGCGGATTACCAGCAGCTTATCAGTTTATTAGGGGACAAAAGACACTTAGCAGAAGGGTTCTGAGACAGTGCAAGAGACTGATAAGGAACAGCTCGGCTTCTTAGACACACCACGTCTGGCACATCACAGGCTGCGGGACCGTGTTACGAAATAAGTAAGTGCACCGAGCGCTTTGGGCAAGCGATAGCGCTCATGAAAGTCTGACAGCACTGCCTTGATGTAGGCAGGGCACGGATCCCTCACAGAGCCACCAGCTCAGCCCTTGGCACCCAGCAGGACTGGGCTCTCCCAGCCTGCAGCTCCCAGCCTCTGCCCCGCATCAAGCCCTGGCCAGCTCCAGCCACACCGTCCTGCTTCTCGGCCCCATTGTCGCCTCCTTGGCTGCGCTGCAGAGCCTCCTGGTCTTTGGCCCGGATATTTGGGGTGCCCCACATGGGGTGGCAGTGGAACAGGAAAACACTTAGAATCATAGAATGGCTTGGG
>VXAV01010659.1:0-50069 GCA_013399715.1 Alectura lathami | reverse complement strand
GACCAGATGACCTCCAGAGGCCCCTTCCAACCTCAGGCATTGCAGGATTTGGGGATTCTGGCACACATCAGCACTCTCCTTCTACTGACAGCATTGGAAGTGGAAGAAATGCCAAGAGACACACAAAAAATCGGTGGCAGAGCAGCAAAGATGAACGCTCAGCACGGTTTCCAACCAGGCTGTCATTCAGCCAGTCTCCCCTTGGCCAATGACTGCAGAATAGATTGCCTTTTGCTTTTCTTTTTCACCCAGATTTGTTCTTAAGAGAAGCAGCTTTGTTAATGACACCTGGGATGAAATTTCTTGTTTGTTTCAAACTCTGAAATTCTTCAGATGTAGAAAAAATAATCTGCCAAAACGCAGAAATACTACACAATTGATTTGCTAACTTTTACACTAAGCGGTAAAAAACTGGTAAAGGATCAGCAGTGGAGTCCTCCCAGCCCCTTCTCCTAGTCTGGCTGCCTGTCTGTGGAATTCTCTCTGTAGCTTTATTTTGAGGTGAAAAAATCACTCCAATTACAGCAGGAAGAGAGTTGAGAGTAGAAGAGCTATTTCCCAGCGGCGCTGGGGGCTCTTACACTCCATCACATCATGGCAACTTAAAATATTACCGTGCATCAGCTGAGACCTGCGACTGCTCACGTGTGCAGTTTTCACTCAGAGACAGGCACTGCCAGGTGATTTTATCCTCCTCTCTGATAGCAGAAATTAAGCTGAGTTCCTCTGCGTTTTCTATGGGATTGCCTGCCTATTTGGTTGGTTGCGAAGCTCAGTTGGTTTGTGCTAATTTCTTAACCTGGTTTTGTGGCGGGGCCCCAGGTGAATTGAACTAATTTGGAAGAAGGCGTGTCTGATTCTAGAATAAGAGCATCAACACAGGGAATTAATTATGACCCATGAATGTCAAGAGCGCTGTCCAGAGCAAGTCCTTGGACAGAGGAGGCTTAAGGCCAGCTCCAGTTTTTCTCAAAAGCGGGTTTTTTCCTTTTGTCCATCTCTTGATCTGTTTATCAGGAAATGCGACGATATTTTGCCTGTGCCTCATTCCGACCCCTGACCCTTCACTCAGGATCAGCTCTGGGAATGGGATGCTCAAAGCCCTTCACACATTTGCAGCTTGATCTTGTCCTTTAAGCCATTGTGCATACTTTGACTAAAAGAAATTACTCAGATCACAGTCCCACATCACCGGAGTTCAGCCCAGTCCAACCAGTTCAAATACAGATTTCCTACAGACTGGCTGTACGGGAACACCCTGAAAACCTGAACTGAACCAGTGGAAAGTGTGATTTCCAAGCACGTGAATTTCTCCGCATTCAATCCCCGTGCACACACCCCTCTATTATGTTTATTTCATTTCATTCTGAGTCTAAATTGGGCCGTTTATTCAGAATATGCTTACCTGGGGTTTTAACTCGCCTATTTTAGAAGACAGCCAGACTGACCTTCTGCAGTGCCAGCACATAAATACAACCCTTAAGGTTCCACTACAGCTAAACCATCTTTAATTACTCTGGTGTAATTTATATGATGTAGACTCCCGTGAATACACTTGGGTAGGATGATGCCAAGGTAGCAAGCATCAGTGGCCTTCTCCTTCAGCATCACTGACCCCATAGATCCCACCGGGAAGGATGGGAACCACTGGGGCTGCCAGCTCCCTGCCCCAGCGTGGGAGGTCCCAGGTGACCAGCACATCTGGAGAACATCGGGAGAACATCACTGACCTCATTCCAAACCTCCTCACCCATCCCCAAATTTGATGCTCCTCTTGTTAGCTATGATCCTTGCTTAGCTCTGGGTGCAAACACTGCAGCCTCCAGTGCTGGCCCCAAAGAAGAATTTGAGCCTTGTGGAAGTGTGAGCCGGTGCCATTTAAACCTGAGAAGCATTCTTGGCCTCAGGATACTGCATTATGGGGATGCTGGTTTACAGAAACTGCTCTTACCCAGGAAAGTTTCATCAGCCACGTTAGATAACAAGATACAGGCATGGCAATTCTGTTCAGTTTGTCACTTATTTGCTCAAATTGTTTTCAGTTAGAGATGAAGTGCATGGGCAGTTCCTAACAGCAATGTAACCATGACAAAGTGAGGATAAACGCTAAAATCAGTTTAACTGGAGTGATTTGTAGAGCCACCAAGAATGATCCTGTACCATACAAATACGGTAAAGACATCCTGAGAGCTGTTCCAGCACGGGAAGCACCACTGGTCCCCATACAGGTCTCCACAGAGGATTTTCCCTTTTTTTTTTTTTTTTTTCCCACTTATTGCCCTGGGGTTCATCAAAAATCAAGGCATCTTCAGGCATACAGACACGGTACTTCTGTGTTTTCCACCAGCCCCTCTCAGTGCACTCCTTGGGTGCAAAACTGGGGTGTCCCAAATGTTCGTGGGGACTGGCCACCCGGCTTCTGACCCCACCAGCTCTGCCAAGGGAGAGACCACAGTCTTCCACATTACATACGTTATTACACATATTACATAGGTGCCCACGTGCCCCATGACAGTACAGTCATGGGGTAAGGAGGTGGGAAGGGACCTCCAGGTTCCCCCTGAACCCTCTCCGCCACCCAGAGCAGGGCCAGCTTGAACGTTAGGTGAAGTTAGACGAGCACTTCCCTCACTGCACCTTGTCCCCCTGCCTCCCACCCTTCTGTTCTAGGCAGATCACTGCCTAGCACACAAGGACTTGCTTTTCTCCAGCGTGTCACTGTCCCCCTCCAACACAACCCAGTGGCTCCCAGTGTCTGAAGGATGACGACCATGGCCCTAACCAACATCGCTGGGCTCTGCTTTAATACAAAATCAAAGACTCAAGGAATTAGGAATGCGTTCTGCAACCAGCATCTGATCAGGTCTTAGACGAAAATTCCTGGAAACAGGGAAATCCCGACCGTGGCTGTGAATCCTCCCATCCTAAGAACTCTGCCCACTTTGTTTTTTCGCTCCTTCCCATTAACCCCTTATCTTTTTTATGAGCAGAAGCATTGATGGAGCTTAAAACGATGAATTACCTGATCTGCATACTCAATGAAGCTCAAATACTTCATAAATGCAACATGAGTTTTAATATTATTTAATGGTATGCATTAATTATTAATTCTTTAAAGATGTCAAACATTTGTAGAATTAAAAACTTTATAACTTTCACTAAATTCAGTGGGGCTTAATGAATTCATCCAGATTTATGCAGCTTCTGAAACATGCTCCATCTCAAATAAATTCAATAATGTACACAGGTTTAAAAGAAAAGAAGGAAGGAAGAAAAAGGGTGGAAAAAAAAGGAGACAATTTATTAAGTTTTGATGTAATGGGAAATGGACATATTAAATCACTCCAGCATTTTATTATGCTGCTGGATTGATTTTTCAAGCAGTTCTGTGGAAGAACTCTTGATGTGCTGAGGGGTCGAGCAAGGCACAGTTCACCCCTTTCAATGTGGGCTGGGTAAAACCACCCAAAACTGGGGTTCATCCCCAAGGGAGGCACAGAGACCCAAAATGGTCAAACTGCACCTCAGGGGGCCATGGGTCACGGATGGACACTGGGCTGGGCTGGGATGTTTTGATTCAGGAATACCCAAATATCCAAAAGGCGAAAATCCCCCTCGTCAAACAATTTGCTGCAAATAGAAAGGTTGTTCTGCAGAACAAACAGGTATAGGATCAGAGAAAATCAGAAAATCAAAGCTGAGGAATTAACATTTTCTCTTAGAATTTGATTTTCTGACAGTTCTGGCAACTGTACTAATTCAGATGACGACCTCTCATACCACAGTTATCTTAATTACCTGAGTCGTGATAGTAGCTGCATTCCCCTCCTTAGGAAAGGGATAACACCCAGCTGCAATCAGCCCTGCCCCAGAGGATTTATGGTTACTAGTGGAGGGGTTTCCTTTATGTCCCACCATAGCGCGGCAGCACGGAGTCCTCAGCCTCAGCCCCACACAGGATTCTTCTGCCTCCAGAGCGCTGTGGTGGTGAGGAAGTCATGAATCACCCCAAACGCTGCCAGACCCAAGGGGAAAATCCCAATACCCATGTCCCGGGATGGAGCCTCAGCCTCGAAGCCGTTCCTCCTCACCAGGATCAGGACACTGCATTTTATTTTCCACCTGGGTGCCCGTCCACAGGGAAGCACAGCTTCATAAAACTCACCTGTTCCAACTGGAGGGTTTGAATCCTTCATTTTAACCAAAACAGGAGACTTCTTCTTTGAGTCTCCACTGCATTGGGGTTAATTACCTACAAAACACTTTTCTTATTCTACAGGATGATGTTTTGACTTGTGGCAGTTGGAAGGCTGCAATAATATCAGCAAAAGAGGGCTCTCAATTAATATGTGTGTGTGTACTGACATAGATACATGTCTCTATTTACATCTGGGACTGCGCTTGTATTTACACCCATATTCATTCCTAGGGAGGGTCACACAGCTACAGAAACATACGCGTCAACACAATCTAATATATATATTTTGCTCGTATTATTTCTGAAACAAAGCATTCCAGAAATCCAGTCCCACAAACACACCCTTAACGTCAGCCTCTTGTACCCACCTGGTGCGAACACCACATCTGGGCACTCCCTCTGCCACCCAGAGAACCTTACTCATCCGCGTGGGCAATCACGTACAAAAAAAACATCGGGTTTTGGGCTTTATGTTAAAATAGCATGCTGTGCTCACGTGGAAAGAAAGACACGAGGGCCCATACAACCCACGAGTTTAGAAAGGGGGAAGAGCCTTCGCCCCAGCTCGTTTGGGGAGTTATCGATTCTCTGATGCACGCTGCAAGTCTTCCAGTTGAGATCACTCATCCCACTCCTTCAAGATATGGAGTATGTAAATCTCAGGGGACAGCAGCAGAAGGGCTGTCCGTGCTGTCAGAAAGGATGAGCAGAGGGCTCCGAGGATGGAGATGGCGAAGGAATCACGGGGGCACCTGTAGCCCCCAAGGGCTTGTGAGCCTTTTCTTAGCCCTAATCACCTTGTGGCCGCAGGACAATGGCACAAATATCAGACACCCTACAAGAAAAGGGAACGGTGCTGATGCTGGTGAGGACCTCCCCATTCAGCCTCCAGCAGGGACATGCCCATGGTCCCTCAAGGTCTTCCCAGAGAGAACAAGTGGGACCTGCAGTGTTACACAGAAAACAAAGCCCCAGGCGAAAGCTGGGTGTTAATGTCATTTATGTGCACCTTCTTGTGCCTGCCGTCTGATGCCTCTCTCCTCTCTGAGTCTCTCAGCTGTGTGACCCCAAAATCAGATGCAAGTCTTTGTCCCAGATTAGCTACTGACCTGCTGAAGTAGCTTGTCACCTTGTGTGACCCGTATCCTTCAGGACAGGCATCACAACATGTGCTCCTGCCTCTAGAAACACAGCAGAGACAGAACCTCAGCCTCTGCAGGCTCCTGTCACGCAAACCAGATCCTAGCAGATGCCTCTCAGCTCTACCAGAATAACTTTTCTCATCCTACAGGACAATGTTTTGACTTTTGGCAGTCAGAAGGCTGCAACAATGTCAGCAAAAGGAGGGCTCTGCATTAATGTATGTGCAAGTTTATGCACTGACATCGCTGTAGGTGTCTATACAGACCTGCACCTGCACTTGTATTTAAATCCATGTTCATTCCCAGGGAGAGTCATGCTTCCACCCCTGCTTCACTCCAGCACAAAGCACTCTCCCCCTGTATTTCAAAGCCTTCTCCTCACTCCTGCTCACCACTAGGGAAAATTTAAAAGGAGCAGAGGTGCTCCAGAGCCCGTACCCCACTCCGGTGGCTGCCTGATGGGATGGCATGTCACCGCTTCCCATGGCTTTGGCCAAGTCCTCTGTCCCTGCAGGCTGCGGGGACACTGAGCCCTGCGAAGGGACTCGCTGGGATGCTGCCATCCACGTGGATTTTTGCACCAAGCGTGCATGCTGCTGACGTCTGCTTGGCCCAGGAAACACATCCGTGTGTCTGGCTCACCCCCACAGCTCCTTTGCAGCATCCTGGGAATGTCCCGGCCTTCATCTCAGCTGGGCAGAGTTAGGAGACGGAAGAAATAAGTCTGTAATTGCAACAGAGGGGGAAGCTGCAGGGGAGTTTGTCTCCGAGTGACACACAGGAGCTGGAAAAGCACGAAAGCTCAAGGAAAAGGGACAAAGAGCAGTGAGTGGGGCTTGAGCTGCTTCACCACTCTGGTTGCAGCCATGGGCACTGGAGAAGGAGGAGGATGCTCTTACAGACAGGACCTGAGAGATGCAGCCCTGATGGGGTTGCTGCACAGGACAGGCTCCAGCCCACCCAAAGAGGATGAAGGTATGGACACCACCAGGCCTCCCGCACAGTGGGTATGGTGTGTTTGGGTTTCATGGGGTTTTGGGTTCCCCAGTGGTTTTACAGCATAGCGTGACGCACAGAGCCTCTGCGGGTGCACCCTGTGCACAGGGTGGGAGGCTTAAAAAATAAATAAATAAATCAGGACAAGAGCAGCCCTGGTGCAGCCAGAGGTATGTTAGTGTTAATTATTTCCATGTGCCCACCCTGACTTTTTTCACCCGCCCTTGTCCATGACTCCATGGCTCCACTCCTGACCTGACACAGCAGCACCAAAGCACCTGGCCACGGCCACCCGCTGCCTGCAATGGCCATGCACTGGCACAGGCTGCCCAGAGCAGCTGTGGCTGCCCCATCCCTGGAGGGATGTGCTCTCGTCTTTGGTGAAGGCTCGGGTACTCATTGTTCTGAAGCTGGGGCAATGAAAAGAAAAAGTCCGTGGCCTTTTTGGTGCTTTTTGGATGTCAGCTGCTGCCAGCAATTAGCGCTTCCCAGCTGCTGAGTCACAAATAGCTTGAAAAATATTTCCAGCCCTTGCTCTCCTGAGAGCTAATCTCCAAATGGACAGTCTCAAGAAAAAAATTAAATCTCCAAATTAGCAGAATGATTTCAGAAATCTCTCTTAAGATCAGTTTGATGTGGTCTCAACCTCTGAACCTTCCCATCCCCAAGATTTCAGGGCCAGCTCTCCTCTGCCCTATGCTTCTTCCCCATACCTGCTGTGTCCCCTTCCAACGTCTGTCCCCACAAAAAGTTCAGGTTAAACATTGCAGTTAGCACATTTAGTATGTTTTTTCATTCTTTTTCAGGATGAATGGAGATGTTTCTTTGTGGGGTTGGCCCCAAATTTTTCAAGTCACCCTTCAAACCGAACAGAAACCACGGGAACATCTTTCTGCACAATATCTTATTCTGTTGCCCAAAGGGCTCCTCTATGCCTGTCTTCAGCTTGCTCAAAACTGGTCTGCCAGTATTATTAAGAAGAAATAGGAGGAAAAAAAAAAAAAAAAAAAAACAGCTCCTTTATGACACTTTTTCAAGTGAATGCCAAGCATGCTGCCAGACTCGTCATCATTAATTAGGCAGAAAAAAGGCCAGCTGAAACCAACAAGAGCATGTCCACGCAGCTGTTTGCATCAGTTTAAATAAAAATATCCTTCAGGGCTCCTCCTCCAGCTCTGACCACAAAACCACCTCCAATTCCTGGCCAGTGTGACCGCAACGTGCCTCCCACATTGGAAATGGAAAGCCTTGAACTGCATGGCCAAGGTGAAGCTGAGGTTGCCCCGAGACTGGAAAATGGGAAACATTCTCCTTTAGCAGCAGGCTGAAGCATTCTCTCTGCTTTAGAAGAAAAATGCTGGGGCACAGCAAGGATGTGAGCACCCAGAGCAGCACTGACAGAGAGCGGTAAGGGCAGCAGTTCTCACCCCAGCTTCCCTCTCCCAGATCCTCCCCGGTTCCATAGATCTTATTCAAGATGGATTCAATCCTTTAAGAAAAGCCAGGACACGGGAAGCCATGAGACATCCACACTGAGCCAGAGCACAAGCCTCTATCACTCAGCACAGCGTATTTTTAACATTAACAAGAATAACCGGATGGCCTGCCCTACAAAAACCCTGCTACAGGGCATCCAGCCCAGCGTGGCAATGCTCCCGAGCGGCTGCTGGGGCTCTCTGCACTAAGTTTAGCCCTGCAATGAGCTCAGACCCCTCGCTGAGGTCTCTGACTCATGATCTCCCCCTCCGGCCTCTGGCACTGGCCGTGCCGCCGGCTCCTTTGCCGCCGGTGGCTTCTCTGTGCTCCATCCCACCCGCGGGAGGGGATGGCACAGGGCTCTGCTTGTCCCGAAAGCTTTGGCTCCGAGGGATTGGTGACTGCCCTGGGTTGCTCCTTGCTGTGTTTTTGGCTTTTTTTTTTTATCCTGATTACCTGTTGTACATGGAAAAAAAGCGAAACAGCACCAGCTTACCCCCACCCTTCCCCTGCTGCAAATGGTCAAGCTGAGCTGTGCCCTCTGCATGAGCTAAGAGCTGACCAGGAGGCCTTCAAGGACATCCTGGCAAAGCATGAGACAAAACAAGGAAATACACACAGGATAAACTTGGGGGGGACCCAGGAATCTCACAGCCATCCCTAGGAACACGCAGAGGGGAAGGGGATGGAGGGACGTTAAGGACAAGCTCCGACAGTAAAGCAATCATCTCCCCAGAAATGCTATTTTCTGGATCCCTGCCCTCAAGTCAGCATGAAGCCACCACGTTTTCTATTCCAGTCACACCCAGGGCTTCTCACCGATCCATCCATCTTAATCCTGGCCCCGCCGGGGTTGGGGGCTGCCCAGGGAGGGGGTGCTGAGCTGGGACAGCATCGACATCGGGAGGGACGGGGACACAGAGCTCAGCCCCGGGTCGGGACCGGCTGCCAGCGCATGGGATAAAGGCGTTAACGCTGCACCAGCATCAAGGGCTCTTCTGCTTCTTTCATCTGCATTCTCGCTGCTGCTGGACAAAATGCCTCCCACGTAAGCAGCTCCCAGCCTCCCTCCTCCCCTCCGTGCTGTCCTCCCCGTATCCCCTCCTCCAGCGCATCACAGCGATGGGTAACGGCACCGGTCCTGCGGCAATGGGGTCACGTTGGGACCCCATTTTGTGCTTGCAGGGGGGAAATGTCACATGCACAACCCTGGTGCACCAGAGCATGGCACAAAGCCTCCTTCACCCTTTCCACATTCACCAGGAGCCTCCCTGGCCGGGACATCCAGCCCAAACCCCACCAGAACACTGCTAAAAGCTCTTTTTGTTCATGCGTGGCGCCAGCCTGGATCGTCAGCCAGGAGCTGTGTTTCATGCTGCAAGGATTTCCCTGCAAACTTCACCTTCAAAAGCCCGAGTCCCCAAAGCCCCGAGGCACAAGGCTTCCTTCTGCTCAGTGCTGCAAAGTGGTGAAAAGTGGTCCAGAGCTTTGGTATTTTTATTGTTTCCTTAATTTTTTTTTTTTTTCTTTCAGGGGCCTAAGAGATTAAAAGCCCAGCTGAATTCTGAAGAAGATGTTTATAGGGAGCACAGAAGGATCTGGACTTTAAACAAGCATAAACACACACACACACAGAGATGCTGCCCCATAAGGAGATGTTTCCAGAAGGACCCTCCTGGACACAAGTTAATCTCTAGTGATGCTCTGGGAAGAAGCTTTCCTATGGCTGTGTGCTTCTTAGCAATACCTAAATGCTTGTCATTGCTATTAAAAACACACTGCACTGAAAAGCCCGACCCACTCAGGCAATTTTGGTATTCTGGACACTTGAATTTGAACAATGCTTTTCCACAAATTGACCCTGAAACCCTGAGCTCAGAGATGTGCCTCCCTCTGTGCCTCAGTTTCCCCATATGCCCTGCAGGCTCAGCCCCAGCAGCTGAGTCAGATGAGATAGCCACAGGTTTGCTCCAAGATCTTTTTCTGCTGAAAGAAATAGAAAATCAAAGCTGGGGAAGTCCTCAGGGCACGATGGTTGGATTTATTTTTTGGAGAAATCCCCAGTTTTCTGAAAAATATATTTAAATGATCCCAAAAAAAGGGCCAGAAATCAGTCACAAGACATATTAAGTTTCTAGGAGATAACCTCAACATTTCTCCCAAAGCCATGGACCAGCTCGTTTCCCCTTCAGCACCTTTTCCCCCTTCTCACCCACCTTGTCTCCAGCTCAGCACAGCATTCAGCAAGGCAGTGCTCTTCCAGGTGAGGAATACCAGGGGACTGACGGTGTGTGCTTGGCCACCTCCAGCCCCAGCCTTTAAATCTCACAAAAAAGAAAGCAGGATTGTACAAAAAAAAAAAAAAAAAAAAAAAAAAAAAAAAGCAGGATTTAACCCTTGCTTGGCCAAATCTTATGCCAGGATAGCTAAATAGTTATTAACGCACTCAGCTCAGGCACAGGCCCTTGTGCTCACCTGCTCACCAAACTGCCCAGGCCAGGTCCTCACCCATAATTCAGGATTTAGAAGACCCAACAGAATATAGACAAATAATAAATACCCACAAACACTCCCCAACCTGGAAACTTTTAGGGTTTCCTCAAAATAGGGGGAGGTGAAGAAAAATAAATAAATAAGGCAGAACAAAGCCAAACCTCCTAACGGGCAAAACCAGATCCTGCCACAGAGCCATGCCAGGTCCCCAGGAGTAAACTGGAGCAGGTCCCTAGGAGTCACTCGAGCAGCAGAGAAGAGGCAGAGTGCTGCAAGAGCCAGCTCTACACCCTGCAGCCAGCAAAATAATAATAACAGTAATAATAATAATAATAAGCCATGTCCAATCAGTCCTAATATCCATCACCGCCATCAGGTTCGATGCAGGATTACAAACTGGAAGTGAGTAAATATGCCTGTGATTTCCAGTGCATTTAGGGCCTGATTGGAAATCCCAGAGGGGACACGCTTCCAGCCACGGGTGCACTGCAGAGCTTCAGCGAGCCGGGGCCGCTGTGGCCTCACTCTTGTCCCTCCCCAACCCTACTCCTCTTCCTCACCTCTCACTTGAGCTGTGCTCCAGCCATAGCTGGGGTCGTGCAGGGCTGTAGACTGAGCAAAAGGGGTAAAAGCATCTCGTGCATTAATACAATGAGGGACTGATTCTATTTTACACTAGGACTGGATTTATCCTGCCTAATTTCAAGCGTGTGAGCAAGGTCCCTGTGTTGGGCAAATGCTCGCTGGCATTCCTGTTATGGTCACAGATATAGGAGGCACATCTGGAGGGCGATCTGCAGCACTGGATGAAGTGTATCACCCTTCAGAAGGGCTTCCCTCCCACTACAAAGGCAGCTCTGGGCTCGGGCAGTATCTAATATTTTGCAGCATAAATCTTTACCTCTGCTGCTGGTGAAATATTCATCCCAAGCACGGGTGGGGATTCATGCTTAAAGCTGGACAAGATGTCATGCTGAGCCCACAAGCAAGCCCCTTTGTGGTGCAGCCAGGAAAAAGCACCAATAGGCCTCCCACCGCCCAGCAGCCGTCTTCTACAGCCAGCCCCTGTCCTGAGGACCTGCAGCCCCACGGCAGTAGAGAGATCATCATTTCTTCACCTCATGGTGGTACCCTCAGCACTTGGAATAAATGCAGTTCTGACGTCAGGCTGGATGGGCCCTGAGCAGCCTGATCCAGTGGGTGGCAGCCAGCCCATGGCGACGGTTGGAAGTGAATGGGCTTCAAGGTCCCTTCCAACCCAAGCCATTCTGTGATTCTATGATTCTACAATTCTGCTTCTAATAAACACAATTCTCTCACTGTCTCTACCCCTGGCCTTTGGCCATGCCCCCTAACAAGGCTAAAATGGTCCTTGGCACAACTCATGCTGGCCCAAACTCAGCCAGGGCTTGCCCTGGAGTGAGCACAGCCCCAAGGATTTCCCAGAAGCTGTCCAGATGTGGCCACCCTGTCATGGGAGAGCTTCATGGTGCAAAGTTTGGCTGCAGCAGGTCAGTTGGGTGTGGGAACTGGGAATAGCCCCACACTTCAGTTTTCTCCTTCCCTTTCCTTTCCCCTTTCCTTTTCTTTTTCCTCAGGTGGTGCTCGCCTCCTTGAGCACCTAGCAGGGTGCTGGAGCTGAGCACCTCAGTGTGCAGACAGCAGGCACTGTCCTCCAGGCTCAGCAGATGGCTGCTTGGCCAAGGATGGGTTCAAATCTGGGGTCCCCCTGCCGGGGAACGCAAAGCCCTGGGGCTCTGCAGCCACGGAAGGCAACTCAAGGCCTGCTGCTGCTGCTCCTGCCCACCCCTATCACATAACGGAAAGGATGCACCAACCTCTGCAAACATCTCCTGCAGGCTGGGGACACCTACAAGTCCCACTTGGCTCCATTTTGGCCGCCAACGTGTCCTTTGCGCTACTGTGGCATTCACAGAAGGAACCACTTGCTTGGGACACAGCGGGATGATAAAGGCACCAAACAACTTACTGATTCACTGTCCAACAAGGAAAATACGTCACGACGCAGAACAGCTGATGCTAGGACGCCAGTGCTTGCTTAAGGGTTTGCTTAACGCTGGATCTAGCTTGGTGCTGACAGCTGAGCACCTTCAGAAGATGGGAGCGGTAAGTGTGTGCTGATGTGCCGTTTGGTGCGGGTTCATGCAAATTTGATTTACTAACGGAGGTGTAGCCAAAAGTGACGGACCTGTATCCAGCATTCTCACTCGGCTGTGTTGTATCAAGATGCTGGAGGCACCGGTGGAGGAAGCTGGGAGGTGTGAGGGTGTCACCCGGGCTGCGGACACCCTCACTGGCTCCCGCTGCACCATTCCCAGCATCACACACCTCGGCTGCATGGCACGCTGCAGTGCAGGAACCATGGGGACAGCAGGAATCTGGTGTTATTCCTCCATGCTCCTCTAGATCCCCACCAAGAGCCTGATTTTTTTTTATTGCTCCTTTTTTTTTTTTTTCTCACTGTGAGGAGCCGAGCCATGAGCTGCCAAGCCCTGGCCTGCAAAGCAGCAGCAAGATGCCTCCACCTCGGGGGAGCTCTGCTTCGAGGGATGAGGGAGAGCCCCCTGGCCTTCCTGCCTCCCCGAATCCTCTGCCTCCCTTCCAAATCCCTCATTTCCTTGGTGATGGCCAGCTTACACCAATCCCTCCGTGATGCAGCACTCACCCAGTGCAGGGGACAGCCCGCGTGGCTCATGTCCTGCGTGGGGTTTTGTGGGGTCGCCATCCAGAATCCTGCTTGTTGGGGATCATCCCTTTGACCCAGCTACCAGAGGAGGTGGATGCTGAGCAGCTGGGATGTGGGAAAGGCGAAGTGACAGGCCCCAGCAGGGCTTGGGGTGAGCGCTGGTGCTGAGGTTACACCTCTGCCAAGGAATAAACCTGCGGTGGAGCCTGGTCTCCAACCACAGCCATGTCCACACTATCAATCTCTCTCATCCTAACCAGGGTGGCTACATCCCAGCCACCTGTTGTGGATGGCCCCCAGCTCATGATCATGCCAATGCCTGAGCTGTGCCAGAGGTGGTTTGGGTAGCTTTGGTTTGGCCACGTCTGAATTGGAACTAGGGATGGCATGGGAACAGAAGGGCAGAGAAAATTCAACCCTGAACTTGTGCCCCTGAAAGGGATAAGAGCAGAGCATGTTGAAAGACAGGTGAGATCTGCTATCTGCATGAAGACAAGTGTGTGGGTGTTTTCCTCATTCCCATTAACTCAGGCAAACCTGATCTGGAGGCAGAATCCCCCCGCTTCCCAATGAGGGCTGAGGGTTGAACACCAGCAACATGGGATTTACATATACTGCTGCCTGCCCTAGCCTACGGAAATAGATGAATGGAAGGGAAAACACAGCTCAGTGTGAACCCTGGACCACTGGAGAGGAAGTTAATTAGCCCCCCTGCAGCTAATTATTGCCATGAGATCAAGTGTTTCGTGCTCTTCGGAGAATGCCAACCATTCAATGAAAAGACAAAGGAGGAAAAAGTACAGGAAAAAAAAAGGATCATTCTGTCACTGCTGGAATTTGTTTGCAAGCCTGCTTTATCAGTGTCAAGAGAAAGGCAGGCTGTTTTGCTCTGCAGGGGTCCAGCTTACTAAAAGGCAGCTTGGTGGGGGGCGAGAGCCTGCTGCTGCCAGCTGAGTGGTGTCCCAGCTGCAGGTTGGGATGTTATTATGGGCAGGCAAACCCTGCGTGGGCAGCTCCTCTGTGTGAGGGGAAATCACCTGTTACCACGGGTGAGAAGTAGAGGCTTCTTCAAGATCCTCACCCTTGGCCTCGGTGGGAATACAGGCACCACAGGGATATGGGGTTGACCTCGAAGGTGTAGGGCAAAAAGCTTGGACTCTGCTGGTCCCCAGAACACTCAGCACCTGTATTTAACAGCGTGTAGACAGAGCTGTATGTTAGGTACATACACACACGCACAAAGCCGTCCCTGGCATTAAAATTTCATTACAAGGAGTGTACCAGGAATAACCATTATCTATTATATATTACACACTGCTTTAGTTTAAAAGAAATCTAATGGCTTTGGGGCTCTGCTGCAAGGAGCCTCCCTTGCAAGGTCTGCAGCTGGTTGTGCTGAAGCACCTTCTGATTCACAACACTTCTCCCCACCATCACCCCCCAGCCCCACATTGGCACTGTGGGGAAACCCAGCCCAGAAGGGGCCTTGCAGATTGTTTCCCTGGCTCTGTGCAGGTTTTACTGGATTTTGGATCCCTTTGTGGGATGTCCAGGCCAGGCCAGGGCAGAGGGCAGGATCTTGTGGCTTTCAGAGGGGTTGTTCTGCAAAGCCCTCACTTTTCTACCCGGATAAGGCCAAGGTGCCATGGGCCTCCAGCCCTTATGCTCCTTGCTTGTGGCTGTTCTGCACCCTGACCTTTCCAGACAGCCCTGCTCTCAGTTTATCATTGCACTGGTACCAGCTTTACAAAGCCCAACTTGACCTGAACAAAAAGGATCTCAGAACACAGAAATGGGATTAACCAAGTCCCACTGAAAACATGTTCCATCAACCCCGACTGAGGCTACGGTCTAGAAAAGCTCTCAGAACTTCCAGGCTGCTGCTGTCTTCAGTGCTGCACTCCTCTCAAGAACGAGCCCATAATCCTGTGGGAATTTTCAAAGCACTCAGGAAAAGCCCCCATTCGCCTCCAGACCCTGCGATGTTTCCCTCCCACCATGCCTCCTCCTTCCTGCAAGAATATTCTCAAACATCTTCTCCTTGGTCTGAAACGTCTGCTGCTCAGACAAGACTTGGTCGTGTCTCAGAATCCCAGCAAGACCCCCCTGGCAGCTCAGGGCCAGAAAGAGGTGCTCATCAGGAGACCTTTGGATGATTCCCAAGCTCTTGCACCCACCAGCTCACAGGCAGCGTGGAAGATCACAGCCCCCAGCAGTCTCACGCTTCTTCCATGGTGAGGAACAGCTGCACCTCAGCACCTACAGCACCACGTTGCTCGTACAAACACCTACAGTCACAAGTTACCCAAATCTCCTCTTTCCCCCAGCATACCACGCTTGAAGGCTGAGTGGCTTTTAAAACCCCAAACCAGAACAACCTCATCCGTTGTCAGCCCCTCATCCCTGCTCCTGCTCTGAGCAGTCCTTGACTTGGCCGCACTGACAAGACCAGCTGCCTTCTAGATCTTCATATCGAGCAATAAATGTCCGCATTGTCCAAGGACCTTCCAGCTAAACTGATTTGCAGATCCTTTTTTGGGGGTGGCAGACGGTGAACAATCCCAGCACCCCGACAGATGCCGTCTAATAAAAGATAATGACACTAAGCCATAACAGGGGGGAGGGAGGGGCTGCTGGGCTAAAATCTTAATGCTGCCATGCTGATATTTTAATCCTATTAGTGCCCCTGTTCATATAGAGGTGGTGGCTCCCATGGAAACCTCTGAGAAAGGGCAGCCAGATGGGGAGTACTGAGGACTCTGCAAGACTTTGGCCACTCCTTTGATGTGTTGTGGGCAAGACAGTGGCGGGGGGGGGAAAGAAGGGAAATAAACTGCAAAGCCAGCATGACCTCTTCCAATAGGTCATATGGAATGGGAGCTTGCCAAAATATGGCTCAGCAGGTTTCTGGTAAAAGCATTATTTAATCTGTTCTGGGGCAGGTAGTGGGGTCACTGGGACGGCAGAGCAAGATGGTTGAGCAAGCCCAAGCCCAGCTCAGGAAGGAGGACAAACTGGAGAGTGCTGCCAAGAACCACAACTGACCACCTTGATGGGTGAGAGACAACAGCAATGGGAAGGGGCATCAGTTGCGTAGACATCAGTTGTACAAATGCCAAAGCAGGTCCCATCTTTTCTTGCTGCCAACAAGCCCATCTCTGCATTTTGAAACCCTCTTTTCCCTTTCCCATTCAGTAGATAATGCCTGAGAAAGTGATTTCTCAGGATGCAGATGAAAGCAGAACAGCAGAGAGCCCTCAGTGCAATTGTGAAAAGGAAGTCATAAAAAATAGTAATTAAAAGTCGTATTTCTGCTGGGTAAATGCCTGGGCAGGGCTGGGAGTCGCTGGAGAGAAAGATGCCTGAAAGACAGGATGCGGCAGAGGTAGAGAGGAGACAGAAAGGCTGTGTCTGCACCAGTGAACGAAACAGGGACAAGGACAGGGGCTTGCTGCCACCAGGGCACGCAACGCTGGGCGCTCAGGAGCTCTTCTGCTCAGCCCCTGGCACAGAGACCTCCCAGCAGAAGGGTTTGCAGGCGATTACAGCTTAAAGGTGCTGCTCTCGGAATCTTTAACCAAGGTTCTGCTGTGGGCATGCAGGCGGGAGAAGCTGCCAGAGGGACGACTGCAATACCTTCCCAGGAGAGGCTTCATGCACCATCCATCAGCCCATCGCAGCTGCAGTGACACAGAGCCAGCCCTGAAGGTAACAGATGAGGCCCTGACTACGACGAACCTTTTGGGACATCTTTTGGGAAATGTTAACCAAAACCAAAATCCGACCCAAAGCCAACAACCTTAAAGCCCAGCGGGACTCTTCGCCTTCCTGCTGCTGGCCTGAATCACCAGCCATGCGGGCAGCACGTCTTAAACAGAAGAAATAAGAGCGGATGAACAGTAAATGGAGATTGTAAACATGAAAGAGATTAACAACTTAATGGGTCTAAGTAGGCACTAGGGGAGAGCGGGAGTGGGAGGGGATGGGGCTGGGAGGGAGGGGGGCTGGTCTTGTCTGATGGCAGGAAGGGCTGTGGGAAAATCAAGTGATCCCACTGCACTCAGGGGAGGGAACCAGATGCTCGGGGAGCAGGAGTTGGGATGGATTTAAGAGATTAAAATGGATTTACTCTCCCTAATATGCAGCTGCTGCCATGCTGAGCTGGGTCGCCTCTGGGAGCTCAGAGGAAATTTGGAGGAAGCCATGCAGGAGATGGGGCGGAGGCGAGTCCCCATGCTCGTGCCCTCACCATCCCCTCTGGTCTGTGGTCCCCACACAGAACCACAGAATATCCCTAGATAGAAATGACCCACAGGGATCGTGGAGTCCAACCCCTGGCCCCACCCAGCACCACCCAGCCCCACACCCCGTCCCTGAGAGCGGTGCCCAACCGCTCCCTGAGCTCCGGCAGCTCGGGGCCGTGCCCACTGCCCTGGGGAGCCTGTGCCATGCCCACCACCCCCTGGGGCAGAACCTTTCCCTAACCCCCAGCCTGACCCTCCCCTGACACAGCTCCGTGCCGTGCCCTCGGGCCCTGTCGCTGTCCCCAGAGAGCAGAGCTCAGCGCCTGCCCCTGCGCTGCCCTGGGAGGGAGCTGTAGGCCGCCATGAGGCCTCCCCTCAGCCTCCTCTGCTCTGGGCCCAACAGACCAAGGGCCCTCAGCCGCTCCTCACACGTTTTGCCCTCCAGACCCTTCCCCATCTCTGTCGCCCTCCTTTAGATGCTCTCTAGCATGTTTTGGGACTAGGCCTGGGGCACAGACCAAGTTTCAACTTGGTGCCCTCAGCCCAACTCAGGAAGCTCAGACAGGACGACCAGACGGGCAGGCCTGCAGCCCGTAAGATGTCAAGCTTTCTCTTACTGCAGCAGCTGGTGTAATAAAGACGTGATCCTCACCTACAAACTTCCCTTCCATCACAATTTGCAGAACCATACGTTCAGCGCTGTGCATAAATACGCCTGAAGTTTCACTCTGCCCTCCAGAAGAGGTGACTGAAAATGGCAGCCATAAACAGTCACAGCAACATCAACGGTACTGTTATTACGGCCGTTAGGAAATTTCAGTGTTCTTGCATACCTCAGGGTTCAAAATTAACCGCGTTTCCCATTTGTCTCCTGCAGTGTTTCTGTACATGCTCCACCATGAAATCATTACCAGACCCCTAAGAAAACCAATTGCTCTGTAAGTAAAAGAGCAAGGGAAGGTTGTATTGCAAGGCATGGCAGATTCTCTAGTGTCCAATATAGCACAAACTCCAACAAAAGATTTACCCAAGGCTGTAACATTCATAAAGTCTCTCTAACGGGTGGCTTTACTGGAATTTAAGAGGGGATACGCTCCTGGGCTTTCTCCTTCAGTGAGGACACTAACTGGTCCCTCCTCTGTAACCACGGGACTTTTTATGTGAAACTTGCAGGATTTATTCTCTGCCAAATCAGTATTAAAAGTTATGAGGGGTCCTCAGCTGCTGACAGCCACCCTGCATCGCCACATCGCTCTGGTTTCCTTAGGGAAGCAAAGTAAACACGTGACAGCCACTCTGGTGAAAGACACTGCACAAAATCAAATGTGAAACCTTTGGAAACAGATTTTTGCACCTCTCACACAAAAACAAGCATTTTAAACGTCTCTGAGGTAAGAAGATTTGACTTGAAATTTTCCTCCAGGCTTTGACACCTAAGGGAAAAAATAATAATTCAAAAATTGGATGCTTATTTTTTCCCTACTAGCTTAGGTTTTTTTTGTTTGTTTGTGAGGGTCTGACATATGTCCTGGAAGGTCTGACGCTGGCAAAGACACGGGTGAAGCTGATAAATTTCAAAATGTGGGGAAAGAGCTGGCTGATCACACCTGCATGAGCTAGTGACAGCGACTCTTCTTGGCTCGTCTCCAGGTAGTGGTGACCTTGTCCTGTCCCTGCTGTGCCCATCACCCCAAGACCACCAAGGAAAAGCCAGCGAAGGCCGCAGCATCATGCACATCCACTGTTTGCACCATCTCTGAGCATGTGAGCCACCTTCTCACGTCCTCCTCCAAGAAAGGACCAAAGACCTGTGCAGCTCCCTTTGGGAAGCGGGGACGTGGAGGATACCACCTTATCCAAGCATGTTCAAGCTCGCACCTGTGTTGGTGTGTGTGTTTACATGCTTGTGCTCATGTAGGCTTGAGCATGTACATGCAACAACTGTGCTCATGCATGTATGTTTGTGTGCATGCATGGAGGTGTGCATGCCCATTCTCACACCCATGCATACATGTCTGGGTGTGTGTAGGCTTTTTATTTCAAGTGTGTGCATCATGCACTCATGCAATGGTGTGAGCACACGTGGACAAGCAGGAGGTGTATGTGCATACGCGGGTTTGTGCACGTGCCCAAGTGTGAACAGTCTGTTTGCACTCCAGATCACGCCCATGTCTGAGTGCAAGGGGGTGTATGCAAGGGGACGCGTGCAAGGGCTCCGTGCAAACCCAAACTCTTTCCATGCAAGTCCCCGGAGAATCACAGTGGCGTGGGCTGACCTGCACCACGAGGTATGAACAAACAGCAACGGGATCTCGCCGTGACTCATCATCACGGTGCTGACAAACTGTTGATCCCATTGATAAAAAGCCCAGAGGGTTCGGGCACCCAGCCAAATCCCTCCACTTCATTCATGGAAAGGAGGGCTGGGGAGGGAAATCGGCTGGGCTCAGGGCCAGGGAACAGAAGCACAAGATCTGGCTATTGCACAGGGCCCTCCGATAGCCATGGATGGAGGCCAGGTGCTGGGAGCTGTGGCCATCCCCACGCAACGAGGCTTCGGCCAGCAAACAGCAGGGCATCCTGGCCAGAAATCCTCCTCGGAGGGAAGAGCAGAAGCCCCTTCAGCAAGGGGATTAGGTCAGAACTTTGAGGAACCCATCATCCTTACAGGGCACATCAAAGGTGGCAGCTAAGAACGGCCAAGCACTCCCATAAAAAGAAACGAAAGCTACACAGCACGCAAAAAAGAACCTGCATCACCACATTTCATGGTGTAGCTATTCTTTGTATCTCTGGATTTTACACTGATTTGAGGATGTAGAATACCTGGCACTCACGTCATCACACCTCATGTGTTTCAACAAACAGCCTAACACTCACTCCCAAAAATTGAGATGATGAAATATGGCCAAGCCAGGGATAGGAGCCAAGCGCTGTATTTGGGTGGCTCAAACACCAGACTATGCCAGCAATGGTCAGCCTTGGATTTCTACGTTAAGGGTCATGCAGACGCCACAGTGTGACCTAGGCTCCTCCTACCCCACTCTGCCAATTACTCTGACTTTATAGTCATCTTCTGCCTCCTCTAACCACTGGCACTGCAAAGGCACGAGGAAAGATGAGCCCCCTCAAGCCCGTAACCTTCCCCTGCACCTAGATCCCTCCACAGAGGCAGAACCAGGGCTGCCTCCTACTCCAGGCCCCCCAAAATGCTGGGTGAAGGTGCAGCCAACAGCCAGCAGCCCTGTGGTGTGTGGGGGGTGAAGTGGGACCTGGCTCAAGGGGTTGCAGTGGAGCAGGAGGGTATCCCTGCTAGCCCAGCTCAGCAGTGAAGGAAGACATCAAGGAACCCTCCTGGAAAAAAAAAAAAAAAAAAAAAAAAAATCGGTTAAAAGCAAGCTAAGGTGCGATACCAGTGCAAAGGAAATGTGGTTGTTCATGGAGATGGCTCTTTCTGGGTCCTTCTGCCCATACTCTCCTACATGGGAAATCTCTCACACTGAGCAGATGAAGCAGGCTCTGGTATGCAGTCCCCCAGGACAGCACAGAATGAAGTTTCAGCCAGCAGGACCAGCTGCAGGACACAGTCTGCTGCAAAATCATCAGTCCCACAAGAGACAAGGTAACTTCAGCAAACCAGAGTCTAATGCAAGGCAGCCAGGTAACAGCAAGGGTGAAACATCTACAGAGAGCCTGGTCCCACTGCTGGGCCTAAGCAAGCAAACCCTTGGAGACTAATCTACACCATCCCCTCACATCCTCACGTGACTTCCACGCCTGGATGCAGAAATCAGGGAAGCACCTGCCTAACTACCAGTGACTAACAACATCAAGCAGAGAGGAAAATTAATGCTTTGGACGCGAATTGCAGCATTAGTCACGAGTCCCTGTGCGTGAGAAGCGCTGATCCCTCCGCTGTGCTCTACCCACACGAGCAGTCCCATTGAGATCCAGAGGTTACTCAAGCGGGGAAAGTCAAGCAAAGTGAGGATGTGTGGGTAGCTTTCACAGTGCTTTTAAGGTAATGTTTGAGGTTGCCATCCTTTTTTTTTTTTCTCTTGAAATTCACTGAGCAATTTTCTCTCTCTCTTGTAACGCTTTTCTCTTTTTTTTTTTTTTTTCTTACCAGATCCACGTTACAGAGAAAAACGGTAAGAAACTGTAATTGTAGAGGAGGGGAGCAAATGCAGAGAAGGGAGACAAGGCAGATGTATTGACCATCTGCTATACGCTAAAGACACCCACTCAAGTATCTGTTTACAAATCAAGTTGCCTGTGTTAGTAGAAACAGAGGCACTTGCTTCAGAAGTATCAGGCGATTGGCTGCCAACATGCTGAGTTTATTAGGTAGCAGACTGGCTCTTTGTGAAAATGTGTGGTAGGAGGAACAAAACCCGAATCTGTTCTAACGAGGAGATACTGGGACGCATGCGACAGAAAAAGCAGTGCCCACGAGATGCAAAGAGTGTCCAGCCCTGAGCCAGCTGCCACTGCTGGAGGAATCCCAAATTTTCTTATACAGGAGTTATACATTACTAAAAAAAAAAAAAAAAAAAAAAAAAAAAAAAAAAGATGATGATGAATAAATGCTCCACTCCAGCTCTGTCTCTCTTGTTTACCAAGAAACATGTCCAGGAATGCTCTGCTGCCAGACAGACATCTCATAGCTGGCTCATGACACTGTTAGTAAAACTGTGTTATTTCCTTAAAAATAGGAAACTCATGCTTACTTTAATACTGCCTTACATCACTAAGAACTGAGAATCCCTCAGGAATGGGTATGTATTGTTCAAGTGTTTATCTTAGAAAAAAAACAAACTCATATAAACTATTATTAAATTAATATATTTGTGACATTTTGTGATTGCTACCATACGATATGGTCTGATACCTGATGGTATCAGTCTGGTAGCCTTGATTCAATTCCAAGCAAGTGCACAGAAAGGCCTCTGAAACCAGGAACCTGAACATGCTCAGAATAAGGAGCTAAACAAATCCGGTCCTGTTCTCCTCTGCTTACGTGACTAGAGAAGATCTGATGGTGATCCGAAGGCTGTTGTGTTAACACTGTAAAACTGCTGGTGGCTTCAGGGCTGGGCTGTCTGACAGCCTCTCAGCCTAGATGCTAAATCCCTTCCACACCATTGCCAGAGAAAAGCAGACCCCTCTGTTCCACCGAGCTCCCATTAAAGGCTTACCTCCTCCTGCACAGCCATCTCCTGGCATTTCAGATGTCCTGAGGGATCTCAGACCCTCACACATGCCATCCCCTTCTGAAGCATCACTTGGTGGCCAGATAAGAACCTGGGAGCATCTCACACCGCATCAGATGGCTTCTGGTGGGTAGTCACATCACTTCCAAAGATGGGGGTCAGGTATGGATTCAGAAACCTACATTCCTCCTGCAGGTGTCTCCTGTGTGCCCAGGCCCTGAGTATCATGAACGCAGACGGGTCAGAGACTCAGGTTGTTCCCACCTGGCCTCCAGCCGCTGCTCCAGCCTGCCTAACAAAGTACCTTGGTGCATCTGAAATGCTTAAAACACTGCCCTCTTAGTGGCCCCATAGCTGCAGCAGAGCCAAATGCAGCACTTCGGGGAAGGACCAGAGGAGCGTGAATGTCTACCAGATGGCATTGCTTGGAATTCCACATCCATTTTTAACCAGAAACATTAAACAAAAAGTCCCCAAATACCTTCTAGAGGTGTGTTTAGTCACAGCAGGGATAATGAAGCGTCCTGACCCCTAAGCTGTCAGGTCATTGCTCATAAATGCCTAATGGTGCAAACAGGGACTTAAAGATGTACTGCTGAGTCTTATTTCCATCTGCATGGTCACGTGAGAAATGGGTGCAGGAGGATGCAAGTGCATTTGGAGAAGCCAAGGTCTGCACGCACAGCTGAGGCTGCCTCAGCTTTGAAGACAAGGGGCTGTGCACCTCCAACACAGCTCAGATGATGCCCATCCAAGTCAGGTCTCCAGCAACTGCCTCACCACGACATTCCACCCTAAAGCAGTTTTGGGGGTAACACCAGTTTTAGGGTAATCCGGTAACGGTGACCTTAAGTCAACTGGAGGCAACAAGGCTTTTCTGTGATTACAGAATTGATGGGATAGGATGTAAAAAACATGGAATAGTGTCAATATGTTGTCTAAGACTAACTGCACTCAACTCTCCCAACTCCAGTTTGGGGGATTTTATGAAACAGGAAGCCGTGTGCTTGCTGTGTTGGAAATATAACCAGCATAGGCAAAAAGTCAAAGGAAAAAGATGCTTGAGGTGCCAGATATTGGTCTTGGAGCCTTTAAAAGTATTTACCTGGCTTCTCCCAGCCACTGCTGGCACATGACTAGCATTATCTCATGAAGTAGGAGCCATTTGCCTTCTCCCAAGTTGGCTGAGTGTACATATTCCTATGGACATCCACATATGATGTATGAACATCTCTGCCTCCTATGCAGTTGCATCAAGGCTCCAGATGCAATGTCAGTCTGAGTATTTCCAAAATTCAACTGGCGACCAGGAAGCTGATGTCCAAGCAACCACAGCTATTGCCAGTCAAACCTGCTCCATCAAGATATCAGTCAGTTCGTGGTCCTTCATGCCCATGGGAGGTTTGACTTGTATTCCAGCTCCGGCATAAGCCAGGAGTCAGTGGGGCTATGAAAATACTGGCAAAGACTGGACTACCAATATTTTGGTCAAGAGCTGTACTTGATCATTGTGGGTTCCTTCCAATTTGGGATATTCTGTGATTCTAAAGATACACAGAAATGTTAAGGCGGAGGGCACAGCACCACTCCTGCCTGCAAAAGTCCTGCCCAACTCCCTGGAAGTTCTGGCTGGCCTGTCTGCAGCAGCTGCACATTGCAGACATAAAATCCCAACTGTGCCAGGGATCTCCCCAACAAACAGCCCCACAGTAGCCTGGCACACCTCTAGGCAGCCTTACCTGGTTTTTCTCCCATATCTTCCCGTACACAGTAGTATTCTCACATCGAGGAGCCAGGGAAGAGGAGCCCACATCAGCACACAGGTTTTTAAGCTCCAACAATGTGAGTGAGCAGGCTGGCCATCTCCTATAGTTCTTGGTAGGCTGGCAAACCTGCACGAGAGCCTGCCCTGAGACCCAGGCAGCTGCTGGCCATTCATCTCCTGCAGGAGACAATATTCCCCTGCGCTTTGAACAACTGCATTTTACAAGGCAGTGAAAAGAGCAGACACTGCCGATCAGCTGTTAATGCTCACTCCAAAGATGAAAACATTTAACATGAAATCAGATCTTAGGGGATAGGACTTTTTTTTATTATTCTCTCTCTCTCTTTTATTCTCTTCCCTTTTAATTCGCTCCTTTATCTCCCAGGCCTTGATAGTGTCAAGAACTGACTGATGACTACGGTGTTAAGTTGCCTCTGGTTAAATCAAACACCGCTTGAAGCAACGAGTGTCTGGCTAGGAGCAGTTTAGGAGGGATGGGGAGAAAGGGAATAGGCTATTCTCCTTCGACGAGTGCAGAGAAATGAGCTCTTGGACTGATGGCGAGAAGAAGAAAATCTCCCTTTGCCAGTTATCCCCGTCCTCTGGCACAACGGAGCTACCCACAGGGAGGGTGGACAAGAGATGGGGTCTGTGAGGCGGGTCCAGGACAGCAGCAGACGCTTGCAGGAGTGAAGGCTTTGTAGAAGTGGCACTGTACAGGTGCACGGGGTACAACCCAAACACAGTCCCCACGCTGAATGCATTACCAACACCAAACACCAATGCAGTCATTCCAAGCTGCTCACAGATGTGCATATTGGAGCCGAGTTTTCTTCAAGGTCAGTTCCTGCCTCTGCTCCCACCAGGTGAAGCTTCTCTGCAAAGCTGGTGCTCTCCTCCCGCTCCGCTTCATGCCATTTTACATTAGCATCAATGCCACTTCGTGCTGCAAACCTCTGCTCTTTATTAATTCAGCAGGGCTGTTCAGCCACCTTATGCAGAGGAACACCGAGCACATTCAGAAGTGCCCCTTGCGACCAGCACTGGGGATCAGTCCCCACTTTAAAGAGGAATTTTGGTTGACACAGAAAGCTGAAAAAGCTGGAAAAAGGGGTCATTTCAGGAGCTATGTGGTCTGCAACACATTAGGTATGAGCCAGGCTACACGTAGTGAAGGCTGCATTTATATGGTCATGTCACCTTGGTGGTGAGGTGGAGTTTCCACCGTGACTCTGAAGTCATGGTGCTGTGTCTGGAATATTACCATTCCCTTGGAGACCAAACTTCAACTTCGCTTCTCCTCCCCAAGCTGTACACTTTGCGTGCCATGCATCGCAAGTTGCCATGCTACCATAGAGTTTAAGCATGAAAGAGAAGTCCACAGTGGGGTCACAAATCCACATGCCCTCAAATTGCTCCAGCTGGGTCACACTGCATGAGCTCTCAGCACAGCTGTACCAGCTCAGACTCATCCATGAGCTGTCTCCAACAACAGCCAACAACAGATTCCCAAGAAAAGCGTAAGAATTAGGCAAAACAAGAGCTTCCCACAACACTCCCAATCTCCACCAATGTCCATATCAGGCACTACCTGGAGAGGACCTGATTTCCAGTTAACGCAGCCAACCGCTTTTTCAAGCCACAGAAACCTTCAGCATCCACAGCTCTCTGCAGCAAGGTGTTCCACAGCTACACACCATGTGAGGACAATGCACAGTTAGATGCTGAAGGCATCACACAGCCATCTCAGTACAGCAGACCAGCTTCCAGATAGGGGCGAATCGCATCCGGGCCAGTTCGAAGCTGGCAAGCAGATCCCTGTGCACCCCGAGGGCTTTCTGAAGATCCCACATGAGGACCCAGCAGGATCAGAGCCCCGATACATTATTTATGCAGCAATCTGACATTGGCTTTGCTTTGGTTTGTCGAACCCAAACTGGTCACCCACATCCAAATGGCACTTCTTTGGTGGTGGCCTCAAGAGTGCATAGATCCAGCAACCTGTAGGATCCTGGTAGGTCAACAAAGCCCCATGCCTCGGTTTCCTCTGTGTTTTAGCTGTGAATCTACTGGATCTGGGGCTGCTTGAGTGCGTGCACAGAAAACAATGGATTTCTGTCCATGCCACAGATTTCCTGCGAAGGGTGGCAGCCACCTGGGCTTGGTTTTCTCATTAACAGTCCTTAAGACTTCCAGACCCCTGGCACAGCCAGTGCCTGTGGGGCACATGGGTCGGAAATAACATGGGTCATGGGCAGTTCTCTGAGGGCAAACAGCATGGCACACCTCACATCCATATGGTGAACCTCGGGCATCCTCCAACGCAGGCTGGCCTTGTGCCCACTGGAAAGCAAATCGTCCATGCAAACCCTTCAGCATACCCAGATATTGTCTGGGAGAAATAGGGTTGGTCTGGGCCAAAACCATGCTTTGGACCGTGGTAATGGTGTAGTGGCATGGGTGGTCATGGGCCAGGATGCAGCATCGTGCCCCTATTCTGTTTGGTCTGACAGTGAAAAGACAGAGACGATGCCCTTGTGAGCTTTCAGCATGGGGCAGATGTGGCTTTCACCATCAAGCTATCCCCCATTACCTACTACACTCTAATATTGTGTGAACTGGGAGCAGCAAGCTAGTAACAGATTTTTCTTTTTAATAGTTTTGACAGTAGGAACCTCTCCACACAGTTGAAGTTCTGGAGTGCAGAAAATTAATTTAGGAGTAAAAAAACCAGCCCACATCAACCTGCTATATAGACTTCAGAAATGGCCCTCTGACAGCTCCTGTTCGTATGTGTGTCCATCCAAAACAGAAATGCTGCCAGCCTCTGAAGGAAAACCCTGTTATGGTCACTCCCATGAGCCCCAGTTGTTTCAAGAGGAAGATGGGGAAGGGTCTGGAGGGCGAGAGGTGTGAGGAGCAGCTGAGGGCCCTTGGTCTGTTGGGCCCCGAGCGGAGGAGGCCGAGGGGAGGCCTCATGGCGGCCTGCAGCTCCCTCCCAGGGCAGCGCAGGGGCAGGCGCTGAGCTCTGCTCTCTGGGGACAGCGACAGGGCCTGAGGGCACGGCACGGAGCTGCGTCAGGGGAGGGTCAGGCTGGGGGTTAGGGAAAGGGTCTGCCCCAGGGGGTGGTGGGCATGGCACAGGCTCCCTGGGGCAGTGGGCACGGCCCCGAGCTGCCGGAGCTCCGAGAGTGTTTGGGCACCGCTGTCAGGGACAGGGTTTGGGGCTGGGTGGTGCTGGGTGGGGACAGGGGTTGGACTCAATGGTTCTTGTGAGTCTCTTCCAACTACTCTATGACTCAACGATTCCATGTGTACAATAGATGAACTTTACGTCGGTGGCTACGTATATTGTCCTACATAACCCAGGCTCAGTGATCCTGAAAGCCTGCTACAGCCAAACCCTCTCGTCCAAGAGCAGACAGGTCCCCCATACACCTGTGAGGAATGCCCCCATGGCTCTCGCCAACCCCCAGAGTGTGACTGGCAACTGTTGGGTTAGTGCCAGTCAGTCTGGGTCAAACTTATCTGCCTAGAGCTCATTGCCTTCCCTTCCACTGAGTAACCGCACACATGTATGCAGACATGCAGACTCTTCTGCAAGGCCAGAAGCAGAATAGTTCCTAGGACATAAAGCATTATTTTGCATGCTTTGTCACACAACTTATTATTCACATCCCCTGGTTCTGCAGTGAGAGCGTTAGCTGCGTGCACGTTACAGCTTTAGTTCTGTGGTCTTCTGCTCTGGCTCTGCAACACATCTGAAAGGCTTTGAATCAATCCTGAGGGGACATTTATTATTACAGCTTTCACGTTTGTATTTTCAACCTCCTTGAAGAGTTCCCAAGGATAGCCAGAGGAGGCATACTATTTTAAGTGCATAGAGCAGAAGGAAAAAAAAAAAAAAAAAGAAAATTAGCACTTAGTGCATTTAGCGGGCTGGCAAGCAGAGTGTTTGATCTGATCCTCAGGTTGGAAAGGGTTGGATTTCCTTAGACAGAAGCCCAACAGCATCCTCCTCCCAAATCAAATTGCAGCCTCCAGTACCACCGCCTCGCTGGTTGTGGTTTCAAAGGATGTTTTAAAGAGCTGGGAGCATGTGCCCACCCAGTGCTAGATGAGCACACACACCACAACAGTGCCACTGCACAATCACATTAGCTTAATTATGAGCAGCAGTGCAAGAACGTCTCCAGCGCATGCTGGCAAATCGTCGGTGATCCAGGCTTGCAATAGCATCTGCCTGAAGAAGCTCCAGGGAAAAGAGCCCATGCAGAAAGGCAATGGGTGTTCTTTACACACGATTTTTTTCTGGCAGGGAAGAGCTATCAACGCTCCAGCGCTGGAAATAGCGAAAGGAGGTGAGAAGTCTTCCCAAAGACATGCAGGAGGTCTGTTGCTGAGCGGGGAACTGCACGCACTCCACCAGGCATTTCTAAAGCAGAGGGTGCTGCCTCATTAGCAACATAAACTGATGGAATGGATCAGTGATGGGAAGAAACCTCCCCGCTACGCTACCTTGCAAGCTACTGTAAAATTTCTTGCGTTTGCAGACGATCTAGCTGGCAGCGGCTAGCCTGTGACTGACGGAGGGTTACCAGCCAGTTCCATGTCACCTGATAGAACCATTTCCTTGTCAGGCTCTCCTCCCTCTTCAAGCTTCTGTGTGCTTGAGTCTCCAGCACACAAGGATGCATCCAGCACCACCTGTGATGCCCCGAGGTATTTCTCCTGGCCTCTAGCTGCTGTTTCAGAAAATTATTGTAGTCCCACAGGCTCTGTGTGTCGTGTTTACCAGTCCTACACCGATATCTCACCACACTGCAGATGTTTTAACTGTCCTGCAGGGCTGCACTTGGATGGCTGAACCAAGTCCTGGGCCTCTGATAGGTTTGGATCTAGTGCACACGCTGAGAGCAGATCTCAGGATGGCTTGTCTTCAGCTTCACATGCTGTCCCTACACGCGCTTGTGATCCTCCCTTCCTGAAAGCAATAATCAGAGTACATGCTCACAGGCTGGTCGTTAGCCTGAGGTCCACTTGCTCTCTTAGATGGCTGGAAGCATCTTAGAAACGTGCCTCGCTCTAGTCAGCAGCGTGAGACAGCTTCCACGTGCTTGCTGAAAGCAATGAACAAGCACGGAAGATCCTACGAAGGATCCTTCTGTTGGGCTGCAATACTCCTTCAGAGCAGCAACCATCTCGTAAGGATGGGCAGCACCTTCACTACCATGATAATTTCAGGTGGGACCTTTGGGAACTGTTGTAACACCTCTGGGAGGGAGAGCAGGCAAAAATGCAGCTGCTGGGGAGCACCAAGAGGATGTGTGGGATACGCTTTCCTTCTGCTTTCTCTTTGGTCACTGTCACTCCAGCTGTGATTAATTTTGCAAACCTTTGAGGATGCTAGCAGTATTATTAGTGTGCTGCTAATAAGCGAGGTTAATTAGTCCCTCCTCTCCCAGCTGCTTGGAGGTGGTAGCTGTCCTGGTGTGCTTTTAGCCATGGCAGCCTGGTGCCTGTGCAGTGCTGGATCTGGAGCAAGAGGAGCACCAAGCTCACCTGACCCCAGGTCTCCCTGCAATGCCCTAGCAAAGGGGGACCCCAGCCACCAGGCTCAGAGCACAGCGGTCTCCTCGCTGGTGCTCCAAATCTATGGGGAGACAGAGGGTGCTTCCTGCTGGTACCTTACAACCCTTCCACTATCCCTCTCCTCGATGCATTTAGGATGATCCTAGCAACTCCCTCACCCTGCCCTGTCCTTTCCTATCACAGAACAGAATCACACAGTCTCCCTGATGAATCAAAGACCATCTTAGAAGGTCTGGTTTCTTACACGTCAACACTTGCTCCAACTCCTACCTGTCACAGCAAGTCTTCTAACTCAGTTTACACTTCATTTTTTCTCCTCCTGCACTGGCTTCCAGCATTTCTTCCTTCAAGGTTCATAGCAGCAACGTACTACAGATCACTGTCAAACCCCCTCTCCACTGTTGTTTCCCACGACTAGGGAAGTCCAGCTCTTCCTAGCCCCCCAAGTCCTGCCATCTGATCTCCTGTTCCCCTGACCATCCAAAAAACCCTGCCCCGACCCGGCCTGCTCCTCTCCTCCACCTCCACGTCATGGCAGTGCTCAGGCCAGGTCTGGAGGCCAACATAAAGTTGGCAGGGCAGACAGAATTCACTTTGTGCGTCCGGATGGGCAATAGATCAGGCTTTTGTGTGCAGATCCCCCTTTCTAGCCAGCACATCCTTTTTAGCTTGTAACACAAACGCATTTTGCAGCACATCACAGTGGCAATGCCAGTACGTGCGAGAAGATGCCAAAGAGCAACAGCAGGCTCTGTGGGGAGCCTCTGGATTCAGGAGGTCTGCTGGGATGGGGGACGGGCTGGTGCCTCCACACTGGAGCCTCCTGCTCTTCATCTGGGGGCACTGAATTTGTGCGAACCCTCTGCGTTTCCACTTCCCCCCTTCTCTCTCCCAAGGAAGTACGGGTGTTCACCCTTAGCTCCTAGAGAGCACAAAATTTCTCACAAAAATGTATTTTCGAAGCAAAGATTTTTAGGAAAATTAGATATTTGATGAAAAGCTATCCCCCTACCTCCCCTCCCAATTAATTTTTAAGTTCTAAAGACATGAAATAAAATATTTTCATTAAAATGTCAGCAAGCAAACAAAAAATATGAAGCGATATCCTACACCAAAGCCAAAATCAACTCTGAAAAATGACTCAGGCAGAAGTGTTAACCCCTAGACTGTAATTTCTTTCCTAGGGAGACAGCAAAGCCTCTAGAGCTCTCCGTACAGAAGAGACTCCCGCAAAGCCTGGCATTATTTGATTTTATTGTTTTCACTTCAGAGTAATAACAGTCCTTCTCTAAGACTGGAGACCGGATTTGTCGTTATATGACCTTTTCGTAACCTACAAGTACTGGGAAAAGGACAAACTCCACCAGCAAATGGACAAGATCTCTGGCTTTCTGCTGGTGGAAAGACAGGTTTTGTCCAACCTCGGCTCTGAGCTGCCCTAAGGAAGAGACAGATTTAAAACAGCCTCTCACCACCCCGATGGCTGCACATCTGAGTACTGGGAGAAGGCAAGGATCTCTCCTCAAGCATTCTCAGATCCCTGACATGATCTCAACCCACTTCCCAAAACCACCTCCCAATCCTGCATGCTGAGAGAGCCTGACGCCACCCCACACCCCATCCCAAGCACGACCAGAAGGACCGCACGAATCCCACATCCCAGGTTTGCACTCCTCCTTACTGCCACAGCACCGTGAAGGAGCAGGGAGAAAGCAGCGAATCATGTGGGCAATGAGTGCTGTTGGATGGCTGATTGCTGCCGTGGTTTTATTGCCTCTCCTCCCCGACGTCTGCTGTGAGACGGGATGACCCCACTCACACCTTGGGCAGGATTCAATGGCCAAGCCCCCATTGCGTTCTTGCTTTTCTTGCAATGGTTGAGCAAACCCCCCTCACTCTCCAGGAGCAGAAGGAGCTCTTTTCACCTTGCCAGATCTTCTGCACTTCTTCTGAGAGTGTCCATTCCAGCCTGCTCGACCACAAAACCTGTCCATCATGAACTGAACTGGGGGACTGGTGGTGGGACTGCTTCATCCCTTAGCATCACTGGGGAGAAAAACCTTACATATGGTTCTCAAATGCATTTGATAGCAGGGGTAAGATCACTTTTCAGTGAGAGGACAGGGAATGGGGTAGAAATAGAACCTCATTTTAGCGCGTAGGAAGCATGAAGATCTTCCCAACCAGCCCAGCTGGGCCTGAAATGTCAGGCAAATCCTTCCTCAAGGAGCGCATCAGTAGGTACATCAATCAGACAAGCCTTCCTTCCAGCATGCACATGAGTGAACGAGCACCTCAATTATGGCTGTGTGTTTCACTGCACTTGACCTTAACAGTCCAATGCTCTCTGCGAAGGGGTTTGATTCAATTAGCACACCCATGGGGTTTTCACCCAGGCTACCAACTGTCCAGATGATGCAGGGCATTTAAAGGCAGCACAGGGCACCGCAGTTCAAACACACCATCGTCCCGTTTGCCATGTGGCAACCCAAACAAAAGGACACCAACGAATCCCACGGAGACGGCAGTTGTTGCAAAAACATCCCATGGTTGCTTTTGCAGGCTTAAAAGCAATAAATACCAGCCACTGTTGTTCAAGCTTTCAAAGTTTGTTCTGATGCAGTTGTGTAGCAAAGCACTCATGAAACAAGGATGAAGTCAAAGCTGTAGAACACCCAGTGGAAGAGTCTTGCGTTGGGACCAAAAGACAACATGAGGTCAGCGGTTCTTCTTTGGAAGAATCTGCTTTGCAGGCTGAAGCAAACCTGTTCTTGCACTGGCCAAACAAGGTTTTTGGTTTTGCTCTGAGGAAGGAGGGCTTTGTGCTGGACAATCAACAAGTGTTGAAGGAGGCAATGTTCAGTGGATCACTCATAACGTTGTCCATCCCAGCTGACCAGGGTTTTTCTGAGCTTTTGCTCTGCTTCTGGGGCTACAACATGATGCCTCAAGTGACCACCAAGGAGCACAGCCTGACACATCCACTCCCCAACAGCATCTGACACATTCACTCCCCAACAGCATCTGACCTTAATCTTCATGCAGCCTGGACAGGCTGGGCAAACTGTGGCCAGCATCCTGACATCCCACTCTGCCACCACCTATCCCAGGTTCTTCTTGACCACAGAGGCACCACTACTGCCAACTAAACCGCGGCCACAGAACAGGCTTCACCTCTGGGAAACCGATGATCCACAACACTAGGGGTTACTGGAGTTTGTGGAATGATTTTGTTTGAAACTCCCAGTGACCCACACAGCTCCCAGGCAGTGACCATTCCCAACAGACAGCACAGGTTGCCTCCTCTCATCCAAACAGCCTGGCTTGGATGTTGCATCTTCCTGCTGGGAGATGCAACATCTGCACAAGGGAAAGCATCCCTCCCCCTGCCACCCTTCAGGGGATGACTTGAGGGGGTAAGTCTGGAACACCAAATTCCACCTCATCTAAAACAAAGCTTTTCAAAAGTTCCCAAGTCTGCATGCGGATTGTTTTTTACCCGAGGTGAGACAGGAAGGTCAAACTGAGTGGTCGAAAACTTTTGAAACACCAATACCACCGCAAACTCCGTAAAAGCGGTGGCCGCGTCTCACTTCTGCCCCATGAATTTGCCAGCCCATGTGTTCACGTGTGAGTGGCCACCAGAGCTTGTTGCACCTTTGCACAGCATCCTGCTGACAGCACCATGAGCAAGAGCAGGGAGGGGACAAGAGCCCTCTGAAAGCATCGAGGAGATGCATGGAGCGGTGGGAATCGCTGAGCGGACGTGAGCAGAATACCTACAGGAACGGGCAGATGGGGAAAAGCAGCGAGGCTGCAAAAAACTAGAGGCCAGCTCCCAGTGTGTTTGCTCTGAGGATGGCAGGCAGCAGTGAGGGAGCGCGGCTGGCGAGGCAGGGGGAGGCAGGGGCACCGACGGCTCTCACCCCTCTCCTGAGTATCTTGGAGCTGCGGAAAAAAAAAAAAAAAAAAAAAAAAAGGAGAAAAACCATCCAGCGACCTCGCTGAAATTAGAAACTTAACAATGAACACGCTCCACATACAAGGAGCCCGGCTCTGTAACCATGGAGACGGCTACAAATCTGTGTCAGCCGCAATCCACTCTCCAGTTCCTAAAATTTTTAACGAGAAAGGAGGAAGGGAGGGCTGGGAGGAGGGAGCGGGGAGGGGGAATTCCTCAGCGCTGTTTGGCTTTGATGTGCATCACCTTTAGAGGCACAGGGGATTAGCTGAGCCTGATGCCTGATTGAGCTGTGGCTGTGTAACAGTTGATGCGTGCAGGCCACGCTCCCCTCCAGCAGAGCATCTCCCGGGTCTCCCTAAAGGCTGTGTTGAAACGTCTCAGAGCCGGGGATGAACCCAATGCTGCGTTGTTCCCGGAGGCTGCAAAGCCTTCAGCATCCTCCTCATCCTCCTGGGGGTTGAGGGCATCTTGGAGAGGATGGTGGGGACCAGGAAAGGAGCATGGCAGGGGTCAGTGCAGGGCTTCAGTGGGAAACACCCAGCAAGGGGCTGCGGTCCCTGCACAGCCAAACGGGCAGAGCGGGGAGGAATTCCTGCTGCCAGGACAGCAGGCGAGATGAAGCAGTGTGCGTAGAGGTCACAGCTGGGATGTGGGGCAGGAACAACACACCTAAGTTAGGGAGCTTGGAGGCTGTTGTCTGGGCAAAGCAGCAGAAGCACACATGCCTACAACTTTGTGGGAGACTCTTGGGTGTGTAAGCAGGTTCATGAATGAGTAGGAGCATATATGGAACCTACGGCTATGCAGAAAGATCACAGGAAGTCAGCGTCTTGAGTGTGAAATGTGGAAGCTGGTGGAGCCTTTCAGCTAGGCAAGAGCAAAGCCGGGGGAGGTAAGGGATAACCAACAGCCATCATGGAGAAATTCCTCCCCATCTTGGAAAATACAACCAACCAACCAACAAACATCCTCTCCCCAAAACACCCAGTCCTCACCCTTGGCAGTTACAGAGATTTAAGGCCAGTTTTTCTTCCTCTGCATTCTTTACTTTCATGTTGGGTCTACTCTTGCTTGTCTTGGCTTATTTTTTCTGCTACACATCTCCCTCCTACTCCTGCTGTTACACAGAGTTTGAGGCAGCACTTTGCACGCAACCAAATCACAGAACCACAGAATATCCTGAGTTGGAAGGGACCCACAAGGATCACTGAGCCCAACACTGAAGGGCTGCAGGAAACTTAGCAGTGCAAAGAGAGCCTGAGGACTTTGAAACTCCTTCTGCAATGAAGGAATATGGAAGGCTGCACTGCCAATGCTAATTTACACAACGCCATCTGCAGCCCACCCCGGGGTGAGGACGGACAACCTACGAAGCGAGGAAGAGCTCTGGGCTGTTCTCAGCCCTACATCTCCACAGAGTCCTTGAGGAGATGCTGCAGGGTCTCCCACAGAAGTCACTATGGAAAGCTGGAAGTGTCCATCCAAGAGACGTAAAAGAGACATGGCCTATTCCGACCATCTCAGTTTGTTTCCAGGGCTAACTCCCTAAATCATCCTCTGGTGACCAGTGCAGAAGCAGGGTGCAAGCTGAAGGCACGATGATGGGGAAAGGAAGCTCAGCTCCCATGAGTTCTTATACCAGTTCAGGTTAACCCAATGGAAGCAAAATAATTTCCCCATGCATTCATTCCCTGCTCCACCATGGTCCCACTGATACTACAGGGAGATTTTAGATGGGTAGGGTTGGCAAGAACAAGTTATCCGGTGGAGGGAGACGCTCAGAAGACCTGAGCTCATGGGCTCCTGCCTTCCAGCAAGACACAGCTGCAAGAGAGAAGCACACCTCACAGCAACCGTAATAACAGAATGACCTACAGCTCCTAAGTCATTAATCACTGCTGTGGAATCAGCCTGTTCCAACAGGGTGAAATTACCCAGCTCGCTGCAACGCACTGTCAAATAGGTTACCACTTGATTAAGGTCTGAAATGTGCATGGAGGATTTACTGAAATGGTCTCATTTGCTGCAATGCAATTAATTAGAGATCCATTCCCAGGCAGGTATATTTTTAATGCTATCTGATCACTCTTCAAAAAGAGAAAGAAAAAAGGGCAAATTAACTCATTTTAAATCAGGAAATTTCATGCGCTGGTGTAACTCCTCTTTCAGAGCACAGAGGCTCTGCTTTTCCTTTCTAAGAAAAATGCCTCAAAACAGAGTTTTGCTGAATCCTGGGTTTCCCCCGTCAGTGAAGTGCAGCTGAAAGCGGCACTTGGACTGTACGGAAGAAAGCAAACACGAGCACTAGGATAGCCTGTTGAACACAGACACACGAACACCCCACCCCGACTAATTAGCAGGGCTCTGCTCGTTATGTGCACTGCAGCAACTTTCCAATTAATTCACCCAGGTTCGCAAAGCCATTGAAAGAGGCAAAGCATTAAATATAGATGCTAAATAAAGAGGAACAAACAGCAACCAACACTTAGCTCTCCAGGTTTTCAGGCCCCGTCAGCAGGGACATTCACTCGCTGCCCAGAGCAGACTCCTTAACTAAGACCTGTAAGTGCATTATTAATTTTTCAGTAGCATCTCCCAGCCCTAATGAACACTCAGTCATGCTATGCATGAGGAGTCAGCCCAGAGGAGCTTTAAAACCTCCTGTCTGATGGCTGGTTATGGTCACCACTGAGCTTCTGCAGGATCCTCTGGGCACCAACCACGTTCCCCTTAGCAGCCCAGAGTCCTCATGCTGCACGTTCTCATGTTCCCAAATGTGGCTGCCCCTGCCAGGACATGGATATGGGATGCATGACACAGACATCACCAACCCTGCCGTTCTGGACTCTTCACTAAATCGTTGCTATTAAACTACCCTGCTGTCCACAACGGGGTTACATCCCAACTGGGATGTGGGTCCATGTCCCATATGAAACTCTAACTGTGCCAAGGCTTATTTTGGGATGGCAATGCCAGTACAGACTTAGCCATTAAGGATATAATATATTGTCTGCTGGATACCAACACATCCTGGATGGTGTTCGAAGACCTCGGTGGCAGTCAGGACCCTGCAGCACTTCTCCTCCTTGATGAAGACTCTTTGCAAACACCTGTTCCTACATCAACGAGTCCTTTTTCCCCTTTCTGATCCCACTGACATTTATTGAAGAGAAAAACTAACCCTGCCATCATGGGGAAAGGCCCAAACACAGGATTTAGGACTGTCCCAATAGCTTTCAGCAGGCCACCCCTGCTGCCAGGATGTTGGTGATGTCCTCTTTCAGACCAGCGTGGAGGAGCACCTCAGAGCTCTCGCAAAGAGTGTGCTGAAAGGGGATCACATTGGTTGCATTTATAGAGAGAAGGCATCAGTAGAGAGTTCAAGATTCAGACTGAAAAATCCCCTCCTTCCCTCATGCACTGTTGTCTGCATTTATGGGCTGACCTCCAGGGAAGGGAGCTGCCTCCCCAGACTGCCTGGCAGCAGGTTTCTTAATTGTCCCATCCAGTCCTTGCTCACACCACCCACTGCTAATCCCTCATACATGATGATTAGGGGGTCAGCACTCAAAAACCATCCTCTCTGCTTGCCATCCCACGACCTCCATGGGCTGAGAAGCCAGCCTTATAGCCTGTGTGGTCAGCTGGCACGCTGCCTTGGCTTAGGATTACATCAATTATCCCTATTTTTAGGCCTGAGGGTAAAGCCCCCTAGCCCACAACAGAGGTAAACAACTCCCACAAAAAGGCATTAACATATCTTTGTACTCCAGTCTTTGTTAAGCTCCACGAGGGTTCCATCAAGAACCAGAAGCCTACCGACTTCCAAGGCCTGGAGTATTTCCAGGATTCAGCTCTGCTTCAATCCGACTGTTTTTCCACCCCCTCCACCCCCTCCTTTTCCTTTCCTCGTTCTCTGCTATCCGTGGGAGTTCATTTGCCTCAGAGTACCTCCTTGTATTCCATTCTGCTTGTGCCACTATTACCCTCACTGCAGAATTCTCGTATAGGAGGTTTACTATGTGGGATGCATTTCTCCATTTGTGGCCACGTCCCCACTGCTATTAGCAGCCAGAAAACACAATGCCTTATTAGAATTTTCCCTCTGATTAAGCTTGTGAGCTAATCGCTTCCTTGCTGACCTGTCCCCAGGACTTGCCCCAAGACTTCTTCTGCGAATCTCCTTATTTTTCCGGTCATCGTAACTCATCTGCACCAGTGTTGTGAAGCCCGTGCCAGGCATCATGTGATACAGACCTCTGTGATACACCAACACAAACCATCAAGGCTAGAAAACCTCTTCACGGTGCTCTGGATTCCTCAACGACACCTCCCTGGTGGGATACAGGGCCACCAAGACGCAGGACGTGGGAGCACGGCAAGGTAAGTTATGCAGTGAACTTCCTAATCCCAGGTGCTAATGTCACAAGGAGCTTTCTCGTGCCTTCACCTTTCCTCCGTGACATCACTTCATCTTTCAAGGGCAAAAAGAAAAAGAAAGAGGCTTCTGAGCCACTCCACCACCTGGTTGTCCTTGCTTTGTTTCCCAAGCCTGTGTGACACCAAAGCTCACAGGAGAAACACAGCAGCCTGGACAAAGTCGCACTTCAAGAGCTTTAGGAAATTCACTCTCAAATGCTGCAGTGGTTACAGGCCATGACAGCCTGCGGACACTGCCATTTGCAGTTTGAGACACGTGAAGTAGGACAGGAGAGCAGGAGGGATGGTGGCTAGAAGTGTTCTCAAGATGGGATCAGCAGCTCTCTGCAAGCTGCTCTCCCTCTGCTAAACATGGGCATAGGTGTGCTTACCAGCAGAGGCATAACCTTCCAGGGTTGCACTTGATGCAATCCAAGATTGCAGGTTGTTCAGTACGGCAGGATCACAGGTTCTCCGGGCTGCCCAATATCCACCCTGCGCTTGGCGACTCCACGGCCTCTGTGCATGGGAACGGTGAATGGCAGCAGGGAATGGGTGGCACAGAACACAGCCAGGGTCAGCAGATGGGAGTGAATTTTCACTAACAGTTGTGAGAACTGAACACAAGGAAGCAACGGGGAGGTGGAGTATGAGCTCCAGAGAATGCACCTGTTTGAAATGCATCTTTTTGTTAAGGAAAGGATAACACATCCTTGCCATGGGAAATGGTTTATTTAAAGGGAGGAAGAAGGTTTGATATCAATGAGCACTGTGCAAGCACAGAATATGGAAGCAAAAGACTTCAGCAAGGACAGGTAGGGACAGGTACGGGGAGGCAGCTCTGCAGATGCTGGGAAAAGCGCCATGTGCAAGCCAGCAACCAAAATACATCACACAAAGCCCTCTCCATGCTTTGGCCATCACCTCCTTGATGTGAATTGGGTCCTCAAAGCTATTTGGGAATCCATTTTCAAAGACTGCCCGAATGTGTCACCCTTCCCATCCAGGTGCCCAAGTCTTACCATGTCTCCTGAGAGGACCTCACTCTAGGAGATGCTGTAACCAGCCAGCCTCACCAAGAAGCTCTTATGGTAAAGCATTACACCACTGCAGCATCTCCCATAAGCAAGGGTTGTCGCTGCTATCACAGCTCCTGGGTAGGATTCATCTAGCAGACACCAATATTTCCAGCACTGAAGGTCTGTGGACATCTGCCCCAAACCAGGACAGAAAGAGGCAGCACCGAGGGGGGATGAGGCCACACAGGAGGCACAGAGCATCCCTTGTTTTATGTGACCCTAACCACAGGTAATCCAAGTCATGTTTCAGAGGGCCACTTGCTAGTCCTGACCCACCTAAATCTACAAACCTGGAAGCAGAGTTATTTAACCCTGCTATAAAATAGCATCCAGCCTGCCCCAGAGCACAAGTATCTACGAGGCAACAGATCATGTCTCCCAAACCTTAGCAGGAGGTTACTGGGCAGCTCAGGGCTAGATCCATATGTCTCAGGTTTCAATGGAGTATTTATCCTCTATGCAATGATACTTTCCCAGCAACACGAAGAAACTCCTGCCCACAGACTAACGCAGCAGGAACTTCCAGCGTGGGAAAGCACAATGCCCAGCCTGGCTTTTTGCAAGCAGATGTGAACAATCACATGCTGTACCCAGGCTTCATAAACGACACTATTACAGAGGAAATTAATATTAAAAAAAGATGCAAAACAGCCCTTTTAGCAAAAACAATTCTGGTGCAGAATGGAAGCGGAGGCCGTGCCATCGCTCAGCCATCTCCGTGCTCGCAGCGCCTTTTGCATGCAGAATTGGTAGAAAAACAGACTCCTACTCAGGGCTTGCTTGCTTCCCACCCTGCCCTCTCTGCAGGTCTGCTAGATAAAATGTGCATGGTTCTTACGGGACAGCCCTCGCTCTGCACCAGCCCCATGCAGGAGCACGCCGGGATGCTTCGGCAGCAGGAGAGGCATCCCTTACTTCACGATGAGGCTGTCTCAACAAAGCAGGGAAATGGGTGAAGTCACTTGCACAAGGGTGAAATCATTTTCACAAGGGTGAAATCATCACAAGAGAGGGGATGTGAGAGGTGCTGGGTGCTGAGCACCACCTCGCAGCACCATCATCCATGTGGGACTCATCCTCCCTGCTCACTGCCCCGTAAAAAAGCTGCTTAAATTCTATATGGGAGATACCTGAACGCAGCCAGAAACGTCCACAGCAGAATCCTGTGTGCATGTGTTGAAAATAAATGAACACAGCCCTAGCCTGGCCAGCCAAGCTCCCCCATCCTCTCTTCTCTGCTTACTTCACCCCTAAACTCACTCACAGCCCCCTCTGCCCGACCTACAGGAGGTTCCCCCCAGCTGATCCATCCACCTGCCCATCCTCTGCCATGGAAACACCTCATGGGGCATCGTGGCAGGATCTGGGTTTGCAGCAGGGCACATGCACGATGTCCTGGTTGCAAAGGCAGCAGAGACAGTGTTCGCTCACTGAAAACTGACATTTTGGCAAAAGAAGGTAGAAGCAAAAAACAGCGCAGCAGCTCTTGCAGCCAAAGCAATGGGCTCAGCAAAGGTGGGAATGAGCTGGTGCTGAGTCCCCACGGGGTTTTTCATTCAGTGATGGGCCTCAAATTGCATTAGCTAGTGATGCTCTCCCCTGGGGCCTCAGAATTAGAAAACCCTAGGACTGAAGGGACCGCAGGGACTGAAATCCAGCTCCCTGACTGCTCCGTGTGCTCCCATGTCAGCGTGGTCCTGCAGAAGCTGCTTGAGACCAGGTCTGTGTCTGCGTGCTTCTGTTGCTCCAGCTAGCACGTGTTGTCTTGGGCAACACTGATGAAAACCTCCACGGTGTTCTCTGAGCCCAGAAGACAAAAATGTGCATGCACCAGGCTGCTGAAGGCTGAAGTCACCTTGTCTGCCCCCATTCAAGCGCAAGCTCTTACAGGGGCACAGTCTTGCAAACTCAGCTGGAGACTGCCAGGTCCTATCAAAACCCAACATCTAAGGGAGGAATCTGAGTTTCCAAGCTGTGAGCAGCACTTTGGAGCTGCCACTGCTCTCCTCTGGGAAGCTGAGCATCCCGCATGTGTTTGGAAACCTCCTCTTTATTTGGACAAACAGCACATGGAAAGGTAATGGTGGTGGACCAGGCTCTGGAAGTCCCCAGGTAAGTACTGGAGGAGGTGCTTAAAGGGAAGCCAAGCAGCTCCCCAAGCTGCCCTACACCCTTTGCAGCTCTAGCGCACAGCCAGCATCATGCACACGGCGTGTCTGGGGTCCCTGCACACCAGGAAGACCCCAGCTACCACCATGGCTAAGGAAATAACATGAAGCAGGTGGCTTTGTCACAGCTTGCCAGGGTCCAGATAACTTCACAGCACCATCAGAAAGCAGGCCAGGTCTGAAGGCACCCAGATCTGAAGGCTACCTTGAAGCCAGAGGGATTTTGCAGAGAAGAGCTTGCCTGTTTCTGAGGGGAGAGAAATCTTCCTGCCCACACACCAAGAAAAAGTGCTGCAGAAACACTTTGAAGCTGTTAAACTCCCCTCATGGGAATTTCTCCCCAGGTTTGAGTTTTTCCTCTTAAAAATAAAAAGCGCACTTTTGTGGCGATGGTATCACACGGTGGGACTATTCGTGCATCAAAAGGTTTCAAAACTCACTTAAAAAAGGGTTCGTGGAATAACCATAATGCTTCCTCACTTTTCCAGCCACAAAACCCACTGATTTCTTGAACCAACTGCTCCACACCACTAAGGATGAGGCAGGAGTAGACTCGTCTGCCTGCAAAAGGCACACCACCGCCTTTCTGCCGTGGAAGTTTGTGCTGTAAACTTACCTTGAGCTCTTGGTGCTGTTAACTCAAGTGCTTTCTTGCACAAACAATCTCTTTAGTCCAAAGTGAAGGTGTTTTCAAACTGCTTTTGCTAGCAGGGCTGAGGCTTGCAGAGGAACTGGGGAAAAAAAGCCCATCACTGCCACTCCTCTGCGGTGTCAACAAGGGAAATTTAAACCCCACAGAGCCATTTCTCCACCCACCCCAAAAGCACCTGCACCCAGCCCCAGCTGCCAGCAGCGTTCAAGCCCACAGGGTCTGCCCAGAGGCTCCCCAACACACACACCCAGCCTCAGGTTACTTTGGTTAATCGGACAGCACTGGGACCATGGACCCATCCTGCCCAAATCCGTCACAGCCAGCAACGGGGACAGGCGCAGATCCAGTGGCAGGGATCCTCACGGATGCACTGAGACATCTGTACAGTGACCACGAAGCCCTGAGCTTGGCCAGGTGGAGACCAGCACCTCAGGAATGTTTCCCAAACAGCCAGATTTCGCTCAGTGCTGGAAGCTACCGCTTCTATTGCATTTTGGATTTTAATTTTCTTGAGCATGCAAGGAAAATAAATCTAAATTTTAGCAGAATCAATGGGGAAACAGCCACAATCTCAGCACCACAAGCTCACAGCAGCCCCGCTCTGCTCTGCGTTTCCCTATTTTATGCAGCAGACCCAGCTGAACCCCAATACCTCCACGTGCTGCTATAAATGCTGCGTTTCTCCTGCAGGGTCTGCCATACGCTGGAGCCTTGCTGCAGCGATCAGGCTAGGCAGCCCTAAATGACACAGGAGATTCTGAACAACTGCACTTTAAAAGCATGCAACCAACCCTGAGAGCCATTGAGTCCAGAGAAGAGAATAGCAGATTCTCTGAATACCACAGAAGAGGCTGGTATTTAGGCTGCAGATGGAGAAAAATTATGTCAAGAGCGTGGTTCAAACCACTGCTGTTTAAATAACCTCCTCGAGGCAGCTCTGGTAAATACAACGCCGTAAAGGAGCCCCCCCCCTATGACAGCGGTCGGACATCTGGGTTCCCCCACGTGTGCTTCTGCACCACCCTACTTCTCTCGGAGGGGAGATGCTCAGAGGGAACAAAGCCTCTGTGGTCTGGAAACACTTCTGGAAAGTACAGATAGGATTCCCTGCTGGCTCAGCAACACCATAAATCAAGGCTTGAGTCTGACACAAGCCACAGAATAACCTTTATGTGACGCTGAGCCCCTTCCCTGCTATCGCTCCCTCTATTTCTCTTCCCAGTCCCGCCTCGTCAAACATCAGCAGGAGACACATCCTTGACCAGAAGCTGTGCAGACAGACCTGGACACATATCCTGGTCCCCCTAAAGCCCAGCCTTGGCCTCGTTAGCTCCAGCGTATCATTATTATTTAACTGGCCAAGCTTGTGTACCTGGTTCAACAGGCACGGCGCTGATTTACGAGCACCCAGTGCCACCCTCAGCACCACGCAGCCTGCTCCATTACGCTCTCACTCGCCAGAGCCATCTGAAGGTATTTCCTGCTGCCACAAAATTTCCCGTGCTCCATCCCAGCCCTGAAGTGATGCCAGAGGAGGGAGAAAAGGGAAATCTCCAGCCTCTAAGTCATAAACACAAGCAGGTTCAAACATCCAACCAGCCGGGATGCTGCACGCCGTGCTTCCAGACCCTGGATGCTGGGAGGCAGTGCTGGTGACTCACAAAATGGGTCTCCCTGCTTCCTTCTGCAAATTCCAGGGAGGTGGGACGTGTGGGAACATCCTCATTAAACTGGTGCCTACCGAGGTTTCGGCAGCATTGTGGAGGGCAGTGGTAATTAACAGGGCTCGTTTGGGGGACGAACCGTAGGGCAGATGTTGGACAACACTGCACTGCTTCTGCCCCAAAAAACTGCATTTGGGGAAGCAAATGCCAGATGCTGTTAGTACACCCACTCTGAAAACCAAGGCAGAAGCAAGAGGGATTGTACACGGGCAAAATGATCAACTTTGCTTCCCCGGGCAGGTGACCTCGATGCTCCGAATGCATGAGGGAGGGCTGAGCACCCATCAGCAGCCACCAGCTTCCTAAAGCCAGGTTTCTAAACTCATGCTCAGGGATGGAGATAACAGCATGCCAACTCCTGAAAGCACTACGGCCTCGCTGGCTTCCACAACTGAAGAAAACAACACCGTGTCTATTTTAGAGCATATTATTCAGTTTTAATACTTTCCAAGACTTTCTTTTTTTATTTTTTTTTCCCTTTTCATTTGCAACTCCTCCTTTGGGATTAGCGATTTGATTTTATGGGGGAATATTAAGAGTAGGCAGCCAGCCCTGTTGTTGCTTTTTTTTCCAAACCAGCATTCAGAAGGAATAGATTAAATCATTAAATACACACAAGCACGGGAAACGCTGGAAACTCTTAGCCATTATCCTATGAAGAGAATGCCAATGCAAACACTGTAATAAAATATTCTTCACTGAAATCAACACCAATTTTCCGAGGCAATCAAATTCATCCCCTTGATCCCTCCTCCTAGGGAAAACAGCCAGCACAGCTAAATTCAGAACTGTGTGGCTCCATGCTTGAATTCGGCTGAGCATGCTGCAAATCAATGATTTCAGAAAAACTTGCTAAGGAAACACTCCCCACGGGCAACGTTTGCTACAGCACGTGGCCATCTCCTGACTCAACAGCGTGAGGCTGCACTGATCTGGGGCTCCAGGAAGCTTCAAGTCTGGAACTTCACAACCCATCCAGCCCCACTGAGGCCACCTGGACCAGTACTTGGTGCCAGCTGTATGTTGTCCATGGGGCCAGTCCCCAAAGCACAGCCGTGAGGATGATGATGCTCTGTGTTGACGCTCCACCAGCAGCTCAGAAACAGCACCCAGCCTTTTCCATCAGCTGCTCTTGTAGGATGACCAGCATCCATTCTCTCATCATGCTGCCAACAGGTACTGCTACATCCTACTACTAAACGTTTTTGCTCCAGGAAAGTGGCTGCATCCAAAACACCCGCTGGGAACAACCCCTGGGGCAGGGCAACTCTTGAACCAGGCCTGGGGACTGTTTGGGTCCATACTAGCTGCCCCAAGCACCAGAGCTTATACCACCATGGGGAAAAAACAAAACCCCAAGTGCTGTGTTCTCTCGGCCTGCTGAAGTGCTCTTGGCATCACACAGCTATACATGGTTCAGGTCGAACGCAGAACTCCCGTCCTTGCAGGACTAATTTCTGCTCAATAACACTCAAGAAAAAAAAAATGGCAACGTTTCTGCTGTGCTCTGGAAGGTGCCTCATAGGAAGTGCTTTTAAAAAAGGCCTGCTCTACATAAGATGAGTGAGTTTGCCACAGAGAAGGGGGAAAAATTCAAGCCTGTTCAGCATCTTATGGATTAATCCTAGGCCTCGAGCCAGGATAATTACTGCCAGAAGGAATAAAAGTAACATAAATATAGGTTAACATACAAAGGGTCCAGTTTGCAAGGTTTTATACATCACCAGCTCAAAAGCGGATTTGTAAATTTAATTATAGAAAGATTACTAAAGCAGGTAATACCCAAAGGGTCGTCAAAACCATTTTACTGTGAAGAAAACAAAACAAACCCAAAAAACAACACCAACAACTGAAATAAACGAGGCCAGCGCATGGATCTGCTGAAGACCTTCTGCAGGACGCAGCCCGACCTGCTCACCGGGGCTGCGCAGGCAGATCCTGCTAAAGCAGCATCTGCCGCGATCCTCCAGAAATGCCATTTCCAAGGCAGAAGAGATAAGTCACTCTGACAGCCTCTGACACACACTAATTTACCGTAATATGAAAAAAAAAGCCATCTCCACGTCACAGCACAGTGTTACGGCTATCTGCTGTGCGCATCCCTTACCATCCCTCTGCTTGCTCTCTCTCCCTTCTAGAAATGCTGTATTTTTGTTTTATTTTTTACCTTTCATTGCCATCTGCATTAAGCAAAATGAAGTCATACTGCGAAGTGTGAATGAAGACTGAAGGAATGGGGCAGGAACAGAGATGAGGGTTGAGCTCTGGGATCTCTCTGGCTTACCACTACAGTACAGATAACCTTTAGAAAGCTGGACCTATAAAACGCGTTTCTGGGTGTTTAGCTTGCATTCCTGACCTATCCAGGCTTTTCTAATCCTGGAAGCAGCTCCTGCAATGTCCCTGGGATGTATCTTGCTAACATGGTGCTGAACAAGCTTTTGCCAGTCCAGCAAAACATGCTGTCTTTTTTAAATGCATCACCTGCATAATTAAAATAGATCATGTGCTTCGATGCTCTGCTGCCACGATGCCTAGTGTGTGCAAGGAGCAAATGTGCTGAGCGTGCTGCCGATGTCTGGTGCTTGTAGGAACGTACTTCAAAGGATCACAGTCACGTGTTTTTCAGCCTGGAAACACATATTTATTAAAAAAAAAAAGAATTATGTTTTTACAAACTCATCATGTGCAAAATGAAAAGCTCCAAACTGACGATTTAAGCCTTGCAGTGTGCTGGAAAACGGGAACATTTGCTCCTCTTTGCCTTGACTAGCAACACCTCTGTGCACAAGGCTCTTCTCACCTTGGTTCATGCCACTTGGGTTTATGCACTACTGGCTGCCACCAGCCCTTTTATACCTAAATATCTTCAACAGCCCTACCCACAAGTTGTTTCTAAGAATGGGGTTCAAACATACATAGTGCAACTAAGTCTGCAGTGAGCACAGAAAACAGCACGAGCACCATCATGATCCATATGCCTTCGACTGCCGTACCCCACAGAGGAGCTGCATTAAGTATATGGCACAGGATGAGATGGCAAGCAGTAATGGAAATGCAAATTGAATCTCGGCACCAAGTCAGTACCTCTAAAGCAGAGGCCGCAGCACACATCTGCTGCGCAGGAGTCGTAAGGAGCCCGGTCCCCAGGGATGTGTAAAACTGGATTAGACATAAACTCCAGCACCGGTGCGCTGCGGGATAATCCTAGGCTGGCAGAAAGGGATCAGAGCTAATTTCTCTCTCTGACTTGCTTAATCTTCTGCGGAGAGTTCTGAACTCTGGATACACACCAGGCTGGAAGCTGACATGCTCTCTTTTACAAGGTTCAGCATGGCTAGCTCAAAACACTTCAAGTTAAACATCTCAGGGAGCTGAGTGGCTTTTAATGGGCTTGTACGAAGGCGACCTGTGGCTGGGGACAGCAGCTGAAAGGAAAAGCATTGTCACGTTTGTCCACTTGGTTATTGTCAGGATGTCATCATCCAAATTGCACCTCAGCTCAGTCCAGAAGTCCCAGGATGGTTTTTATGTATATATATATGTATATACATGAAATATATATGTAGAAATTAAAATCATAGAATCACAGAATAGCTTGGGCCGGAAGGGACCTTAAAGCCCACCCAGTCCCAACCCCATGCCATGGGCAGGGACACCTCCTACAAGCCCAGCCTGCCCAAAGCCCCACCCAGCCTGGCCTTGAGCACCTCCAGGGATGGAGCACCCACAGCTGCTCTGGGCAGCATGTTCTAGTGCCTCACCACCCTCTGAGTAAAGAATTTCTTCCCAACACCTGCTCTGAATCTGCACTGTTGTAGTTTAAAATCATTCCCCCTCGCTCTATCACTGTCAGACCTTGTAAAAACTCAGTCTCCCTCCTGACTATAATTTCATTATATAAAAAATGTAAAAATAAACATAAATATCTACTTATTCTTCCCTTAACTTGTCCCATGCAACCCCCAAACGGTCACAACAACTCACACTTTGCCCACGCAGAGGATTTAGCGCTCTGCTGAACAGGGACAGTCCTGAGCACAGGGAGAACGAAACGAAGCCTCCAGCTTCCCACAAGGGTGAAATTCCAGCTGCAGCAACGCTCCCCCTGTGCTGCGTGGTGTTGGTGACCTCGCGTGACGCCGTGCAACCTTGCCCGACGTGACACTGCGCCGTCCCCAGCAGCTGCTGCCTCAGCCTTGCCCTCTAACAACAGGAGAGAGATTTCCCTCCTCTGTTTCATTCACACCTGAGCAGAAACCTCGCTAAACTTCAGGCTAGGGGGAGCTTCAGCTGACACAGCTCTGCGCATGAAGCAAATCCCCTGCGTTCTTGTTTCTTCCGTGGAAGGGGGCAGAGTGCTGTGCCAGAAGAAACTGCACTCGGTCCACGTGGGCATCGCAGCTTTCAGCACTCTGCTGGTACCAGTGGTGACTGAACAACTCCACAGTCAGAGCCTCCCCCGCCCTGCACACCACGGCAGCTCCTCAGGGATCCTTCCTGACCTGGGATGGCTCCAGTTGCTCCATGCACACGCAGTGCTCGACCTGCTTTTACTGCTTTTACAGGTAGGACCACCTCCCCCAGGTCTGCTGTGTTGGCTGATATTTATATTACATCAACACAAACAAATAAACAAGCAAAAAAATCCAACACTCCTTCCCAACATTGTATACAACACATCGATCGGAGCACTGGAACATCTCGCAACCCATAAAAACCCTTCAGACCTGAAAAAAAAAGAAAAAGAAAGAAAAGAATTAAATAAATACTCCTCCTCAAGCATTAGCTAATCTACTCTCAACAAATTAAACTAGTGAAACAAAAATTAAGATGATGTTTCAGACCTACAAGCACTGAACGGCTTGACAAAAACCTGTTACTAATTCAAGAGGAATTTTCCCCACTGGGGAAATCCCAAGTTCCCAACTACAAGAGGAAAAAGTTCTGCTGAACTGTAGGAATTTGATATTTTCTCAATGAAATAAAACAATTCCTGGCACCCCAACAATACTTAAGGGTTTGGGTTCACATGTAGATGCACTGTTTTGGGTGGAGTACAAGCAAGAAGAGATGAGTTTCAGACCTGCCAGCAAGGAGCACCCACAAGCCACAGAGAGAGGCCACTGAGAAAAGTTTTTCTAGTAATTGCAGGATTTTAGTCTAAATAAGATGCAGTGGTTTGGTTTTTCCACCTCCCATGGCATGCTCCTGTCATCAGCACCTGCAGCCTTCCACACGGGTCCCCAGCTTTGGAAAGCCCAGCTTCCTTAAGGCTGTCAGCGACTGTCTATTTGTGGGTCTTCGGGGTACCCAGGGCGGGATGAGACATCCTCCCACAGCGTAAATGCGCTGTCAGTTGCGCTGGCAAAGTGCTACTGCTAACTAATACAAAAGCAGAAGTACTCAAAAGAAATTGTCTACTTTCAAGTGTAAATCAACTCTTACACGCTTATCTAAAAATATCCTGTTAGATAAAAGGAACAAAAAATTAAGATCACATCAAATAATGATTAGACATAAGCGGATACATTATATCACACAGATATCTTTGCTCTGTTAATTAATAATTTAAATGGACACACTTAAAGGGACATACACTTCTTACATGGATAAGCACTTTTTTTTAGAAGAGAGTGACTCCCATTAGTGGGAAAGGAAGGAACAGCTGCAGAGGAGAGCAGTGAGACACTTCACGCAAGGAGCAGCCCAAGAATGAGAAACATACCTGCCACCAGAATCTGACGCACACAAAGTCAATAAGCCCCTCACATGCATGTCTTTCTATGCATCCAGAGTGACTGTTCTAAATCAATTCCTATTTACAGGATCTTTTTTTTTTTTTTTTAATCCTGAATTGCAAGTTAACCTCTATGATGTATTGCTGTCTTCTGGATTTAGAAGTTTATTCAGTTTGAAGAGAGAACTCTACCAAGAATCAAGCAGTGCTGTGCCGAACTGCACGCTCATGGAGCTCCCTGAAAGGAGCCCAAAGCAGACGGTGCGAGCTGCATGCCTCTGCCACTTGCAGATGTGAGGGAAGCTCTTTGAAAAGCTTCTTGCACGCACACTAAATGTAGCTGGGGTGAAACCACAGCCAACAGCTCCTCTCACAAACTGAGCTGCACAGCGTTTTTTGGCCTTGCTCGTAAGTTCCAGCTTCAAGGAGCACTTCAGAGAATCACAGAATCGTTTCAGTTGGAAGGGACCTTTAGAGGCCACCCAGCCCCACTCCCC
>VXAV01010658.1:14814-51244 GCA_013399715.1 Alectura lathami | reverse complement strand
GGCTGCGCAGCGGCCTCACGGCAGCGCGGCGGTGCTGTGCGGGACTCGCGAACGCCGTGTGTCCGGCTTGCTGGAAGGAGCTGGTGCAGAGAAAGGGGGGCTAATGGAAGGCTGCCTTCATGGAATGCATCTGCTGGATTCCATGAGGATGAAGGTGTTTAAAAGTAACGGATTTTAACGTAGATGTAGTGTGTGAGGTGTGGCTTTTTTTTTCTTTTTTAATTTTACTTTTGGAATAAGTACTTTCTGTGAGGAAGGATGTAGTATTAACAGGCAGCAGTGTGTGAGCACACACGTGTCTGTGTTTGCTCCCGTGCAGCAGAGTAGGCTTGATGATGCTGTAAAATAAACCTGGGGAGGCAGAGAGGTGCTTTCCAAGGTAGTAGGGAGAAAAAATTAGGAGTGTGGGATATAAGGCAAGAAACATATTCTCAGCTCAGCTGAGCAGCCGTGTTTCCCCTCGCTCCACTGGATTTTAGTGCTGCTTTTCCTTTTCTTTCTGACACAGGCAGTGCTCCTGCACTGGGCCCGTTCTTCCCCCGGGGAGCCCTGGCATGGCTGTGCTGTGGGTCAGCACCTGGAGCTGGTCCTCGGCCGAATCCGACTTGGGCTCCTGTCCTGAGCCTGAGTCTGGACGGCGGCGAGGCACGGTGCCCAGCACGGAGCCCAGCATGGAGCACCTGTGGTTTCTGAATCATTTCCTTTTCCAGTTGCGCTCAGAGGTTGCTAAAATGTGTAGCAACCATGATGCTGTTTTCCTTCAGTCTGGGTAGAAACAAGCCCTACTGTAGGTTTTACAGTAGTACAACATTCCATGCTTTTTTATTATTATTTACCCTTGGAAGAAACTTTTAAGAAGAAATTTCTGACAGAAACCCTGAAGACCTAGTGACTGTGTGTGCCCAGCATTGGACGTGGCCGGTGCCGGGTGCCAGCGAAGAGCAGCGTCGGAGGCTCCTGAACTCCACACAGAAGCTCCTTGCTGTGGTGCTTGGTGCTGTCTGGAGCTCAGTTTTGGTGCCCACCTCGCTGCTCCCTGCGGCAGGCCCTGCAGCACTGCAACCTGCGCCAGGAGGCCGTGAGGGGAGCTTCAGGCGATGTCCTGGTTGCCCTCATGCCCAAGTGGTGGCAGGGTGAGACCCCACGACAATGTGGGCCAGTGCGGCAGTTCCCCCAATTGTCCATTGACCTCCCCCAGCACTGATCCACATGGCCCCTATTCATTGCCAGAATGGCATTTCCCAGCTCAACTGTTTGAGTACTACAGGAAGTTAAAAATCTCTGATGATACTCTGAACAATTCACAATAACAGGAGCTAGAGTTCAATTGTACAGAGGTTTTTTTTTTCCCCCTTGGGAAAATTGAGTGGAAAGGACTTGCGATGGTTGTCAGGGAGCTGTGAAGGGCAGGGGAGGGGCTGTGTGTTGAAGAATAGCCTGAAGAGGAAACATTGTATGCCTGGGAAAAAAGAAAATAGTCCCCAGTTTCTTCCTCAAAAACTTTAGTAACTCAAATAAGCTGTTTTCCTTCCAAAATGATTTGTCAGAATGCTAAGACGTGTTGAATTTCCTGCGTTCGACATAACAGAAACTTTTCTCTCTTCTTCACTCTAAGCAGTTTGTCCAGAGATTGTGTGTCCTCTCTGGTGCCAACTCCAGCTATGGTACAGCTGAAGAGCATGGGAGGCTTGATTCACCTCAGGCAGATGTGGCTGTGCCATTTGCCCATAGCTGCCAGCTGCAGCAGAAGGCCACCATCATCACCTCCTGGTCCCAGGCAGGCGAAGCCAGAGAGGTGCCTGTGAGCCTGGCAGCCCCTGGCTCAGCTTCCTGTACGTGCTCATTTTGCATTTTAGTGCCTGACACGAGAGACTCAGCAGGTACAAAACAGACCTTGTAACTGCATCATCTGGACGGTCCTAAGTTTGGATTGAGATGTTTTTTTTTTTTTTTTCCTATATTTTTTCCATTAAGGAGGTTGTGTTGACTGCTTCCGTCTCCCATGAAAGGCTGATTTGCAGTCAGGTCAGATAGTGCTGCGTATCCCGATCATTTGGGAGAACTGTGCTTTGAGCTAGCATGCATAGTTCCTCTTGGCTGTGTTGCGTTAGCTCAGATAACCTTAGCAGTGATGTGCAGGGACTGGCTGCTTCTCGGTGTTTGTGAAGTAAAACCAGTGCCTCCACCCAACGGCAGCATGCCATCATTCTGGAAAGCTGCTAGCACTGCTGTCAGGTGAGCGTGGAGCCCTGGGGCCTGAGCTGGCACGGATGGCAAGGCTAGCAGCTGCAGGGTGGCACTGGAGAAGCACTGGTCTGCTTCTGCCTCTGTTGAAGTGAACTTTTACCTTTCCGTTGGCTCGCAGGCAAGCACCATCCAGCCTTTTATACCACCTTCAAACTCTGGACTGAGCAGTGTTCTGCTGAAAGCAGTGAGACACGAGATCACATCTCCCTTTGGCGGCAATAGCACAGAGTGATTTTATAGTGATGGGAATCCAGAATCCAGCAAGCCAGCGATAGGGCTGCTAAGTGCTGAGAACGTTTCCAATTTCATCTGCTCACCTCTGGAGATGAGGTGGGAGCTCGCATCAAATGCTTGCCCTGAGGCATGTGGTGGAGCGTGGCCCAGGCCAGGCGCTGTCCCGAGCCCACATTTATCTGTGGCTTTACCACACATTTACCTGTGCCGACATCATCTGAAAGCCCTGCACAGCTGCAGTGGCACGGCCAGAGCCCCACGCAACGGCTTTTGATGGAGACAGCCTTCCTGTGCCGTGGAACAGCAACAGCCTTTCTGATGGAGCGAGCTTCGAGTTCATCCCCCTTCAGCAGGCCGTGGCTGGATGCAGTGCTGAAAACGCCCAATTGAGATAGCTCTGGTTTTCCAAATCTCTGAGGTTTATGATCTTTAGAAGTCTTCCTGCATGAGCAGCAATTCGGGTTCTGTAGCTGTTCGTGTGTAGATCATACACACTTTGTGTGCTGGAATTTCTTTGTGTTAGGCTTTTCATTTTCTCAGGATTGTGGATAAGACCATGGGCTATAATTTCATTGTTGGGGATTTTTGTCCCAAAAGATGGTTTGGGGGAGGCAGGAACATGCATGAGCTGTGTTTCAGGCTGATAATACTCACATGTTTATTAGGGCGTTTGGGATTCGTGTCTTACAAGACCATCGCAAAGGTTAGAAAGCTCTCTTGTGTAGCGTGTGAGCAGGGGCAGAAAAGATCCTTTATGTGAAGGAGTCTCACAAATCGTGAAAGCAGCATTTCTTCAATGTTTTTGGCTCAATCACTGCATAAAAAGTTTGTAACTAACTTCTCGGATGGTTGAGCTGCTTAAACTCAGAATGGACCCTTTGTGCTTCCTGTCCTAATTAGGAATTAATTTTTAATTATATCAGCTGAACATTTTTTATTATGAACACTTGTGTTAGCCTGGGGTTCCTGAAAATTCCCTTGGCAATGACTGGTGCTAGTTTATGTAATATTGTCTGTCCTGTGACGTTGTTCCTGTCTGCTATCTGAGTGTATCAGTGTTTGTGGATAGCCTGGTGTAGCTTTGATTAAAGCTCCATCTGCATTTGCTTTTCTCAGTCGTTTACAAAAATAGCACTTCCTGGATAGTTTCTTGCTTGCGCTTGGGGTTGCTGTTAAAGATTTTCACTTGCATTAAGAATAGTTTGCAATTCTGGAAAGTGGGCCCTCAACTTGACTGATAGTCCTGGTAAACTAAGAACGTGATTCGCAAAGCTGAAGGGTGCTGAGTATTGCTTTGCGGTAGTCTTTGGCATGGGAATTTGTGGAGTTCACTTCTCTTTAAACATGAACAAACAGGTCAGCAAAGCCAGATCTCCACACAGTGCTGTGGTACAAAAGAGCTCCTATTGATTTCATTGAGATCTTATCTGGCAGAATCTGGCCCTGGACATTGCTTTGTCTTCAGCCCAGCCAAGTGGAAGTCAAAGAGCTGCTGACAATAGGAAGTATTTTTGGTGTGTAAAGCATGAAAAAGGGCTGTGGCTCAATTAATACGAACAGCAAGGTTGTTGCATGGGATGCTGCCGCCAGGGCGGCACTTTCTGGGTGTGTAGGTGGAAATTGCAGCTTATACTTGGATGTGCAATTCACTAACGTTGCTTCCTTGTTACATCCCTCACGTCTCCTCCAAGCTCTGAGCGCAGGGCTGGGAACGGCTCCGGACACAGCCAGGTGGTCGCTGCTGGCTGCAGGGCCACTGACCTGTGGCTGCCGGAGCAGTGTCCTGCAGGCTGGCTGCGCTTTGGCCGCTGCCTGCACTGCAGCCGAATGCAGCTCTGGTTATGTCTAGCATTGAGTTGGCTCCAATGGCGCTGCAGGGAGGTTTTGGCTTGCTGTCAATTCAAACTCAATCATTTGCAGAGAACTGGAAAAAGTAGCGTATTATGACTTCATAGCACCATTTATTCCTGTCTCCCACCGAAGGCCGTAAGGGAAGCAGGCACCTTTTTATTTGCAGCTGAGGCACAGCGATGCAGCGTGCCCAGGTCAGGGAGCCTGTGGCCAAGCCCTGGGAGCCCTGACTCATGCCCTGTCCTTCTTCCTGGCCACATTTCCTCGCCCACCCCAGCCCCGATTAATTTCAAGTAATTTGTTTGACAATACAGTAAACACATGTCTTTTAAAATTGACATGTTTGGATGCAAATGGATTGGTTTAAATGACTTTCAGCTCCTCAACGTGGGCTTTATGTTTGAGCAACAGCATCGTTTGTTTGTATTTCTACCAAATGATGGTATTTCTTCCTATGAAAACCTCTGCTGTAATCAACAGAGCACAAAGTAGACAAAATGTTTGAAGAGATGACAGTGTGCAAGAGCTTTTTGCGTATTTCCAAATTGCCAGTTTTCAAAGTAGTTCTTCCAATAAGAAAAAATGACAAGTTTTTGTTTGATTTTACAGGAAACACCGCTGGCTGTAGAGTCTAGCAGGGGAAACTAGTTTCCTGAAATACTTGAGCTCTAGGGAGCAGTTACTGGTAGAGGTATTGCTGTGATATGGGAACAGACCAAACGCTGGACATTTGTGTCAAGGTCTTTGAGACACCATTCCACCGCACACACGATGTGTGTGAGAACTCAGATAAGTGTGCGGCATCAAACTCCTCGGATTTAGGAGTTTTTAATTCTGGGCTTTATCATCCTATTTCCCCCTCAGTCTAATCTGTTTTCCAGCTTGGGTGTCCCCTCCTGGTTAGCTGACGAAGCGGGGCAGGTTCATTATCTGTGCAGAGTTGTGAGGGGCTCTGGGCATGCACTGGAGCCGAGGCTTGGCCCACACAGTGGACACATGCAAACCCACGGTTTCCAAGGTTTACAAATTGAAGTTAGCCAGCTGTGGGCAGCTGTTTACAGTGCAGTAAGAAATGCATCCCCCATACACAGGCCAATTTTTGGGGCTCGGCAAGACACTGCCACCAAGTCACGAGCTCCTTGCTTCCTGTAATTGCTGCAGCCCCTGTTAAGCATGCACTGTGCTCTGTTCCTTTAATGAAGATGAATAGGCTATAAATCATGTATGGGAACAAGCCCAGAGACCTACTTGCAGCAGTATTCCCAAAAGGCATTTCATAATTTATTCTAACACACGCAATATATTTAAAACAGCAAGGAGGGCTGGTTTAGCCCAGCCCAGTACTTTCTCCTGTCGATAGATCTCTGATGTGCAGGAGTCCCAGTCTGCATAGTCCCAGCCTGAAGTTTGTCTTGAGGAAATCTTGGTCTCCCCGTGCCCTTCCTGCTGCTGCCAGCAGCTTGGGGCTGAGCTCAGCCTCTGTGGGGTCTGGTCTTCCCTCTGCGGGGCAGGGAAACGTGGTCAAGTGTCAGCTGGCGAACAATGTAAGTATCTTCTCTGGTCAGCTTAAGAGATCTCAGCAACTTTTTGTGCTTCCCAGCTTTAAGCTTCAGTATTTCTGAAGTCTTACCTCTTTCCTACAGCAGTGCTCCCCCTCCTTTCTCCCTCTGGTCTGTTATTTATACCCTGCCCCTCCCGAACCCATAAATTCTTGCTATTCATGGCCTGTCCAGCAAGCACTGAGGGGCCTCGACTCTGGTGTGAGGCTGTGGACGTTACCCTAAAACAGGTGATGGATGACAGCAATTGTTTCAGCGTGTGGCAGCGCAGCTGAGTAACTGCTGGAAGAGTAAGCTAGCAGAGGGACAGACTTCTGGAGAAAGAAGGCTGTAGCCTGCAGACACGGCACTGCCAAACCACAGTCTCCCACGTACAGCGCAGCGCAGCGAGCAGACGTGCCACCGCCGTTCTGTCACACAGCTGTGCCCAAAGCTGGGTTGGTGGCAGCAGGTACATCGCATGCTGGCTGCTCAGCAGCTTCTTTGGCTGTTTGGAGGTGTCCTTCCCTTCAGGCCAGGCCAGTCCCCAGCCCACGGACAGCGAGAGTGGGACAGCAGGTGGTGGCCCTTGGCCACCCCACTGTGCCATGCTGGGGTCTCTATGCCTAGTTGGCGCTGACAGACCTGCACAAAGAGGCGGAATAAAGGCGGGGACTTGGTTATCTCTCCTTGTTTTGCTAAGTGCGCATTTTTTAAATCACCACACTTGCAGAAACCATGCCTTGAGAGCAAGGCAGGCTGGAGCTGGTACGTGGGTTTGCCCCAGTGACACAGTGCTCAGCAGCACAGTCCCTTCAGCGGGCAGCGGGAGTGTGTCCTTTCAGAATTACGCTGCCTCAAATGAGTTAAGTTGCTCACAAAGAATCTGCTTAAAAATAGCAACAGTCACCTAGCGATAGCTGGAGAGTGGGGCCGGGGAGCTGTGAGGAGCCAGGAGCGTTTTTATTCAGAGTTGTGTTGGAGGGGAGCAGCCCTGAGTGCTGAGGTGTCTGTAAGCGTAACCATGCAGCGTCTCTCAAGGTGCCTGACGTAGGAGGGCCCCAGCCCGCCTGGCAGCCCCAGCTGGACCCTGCCCTGTCAGCGCCTGCCCGCTGGCCCTGGCACGCGCCCATGGCTCCTCGGCACGAAGCTGGGTGCAGCACAGGCCCCGCCAGCAGCCCTGCCTGCCCCGCTCCTCGGGGCCGCCACACCAGGCAGCCCGTGAGTTAATTCTCTGCATTCTGCAGCGTGCGTCCCCACCGCTTCCCTGCATTTCCCCTGATGAAAGCCAATTGCTCAGGAGCTGCTTTGCGGCGCGGCCATTTCAGGGTCATCCTCTGAGTTAATCTCTCGTTTATGAAGTCTAATTTTTGTCCAGTACTTTCCTTTCCCTCTTGGACCTATTTATTCTCCTTAGTTTCTTCAAGTCACGTTAAGTCATTGCTGTGCTCCTCATTGCTCATGCATCAGCTGATTTCTCTGGTTAGATTTCTGCAGGAGTAAATATCTGATGTTTGGCTGGAAACTCTTCCTGTTTATGTCAGCTAAGAGTTTAGACCTGACTGGCTATTTTTTTTGGTGCTTCTCCACATCTCTATCTGCAGCAAAAGCTGTGTTTGTTTATTATCTTCAAATCTTCATGTTCTTTCAGGGTACTGAGCTTGACCCTCCTTTTCCTTTCCAGGGAAATCATGTATTCTTTGCACATCTTCCCAGATTAAAGCATTTCATCTTATTATCAGACATTCATTTTCACTCATCAGCCCTTCTTCGTTTCCCAGAATTTTTAAAATCATAATAAAAATTACTTATCACCAAGTTGTTGTTTGCCTGGCTCTTTCCTGCAGGACTGTTGAACAAGCCAGCACAACTCTTTGATGCGAGTTCCTTTTTGATGTCCTTCTGGTAGCAGCATACCAGGTGATTTATCTCATGTACGGTTTTCTTTTTCTTAGATATGGAGGATTGTTAGAAATACAAGAGAGAAAGAAGAAGAAATTTTGGTTTTAATCAGCAAAGCCAGTCCAACATTTAGAATATTTAGTTTCCTGAGGTAGGTTAGAAGAATATTTAACAGAAGTCAGGTTCCACGTTTCAGGTACCAAGTATTATGCCATTAAACAGCATTTTTAAACGTGGGCGAACTGACATTCATGACTGCAGTTATGGCAGCGCTGGCAGGCCCAGGCTCCTCTGTGTACCTTTCCAGCGTTTTCTCTTTATTGCTGGTGCTTCTCTGGAGAGTCCTGGAAAACAATTATCCCACTTCTTCATGTCAATTTCCATTTAAAGCTCCTTCTGCATGTCTTTTTTTTTCTGAAGTTAAAAAAAAGTAGCCAGTCATTAGACATTGCCTGTTTACTTACCATCATTATGGGCAGCAGTTCTGCCATTGTTCAGTTGCAGTTTTCTTTTTTTAACAATAAAGGAAAACATAAGTAGCAGACAGCTTCTGGTGTGCGACCGCCGAGCTCCTGGCATGGCTCAGGCTGGCGGGCTGCATGCGGGTCTCCCCGCCTGGGCCATTACCCTGCGTAACAGCGAGTGCGCTCCGCTAATGAGGAGCTGCACCATGCCAGCAGGGACTGCTGAAGGGCACGAGGGATCTCAGCAGCATCTGTTTGTGCTGCCAGAATCTCCTTCATCTAAATTCCACACACATCTCTTACAGGAAATAAAGCAACCATGTAACACGACCAAGGCCTCTAAGACTGCAGCGTGAAACCTGCCAAAAGCTGCAGCCACACTGCACGGTGCAGGCTCTGAAGGCCGTCCCCATGCTGTGAATTTGAGGTGGTTTCCAGCCCCTGCTGCAGTGCTGCTGAGCACACGTGAGGCCGGCACACGCTGACTGGAAGAGCAGCTCCGTGCTGTGCCTGGTGTGACACCGCAGGCTGCATCCCTCGAGCCAGGCAGCCGCTGGGGCTAGCTGCCAGCCGGGCTGCACACGGGCAGCCTTGCTGTGCCCCGGCTCTTGCCGAGGGCCCGTTGATTGCATGGCACAGGCTGTGGGGACAGCCAGCTGCGTGAGGGAGGCATCGTGGGGCTGCTCTTGGTAAGAGATAAGAAGCTGACAGAGGTTCTTTTGCCTGGCCGCATAATGCTTAAAGCAGCATGGAAAGGTTGAAGGAGGAAGCAGGGGCTCAGGAAACTGCAAAGCCCCAGCCCAGCTGCTAACCCAGGGTAACTTAGAGGTGTCACCTTGTGCATGCTGCTGCTTTTGGGGCCGGGGCAGCTCCTGAGGTCCTGCGAGGCAAGCAGTGACTGTGGACCCCAAGGAGGGGGTCATGATGAGCATCTTTTTGCTCGAGTACAGCTGGTGTGGTGGCAGTTAGCGGTACATTCGTGGGCTGGCAGTTCGCTCGTGGCTGGGGCTGTGTCCCCTGCCCGCCTCCCTGGCCCTGGGTGAGCCCTCAGCCCCCGAGAAGCGCACTGGAGCCTGAGCTGGGCACAGCAGGGTGGCACCAGGACCACACCGGTGGGTTCCAGTGTGTAGCTGAATCAGGAATGCAAACTCTTACAGTGTGATGGTGATAGGCAGTGATAGTGGTGAGCATTTATGACATTAGTTAAATGACATTTTTCATTAATTGTCCTTGGGAGTATTTTTGTTATGTTTGCATGTGGATTTATCTTTCCATCGTAACTTACTGGGGAGTTTCAGTGCCGGTTTGATCTCAGGGAAGCATTACACAACACGCTGTAGGCTTTCGTATCAGCGGCTTTGCCTGTACATGCTTGTGTGGTGGCTGGTTTTTCGGAGGAGCTAGTGACGTAAGCCTAGACATCTGAGGTGAAGATAAAGCCCTTGATCTGCCCATAGTGCCTGTCCTTCTGGTTAGCTAAAGCACTTTAGCAACTTGCTCTCCAAACACAGTCGATTTAAAACTGTGGTGAGTATGCACACAAATATTCCGGCGCATCCCAGAAACCACTATGGATGCAATGGAAGTGAACAAAACACGATAGCTTACAGGACCTGTGAAACCTGAGCACGGGGTAACTGCTTTAGCCGGGCCTCTGAGATCGAGGCCAGCACGCAGCGTGGAGCTGGAAGGACGCAGAGGCTGTGTCGGTGGGAGTCAGAGCGGTGCAGATTTGTCTTCCTGCATGTACGGGGCCACTGTGCTGCGCAGGGACCCGCTCAGATTTGTGTCAGAGAGACCTGGTGGGAGGCAGCCGGGGACCTTGTGCCACACCATGCTGAGGGTGGGTTGTTTCAAGCCTCTCAGAGGAACTTTCTTGCTGTCTTGTGTCGACTGGGAATGCTGTCTGTGGGAGGCTGAGCACTGGCCTTGCTGTCTTCCAGGAAGATGATTCCCGTGACCGAGTTTCGCCAGTTCTCGGAGCAGCAGCCGGCATTCAGGGTGCTGAAGCCCTGGTGGGATGTGTTCACGGACTATCTCTCCGTCGCCATGCTGATGATCGGAGTGTTTGGGTGCACACTGCAGGTAGGTCGGCTGGGGCAGGGGTGGGGTGAATCTTGCAGGGGTACTCAGTGAGCAAGAAGCGGGGACAGTGTCGCGGGCTGTTAATCTCTTGAATTTGCAGTGAACAAAGCAAAAATGTGCCGGTGGCAGGATTAAAGCTCTTGAGGCAGAAACATCAAATAACACAGACCAGACTTTCTGCAGCTGTAAATCAGTAAAGCTACACTAGTCAGTGGAGTGGTGCCAGCTCGGATAAGAGCTGTTGGTTTGGCTTGTGCCTGGATGCCTGTTTTCACCACAATGTGACATAACAAAACAGATGATCAAATTAAGTTCTTACTCATTATCACTTTTTTTTTGCTAGGAAGCTTGAAAAAATGTGATTCTGTAATTTCTGTTTTTCTTTATTTAGCAAATGTTAATACTTTGGCCTTTATGTTTCAAAGAGATTTGAAATGCACGTCCTTATTTTATTAACACCACCCACAACTAATATTATGCCTTCTCTGTTCCGAAGCATCTCTGAGGATGCTTACACATAAGCAATTGACATTACTGTCACTCACTGTAGCTAGATTTTGCTGAAGAGCCAGAAGCTGAAAAGAAATCGAAAATACTGTTTGGGTCGGATTCCACAAAAGCAGACAGTTATAGTACTAGCTCAGACACGGGTCTCTCATTTTTTGGCATGACTCAGAAATGGAGCTGAAGAGACACACTGACAGAGCTCTTATTTCAGGAGGATTTGCTCACTTATGTGGCCTAAGATTGTCACGTACTATGTCCCAAATTTCATGTGAATTCTACTGTAGTTTTGCCTGGATTTACCGTTTCAGATACCTTCAGCTGAGAAGGTATGAAATGCATGTTTAAAAATCTCTCTATGCAATGCTGTATTTTCCATCAGTAGCTAAGTACTAAGCTCATGAAATAAGGCTTCTGTTGTATTTAAGTTTATCTTGTGTGCTTGATTGGATGAAGCACACTGGAAAACAATGTGTGGAAACACTTCAGAGGACATGCATTTTTTATTCAAACTTATTACCAGAGGCATGAATTCAAGGTGTAAGTAATGGTGTATGTCAGAATAGCATTTACAGGCAAAGATTAACAGTAGAAGTTTCTGAAGTGTCAACAGTTACTGTTAAAAACTCATGGCCTCATCTCAGCATCTCCCTGCACCAGGGCAGATTGTCAAGGAGGGTCTGTGTAAGGAAGCTCTTGTTGCATACCCTATTTTTAGTGCTTTCAGCAACAATGGTGTCAAAGAATACATCCACACTGAATAAAATGATGTCCCTGCACACACATGTGCAAACATCATCAACTCTCTGCTATCCCTGTCTGTCTTTATAGAATGTAGATAAAGAGTGTTGCAGCAAAGGTTGCCCACGTTCCCTCTTTGTCAGCCATTTTGGGTGCAGTAGACATCACAGTTGGAGCGTAAAGCTGCATGAATGCAGTTATGCTACTTTCAAGCCTAAGCTCTCTGAATACTGTGTAGCACTTTGCTAGCGTGAATGTACCTGGCAAGAACAGCTTGTCTCTGGGGGGAGCAGCACTGGAGATCACTGGTCTTTTCTGCAAGCATTATCCATGCTTTTCCTTTTTCTGGATTATCTCAATGCTCTCTTATCCAAAGTATGGAACAATAACCATCAATGAAAAGAGGTGACCTAGTTCTTGGCATATAGAAAAAGTGTTTTGTTGGGGCTAACAACAACAATAATAATAATAGCACAGACTGTGGGACCGAGTGTTAGGCTATGGAGAGGAATGCCTGGCAGCTGGAGGAACTCCAAGGACAGTTACCCCATCACTGTGCATCAGTTTAAAAGATATCTTTCTGTGTGTTTCAGGTCATGCAAGACAAGATCATATGCCTTCCAAAGCGAGTACAGCCTTGCCAGAATCAGTCTAACAGTTCACATGTGTTTAACACAATCCCGGATACAACGCCCCTTCCTCCACCCAAGCCGTCCACCCCTCCAGCTACAGTCGAAATGAAAGGACTGAAGACTGATTTGGACCTTCAGCAATACAGCTTTATTAATCAGGTGTGCTATGAGCGTGCCCTGCACTGGTATGCCAAGTACTTCCCTTACCTTGTCCTTATCCACACGCTGGTCTTCATGCTGTGTAGTAACTTCTGGTTCAAATTCCCTGGATCAAGCTCCAAAATCGAGCACTTCATTTCAATACTTGGGAAATGTTTTGACTCTCCCTGGACAACAAGAGCCTTATCCGAAGTGTCAGGAGAAGACTCTGAAGAGAAAGATAACAGGAAGAACAACATAAACAAGTCTAATACTACCCAGCCGAGCACTGAAGGCACTTTGGTCAAGACACAGTCTTTAAAATCAATCCCTGAGAAGCTGGTTGTGGATAAGGGAACACCTGGGGCATTAGACAAGAAAGAAGGTGAACAGGCCAAAGCACTGTTCGAAAAGGTGAAGAAATTCAGGCTGCATGTTGAGGAGGGTGATATACTCTATGTCATGTATGTTCGCCAGACTGTACTTAAGGTAATTAAATTCCTTATTATTATTGCTTACAACACAGCACTTGTCTCAGAAGTTAATTTTACAGTTGTCTGTAATGTTGACATAGAAGACATGACAGGATACAAGAATTTTTGCTGTAATCACACAATGGCACATCTATTCTCCAAACTCTCGTACTGCTACCTGTGCTTTGTAAGCATCTACGGCCTCACATGCCTTTATACTCTGTACTGGTTGTTCTATCGCTCACTGAAAGAATATTCCTTCGAATACGTTCGGCAAGAGACAGGAATTGATGATATCCCAGATGTCAAGAATGACTTTGCTTTTATGCTCCATATGATAGATCAATATGATCCTCTCTATTCCAAGAGGTTTGCTGTCTTCCTATCTGAAGTCAGTGAAAACAAGCTCAAACAGCTGAACTTGAACAATGAGTGGACTGCAGATAAACTGAGACAGAGGCTACAGACAAACTCCCATAACCATCTGGAACTACAGCTTTTCATGCTCTCTGGACTACCAGACACAGTGTTTGAAATTACTGAGCTGCAGTCTTTGAAACTTGAAATTATCAATAACGTAATGATACCAGCAACCATTGCACAGCTGGACAATCTCCAGGAGCTCTCACTGCACCAGTGCTCTGTGAAGATCCACAGCGCTGCCTTGGCCTTTCTGAAGGAGAACCTCAAGATCTTGAGCGTCAAGTTTGATGACATCAGAGAACTTCCACACTGGATGTATGGCCTCAGAAATTTGGAAGAGCTCTATTTAATTGGCTCCTTAAGTCATGATATTTCCAAAAACATTACCTTGGAGTCTTTTCGGGAACTTAAAAGCCTTAAAGTTCTTTACATAAAGAGTAATTTGTCCAAAATCCCTCAATCCGCAGTCGATGTTTCAAGTCACCTGCAAAAACTGTGCATCCATAATGATGGCACTAAGCTAGTGATGCTCAACAACCTGAAGAAGATGGTCAACTTGACACAGCTGGAATTGGTTCACTGTGATTTAGAGCGCATACCTCATGCAGTCTTCAGCCTTCTCAGTCTTCAGGAGTTGGATTTAAAGGAAAACAACCTCAAATCAATTGAAGAAATAGTAAGTTTTCAGCATCTGAGAAAACTGACGATCCTAAAGCTGTGGTACAACAGTATAACATACATCCCAGAGCATATAAAGAAACTCACTAGTCTCGAACGGCTTTCCTTCAGCCATAATAAAATAGAGGTTCTTCCATCCCACCTATTCCTATGCAACAAAATCAGATATTTGGATTTGTCTTACAATGATATTCGCTTTATCCCACCTGAAATAGGAGTTCTGCAGAGTTTACAGTACTTTTCCATTACTTGCAACAAAGTGGAGAGTGTGCCAGATGAACTATACTTTTGCAAAAAACTGAAGACTCTGAAAATTGGGAAAAATAACTTGTCAGTCCTTTCACCTAAAATTGGTAATTTGGTATTCCTCTCCCACTTGGATATTAAAGGCAATCACTTTGAAATTCTCCCAGCTGAACTCGGCGAATGTAGGTCTCTGAAGCGGACTGGTTTCACTGTAGAGGACGCTTTGTTTGAAACGCTGCCTTCTGATGTCAGGGAACAAATGAAAGCTGAATAACGAGCTGCCTCTCGCTCATTTGACAGAAATAACGCTTCTACCAAATACGCTGTAGAAAGTGCATACTCTGAATATGCATTTAGTTTGTGATTATTTTTTTGCTTTTTCGAAAAAATCCTTTCTGTACAAACAAATTTGGAGTAAGGAGTACATATATTTTTAAATAAAATTTTCTCGTATTTTTTCACTGTTTTAAGGTATTTTTAAGTTTATTTTGCCTTGACAACAAGGGTGTCTGTAACTTAATTTTTACTGGCAAAAGTAAATGGTTTTATCTGCTGATTTTTTTGTTTTTATTTTTTTTTTCCCTTTGGCTAATCCCGAGAGGGAAACTGTATTTAAACTGTATACTTGGGATGGCATGATTTGTAACAGGAGATTGTATTGTCTTCCTGGTTACTGTTAACCCCTTAGGGTGTGGTCTTCAACAGGTGGTCCTGCAGGTGCTGAATGCCCTGCTCCCTCTGCTCTTTGACGGGAACTGGAGGTGTTCAACATCTAACAAGGTCTGGGCTGACCTTCCTTTTATTTATGACACTGTTTTCTCAGATGGGCAAAGCAGGTAGATGCGGTTCTTTCTGTACAAGGGCTGGAGGTATTTTAATGGGTCTGAGGGACGTGCAGAACTCCTCCAGAGCCTTTTGGAAAGGTTAGCCTAGGTCTGTCACACGCTGTCTGAGCAGGAGGCTCAGACTGTGAATTCTGCTCCACAGCTGGAAGAGTAAGGCACCAGGTCACAGAGGAGTCCCTAGCAAAATGACTCATGCTGAAGATTTTCTGAACAATGCAAAGGGATTCAGCTGCCCATTTCCTGCTGACTTGAATGGAGGGGGTGCAATGAACTCGCTGTGTTGGAAAAGTCAACCCAGGGAGACAAAACACTATTTTCAAAAATCCCCTACCCATCCTCCACTAAACGTCTGGTCCTGCAAGGGAGCAAGTGTCCTGTGCATCCCCCATTCACTTCCCACAGGGATGCTTGGCACTTTGCAGGACCGGGATTCAGAAAAGGTGCAATCATGTTTAGTTTGTAAAGCTTCTGGCAAGGAAATGACATTATTTTTTAGCAGTTAACAGGCTCTGTATTTGAGCTTTGGTGTTACATTGCCAAACCTAACACAGAAACATTTACAGATTGGCAAAAATGGGATTAAATGAATACATTGACTTTGTAAAAGTCTCAGCCTACCAGAGGACAGAGATGAAGGCTGTTTTCATCTCCCAGTCAGTCATTAAATCGAAGATCATGCAGTTGGATGTCAGTCTGCTTTTAAGAATAATTTAATAATCTGTAATATCTTAAATGATTATGCATAAAGTTGAGAACTTTGTCCTCTGAAACCATGTTGTGTTGTTCATTTATCCAGCCACTTGCTTTCTTTTAGGCAAGTTTGGCGATTATAGTCCATGACAACTCATGTGCTGCTCACAAGCTAATTTAAGCTAATAAAAAATACCTATATGATAGCAAAGCATTTTGCTGGGAGGGGATTTCTTCATCCTACCCAACAACTCGAGTTTGAGTCAGATGCAGGCACTGCATAAAAGCTTTGCAAGAATATCTAGGAGTAAGCACTTCTTTCTCTAGGAGGCAATGCTGTTTATAAGTTACAGATTGTTTAAAGCTATATAAAATAATTGTTTGGTGGTTGTCAGGTTGGTTGCTCTTACATGTGTTCTAACTGCCATTGTGTCTTGAACTACAGTCATTCTGAGTTCTTGAGCTTATTGTTGTTCTGAGTCTGACTTACAAAGGTGAGGACACAAAATGAGTATCTCCTCGTTAATCCAGGGCATGCTACGCAGTGTGGTAAATGGGCTGGCCACAGCACCCCGTCAGGCTTCCTTCTGTGCTTGACTGTGTGCTGGGGAAGATCCGTGTGATTAAACAAAAATAGGTCAGGCGTGAATGGATCAGAATGAGGGTGTTTTTAAAGTGGTTTGGTTTAGTTCTATAAAAGACCTATAACTGATGTAGCTATTGCAAGAGCTACTCTTACTCATGTATGGAATGCACTTATTGGAACAGCTTGGCAGTATATATATATCCTAAATGTATTTCACTTTGATGTAATGTGAGGGAGAGAAATGTTTCATTGCTCATATTAACCTAATTATGTAAACCAAAGTGCTGTTGTCCCTGATGAATGTAAACTGTTTAAAAGTCCAAGGTGGAGCTGTATAGTTATCTTACTTAGATTTGAAATACGGGATTACATTTGATGTTTTTTTAAAAAAAATCTTTATATTCCTAGGTGTAGCATTTTAAGTCTATAACTTATTTTGTGTCTAATGTTGTTCCACGTGTACTCTATCTTCTGAACGGAAATTGTGCACACCTCATAACTGAAGGCTGGAGATTCGTTCTACACTTTTTTTTAAGTACATCACTTAGAGGATGTGGGGGTTTTGTTTGCCACTGGTTGTATTTATGCTACTGCAGTCCCTCATGCGGACGCAGTTACATGAGTATAAAGTGCCTTGTGCTGGTGTTTCCTTATTTACCTTCCAGATAGGAATGAACTATACCAGCCTAAGCACTTCCAAGCTAATAACTGTATCTTCTCCAAGAGTTTGGTCTGCCGGGACAGCTTAGTCAATCGAACAACTTGCTGCCATGGAGGAGGGGGGTTTCATTCCTTCTCCTCTGCTCCCATCCCTGGCCACAGGGTCCAGCCACTTTGCTCGTACTTTACGGGTCTGGTGCTTGTTTGATCCCTCCACAGGACAAAGCAGCTTACTGAGCCAGCAGAAAACTAAGCCAGGAAAAAGAAAGGGACAAATTTTCTGCAGGCTCAGCTCTCCAAAGGATCAATGGACACAAGGGTAGGAATAGCAAGGGGACAGGATTCTGCAGCCAGAGTCTGGGCCAGGAGCAGGTAGGACGGGTCGCTTTGGAGGTGCCAGGTCGGCTCATCCTGCCGAGCCGCGCGCTTGGATTCCTGTGCTGTTGTATCTGTAGCAGGGTCAGGCAGCATGGATTTGTGGGTAGACAGCCCTCAGGCTTGTGATAAACGATAAAATATCAGATTACTGTTAATTGTTTAAAGTTAATGAAACAAACTCAGGTAGCTGCACTGTTGACTTTTCTAAACTTGCTATATAGTCGGTGGGGTGTATTTTCCAAAACTACATTACAGTATTTTAGAAGTGTGTCAGCTAAGAGAAGATTGTTTCCTAATTCTGTATGACCTCCAGAAAAATATGTAAAAGTGCCATATTTACTCAGTGATTCATGTACTGCTCGTATGTATATTCACATGCATTTGCATACTAGAAGACTTTTCTGTGAGCTACAGTATTTGACTTAGAATGGATGGACTTTTTGTGGATAATACTTCAGGCATGGTTTGTATGAGTTTCTATAACCAATAACATTAATCAGGTGCCTAACAACTAATACAATTGCCAGAATATAGGCAAGGCATTTAACATTGCTTGAAAATAATTCAAATCTTTCTTGGTAATGGAAGCAGGGATGACACAGTGCCTCAAAAATAAGAAGGTAACATTAATAGTACATTAAGCCTGAAAAACAAATCTACTTAGAGATCAAAATCTGGAGAAGTGCACTTCTCCCTTTGTCACAATTAGGATGGATACTTGTGCTGACCTTGTGCATCCAGCCAGTTCAGCAACTCTGGAAATTCTGATTGTAAAGCGCCCGCTCCAAATCTCGTATCACATTTCTGGCACTTCCACTAATTCATGTGCTTCAGTGGTGACGAGTCCTGTAAGAATGCCAAGGAAAAACTTTGACATTTGGCTAAATGGACAAACACCTTAATTCCATAGTGAGAATCTTAATATGATAATAGACCTGCCTAGTGTTACGTTGCAATATAGTACACCCAGGAAAAAGTGAAATAAAAAGTTCTTTTGTAATAATGAGCATTGTCAGACTGCAATGTGATTATTTGTTTGGGAAACATTTTGTTTCTGGGTTACCTAACGATCAGACACATCCATCTTTTGGGTTTGATCTCTTGGGAGGGAAGTCAGGAAAACACTCTTGAGAAAACATCGTTAGGCTTGACGGGATTTACAACGACACGGCCTGGCTTCCTGCGCTCCTTCCCTCCCGTGGCTCTGGCAGCCAGCTCAAGGGCACACAAAGAAGCCATCCTCAGGGGAGCACCTCCCTGTGCTCTGCAGGGGCTGCGGGGGCCTGGCGCCTGCCTGTGCTCTGCGGGAAATGATGCTGTGAGCCGCCCTCACGGCTGACGCAACCCCCTATAAATCTCCCTCACGATGGGCTCATGGTGCCTGCGCTCAGCATGGTACATTTCCTCATTTCTTTAGGTTGGGACCAATGACTTGTGTCAATGCAGCAAGGATGCGGAGGGCCCGGAGATCTGGTCAGCTCCCCATGGCCCTGCAGGAGAAAACATCTCGGGGCCGCACCCAGCAGCACAGGCACAACAGCGCTGGTGAGACCGCCCTGGGGTCCCCTCCCTGGAGCAGCGAGGCCATGCTGCCAGCACTGATGTTGCCCTATTCATTCGGCATTGTGGTTGCAGGACAGGTTCATGGCCGGAGCAAGCTGAGCTCCAACAAACCCCATCTTTCAGTTTCCTTAGGATGTGTCCTGGGAAATAGGACCTGAGGAGGAGCCCACAGCCCGAGGGGGCCTCAGGGTCCCAGCAGCAGTGTTACCTCCTCGACAGCAAATAGCAATGTGGAAGCCAGGCTGTCCTCCATGGTGCACCAAATAGCTACTGGGAATTTTCAATAACCGTGCTGGATGGTTTGTTACCATATGCTGCTATTGCTAGTGCAGGCTGTGATAACCAAATAGCCTTTCCTCTCCTCATCTGGAGTGTACATGAAGCCCTGAGGAGTCAGGTGCGGGAGAAGAAGGTTGTTTCTCTTTTTCCCTTGTGATTCCCTCAGAAACACCCCTCCTGCCAGGGTGCAGGCCTTCCCCTTGCCATCTTCTTCCCGTAAGCAGTGGAAGTGGTGGTCCTCGAGCAAAGACCAGGTCCACCGCAGGAGCACAGAGACAGGCCTGGGTCTGCTGGGAGGGCGAGGACGAGCCCTCGGCCTTCTCCTCCTCCTCCTCTGCTGGGGTAGCACCAAGCAGGGCCGGGCAGGCCTCCTGCCAGCGGGATGGCTCAGCAGGTCCGTGCAGGCCCACCTCCACCCACGGCGCCTGTGCGCCCCAGGCTGTGCTCCCCGTTTCCCATCACACATCCTTCCCTCATCTATAGCCAAGGACCTGGCAGGCAAACTCAGGCTGGACCTGCCCTGTCCCCACTGGGATGAGAGAGGGCTGGCGTGCTGCAGGCAGACATGGGGTTTGGCAGAGGTGCAATGGGCAGCAACAGGCCCAGACGTTCCACGTAAGGAATCACAGGCCATCATAAGAGCCTTGCTCCAGCTCTCTGGCTCCAGGCACACGTTTGAAGCAGTTTGTGCTGGCACAGAAGTTGAGCTTTTATCGCTGTCTCGATACTAAATATGCTGTCATGTGACTGGGCTGTAGCCGATTGCTTTGGCTTTGTCTGTGATGCTACTCATCGTGGTTTGTAGGACTGTGATGGGTCCTCAGAAGTGAGCTGTCTGCAGGTGGATAGGCCTGAAACAGAGCTGGCTTTCGGAGCAGGGTTTCCTCCACTGGGCCAGCAAGGGCCTGGATGTGCCCAGAAGTCATACTTCCAATGAGAAAGCAGTTGCAATAACCTCAAGGAGAGCTACCATCATGGCCAGTGGGGTTTGGTGGCTCTTGGCCAGGTCAGAATTCCCAGGTACTACCATTGGCAGCGCTGGCAAGGCGTGTGATTCAGGGCGTGGAGTTAAAACACCTACATTGCAGACAAGCTTGAACCTTTCTGCTATCAGGCATGATTTTATCAGTCCATCCTCTCCACTGCTGCCAAGGCTCATGAAGCTACACCTAAACTGCAGGGGTCTGTGCGGCACAGCCAACAGCACCCTCGATGTGGCAATGTGGCAGTGGCATGGGCATTGGGAAAGGCCATGGCAGGATGGCGCTTCCTTCAAAACCATTTGGATATCTACAGGACAGTTGGAATATATGTGTCTGTGTCCCTTTACAGTGCTGCCATGGCTAGCACATGACACAGGTGGACCCTTAGCTACTTCAGTCAACTGTTATGTCCCCAGGGAACAACACAGAGGTGGCAAGGGAATTCCCTAGGAGATGCACTGGCAGCCACAGAGCATGTGGTGATTGCAGCAAGGAACCTCTTGCTAATGCTCGTGTTGCTGCCAGCGTTGTGCGATAGTGCAGAACATGCACTGGCTTGATTTGTTGTGCTTTTACATTTCTGGAGTAAGACGGCTACTAATATGTCGGAGGTATTTTGTCACATGAATTTTATGAAGTGTCGTAAGTAAGTGTTGATGTTTTGCTGAATTAAAATTGAATTTAAATGTAACCCTTGCCTCTTGCCAGTTGGGGTCATATGGCACTGGTAGACTGGCTTGTGGAGACTGCCTGCAGTTCTATTTATTCAGTAAAATATTTTGGCAAAGCTATAGCATCCTGTTTCCTTACTGTGAGCAGAGAGAAGAAAGTAGTCAAGTAAAAACAGAATTTCAACGCAGTCGAAAGTATGTCCTTCAGAACAAGTTGCTGGCTACAGCTAAAAGCTAAATGAGATTTTTACAACTCCAGAACAAGTTGCAAAACAAAACAAAGTGCAAAGTAATCCCCTTGGCAAGGAGTAACTCTGAGAAGCTAAAGTGCCAGGAGTGAAAGCAGGCAGGGTCAGTGCTGGTAAGCTCTGCAACCCCGTTTACCCTTGTGCCATCCTCTGCTTGAAGGTGATGTTGCAGTGAAGCATCTTCGTCCTCTTGGCCGCAGCATCTCTGCACTGGGTGTGCTGAGCAGGAGGAGACTGCCAAGTGCAGTGGGATAGGATTTTTTATTTTCTTTAAACAGCCTCACTACACAGTCTTGGTGTGCAACTGTGGGAGCACTGACCCTTCTCACTGTTGTCACCAGCATGTCAAAACCTGCACATGGATTCTGCATGGGGTAAGATATAGTAAATACATAGCATTACAGCTGTGCTCCCAACTGGTGGCTACACTGCTCCTTTAAAGCACAACAAGCCTTTGGGGGATTTTACCCTATCGGTCTTTAAAAAAGCTGAAGTGCTTCTACTCAGTCAAGGACCTGGGCATCTGTTTCAGGCCTTCAAAGAGAAATGTAATTTTTCTGAGCCGTGTTCTGCAAAGCCTGCACTTGTCCAGTGGAAGAGCAACCAAGCAGTCCTGTTGGTTAGGGCTGGATCAGCTGGCACCAGCTCCTCCTGCACCTGTGGCCCTGCCTGCGTCTCTGCACCACCGGCCAGACAAGCTGCCGGAGAAGCCAAGCCCTCACCATGCCCAGGCCAGAGAACATCTGCAGGAGTTGTGAAAGCTGAGAGGAACCACTTTGACGCCGCACAAGGGTTCACCTGGCTGGCTCTGCTGCCAGATCCTTGCCATTCATGGCCATGCAGCCCCTCCAACACGCTGAGAGCCATGGCCCTGCTCTCTGAGAGCACTTGTGGGTGTTTCTTTCAGGGATGTGAAGCTGAGGCTTTGTGGGTGAGCAGCTGATGCATCGGCTGGAGCTTGAGCTTGAACTTGCTCGTTGTTAGAGGTTTGCCCCAGATCTCCCAAAGCAAAAGGTCTGTCTTGAGAAACATGAAAAGGAGCATGGAGGAAAACTCAGGGCTCATCAGGAGTCTGAAGTGAAAAGAGAGAGGTGGTGAGTCAGGGGCAGCTGCTTCCCGCTGTGCAAGGCAATGCCCATGGAGTACAGGCACTGCTGGCCCTGGCACCACCAGGTCTGAGGGCCTGGGGCTGACATGGTGTTTTTGTGAGTGCAGCAGTAGCAACAAGGCCAAGACTTTGCAGGAAAACAAAGGTTTTGGCAGTCGTTGAAGAGAGAGCTGCAGCCTGGGGCATGAGGGACTGGAGTTGAGGGGTTTTGCTGGGACTTGGGCTTCTCTTGGGTTCATGTTGGTGCTGCAGGGGCTGGAGCCCTCCCTTGGCAGGGAGCAGGGAAATGGCGGAAGCAGCTGCGTTGTCATGGCAGTGCAGGCAGCAGGGACATAAGCACAAGCTGCTTTTTCTTCCACTTTTCAGCCCGCGGGGAGTCTGCACAAAGGGCTGCAGGGCCCCAGGCAAGGCAGTGGGACAGGGCGCAGGCGGCCCCCACGCCGGGGGCCAGGATGCAGCATGGCACTCCCAGCAGCCAGTTTGCCTTTAGGACAACTGGGGCTTTCATGTGGGAAAGAAATAATCTGTGTTTACCTAAGGGTTTTTATTTCTATGTTTTTCAGTTTTGCAGCTGTAATTCCCATTAGGAAGGCTAGATGAGTTTCTGCTCCTAAGGGTACAGGAGACTAGGTCATGCTCTCTGAGGGAAGCTAACCTAAATAAGAAAGATGTGGATGCACAAAAATTGCAGCTTTTAGACCTGATTGTTTCTGTATCCCAAATTTTGCAAGGTGTGTATTTTTTTCTCCAGAAAATAAATCTGGCTCCTTTAATGGGCTAGAAGATGATCAAAGTGGTGAGCCTCCCAAATCCAGCCCAGCTGTCTGTGCATCCTCACTCCAGAAAGGGCAACAAGCCTTAAAACCCCAAGAACCTTGTGACAGAGGACAAGTGAGGCCAATGTGAGGCGTTCCCACTGGCAGTGTCACTGACAGCCCTTCTTCCCACTGTGGCAGGTGCGCCCATTCTGCCAGGAACAAGCCCTGTCTTTGTTTTTGGCCCAGAATAATTTGAGCGGTGATCAGAGGATGAGGAATAGTTGCTGACTGAGCCATTCGGTAGCTTCCAGGGGTGGGATGCTCAGTGGTGCAAGAAGGGATCGGGTGCCCTGTATCAGATCCCCTATGGGGTATGAGCTGCTTTCTCCTCCCTCTGCTCCCTCTGGGCCCTTGGCTGCAGCTGAAAGCAAGCAGTGGCTGTGATGGGATGCTCAGTCCCAAGTGGCTAAAAGGTGGGAAGAGCCTTGCCCAAACTTCTCCCAGCTAGATATCACCCTCCCCAGGTGCTGAAGGGTGTTTGGTTCCAGTGGCTGAGTGCAACCCTCTGCAAAGCACAGACCAGCTCAAAAACTGTAGCCAGGATTTTGGCAGAGGCTGAGACACCACCCAAACAAAAGCGAGAAACGCCCCCCAGGCTGGTCATTAATAACTAGTGGGTGGGTGTTTTCCCCTGCCGACATCAGAGCCAAGCCTTAACTTCATCTAAATCTCATTTAATCAGCTTCCCACAAAAGTCTTAGAGACTGGAAACTATCAAAATCCATCCATTTCATACAGTACTTGTTTAGAAGTTATGCCTGAGAGATCTGCCTGATGTATGAGCAGGCTCTCACCACACATTGACTGCCTTAAAGTTATTCTATTAGAGATCACTCAGCTGTTGGGGATCTGTGATAACGATAACTTAAAAAACAGGCCAGCAAGGAATTCAGGAAGAGTGCAGACAAATGGCCCCAAGCTGCCTCCATCCCAAGTATACTTCCATTTTTCACACTCTTTTTGTCTGCAGCACAGAAGGCTCTTATCACTCCAAAAGTATGTGTTTACAGTTGCTTCGGGCCTCCAAATACACTCAGCATCAAACCCCTTTTCATTATATAAGAAATCTGTTCAGTTTTAGGAGCTTACAACTGAATGCCATTACTGCTGTGCTGCTGCCAGCCCTGCAGCTCCCTCGCTGGGTTTTGATCCCATCTTTATGTGTGCCTGGGATGCTTTGGTTGCCTTCCAAGACAGCGAGGCTGACTCGCAGCTCTTTAATAACATGGTGTCCCTGAGCACTTTGTTTTCAGGTCTTTAATGTATTATTTGCCTTGGGTGCACAGATAATGCAATAGATGCAAGATTTATTACATCTTATGGAGCGTTCTGTGAATTTTTTCCCCATTGCAGTCCACATGAAGAAGTTTGTTTATTCTGCAAAACTTCAAGGCATCTGAATTCAAACATTTTGCTTTTCCTTTTAAGGCTGTGGAAGAGAGAGGTGAGACCTCGGGGTGTGGGCTTCTCCTGGTGTCCCTGAGGGGCAGCAGCACTGTGGAGGCCAAGGGAAGCTACGGGCACAACAAGAAGCACCAGGTCAGGTAAGGTGCAGGGGCCAAGCGGGGAGCACGCTGGGCAGCGCTGCCATCAGAGGCAGCAAGCTCAGAGGGACCAGCCCTCGCACAGCACTGGCTTGTGTGACACAGAGGGATGACTGTCCCTCTCCATATCATGACCCTTTTGGGGTGAAAACAGCAGAATTCACTGAAGATGCTGCTGGGGGTGTTGGGAGAAGCACCTCCCTCCCTCACCAACAAACTCCCTGGGTACACTCCAAGCACAATGCCAGATGCAGCTCCTCAGCCCCAGGAGGCAGTTGTGCCTGGCCCCATGTCTGGGACATGTTCCACATATAACAGAACCTCATTTGATCCAGGTGGCAGCTGCATATACACCAGATATTAATTAATCTGACGTGCCATGGTAGGAAATGTAGCTCCACCTCAGCCTAAGGATGATCTCTGCTCCTTCTGTACTGCTTCCAACATAACCACTGGCACACGTCCCTCGGAGGTGTGCGCACATTGGTGCCTGTCTGGCTGATCCTGGTGGCTCTGCACAGTCGTGGGGACATTACAGCCCAGCCTTGGGAGTGCACAGAGCTGTGTGGGCGTCTGCACAGGGCAGAGCTGAACCCTACAGGGAAGAAGAAGGATGTTTTCATGCTGTTCTTGGTTTCTGTTCTTTATAACAAAAATCTGACAGATGTCTAGGGGAAGTTCCTATCTTTGCTGTTATTCCTCTTAAAACTGTTCTTTTTCTCCTCCATTTGCTTTAAAAGATTTTTTATTCCCTCACCTGTTTCCCAAAGCCTCTCCCTTTCCTGTTTTCCCTGTCATTGAGGGGAAAAAAAAGTCCTTGAAAAAAAAAAAAACAACAACAACGAATGAAATAAATAACCCAGACTTACAGGAAAAGGTTGGCTATTTTTGAACTTCCTCTCCAGGACTTTATTTCTGGACCTTTCTATACCCAGTGCCTTTGGGTACCTTAGCTAGCTGGGGAAGTGTAATGCAAGCAGAGTACACAAGCAGAGGCTCAAATGCCTCCCAAAATCAGAGAATGCAAAAATGCAGTGCTAGATCAAACCACCTTAACGCATGTGCCTATCTTCCTGGAATCGCAGGCTGATAAAGCAAAAAGCTGTTGAATCTGATGAGGGAATGCTGCATTTCTCTGAATGTTTCCCAGTGCTTGGCCACATGGGCCTTTTTCCTGCTCTTGGCTCCTTTCTTGTGCAGAACAGTCTTTCAGGCAGGATTATCGCACCTCATTCAGGGAATGCTTCTGTCTGATTTGCTTTCTGCAGCTCGTTTGCATTCAGATCCTCTGTTAATAAAGTCACTACCTTCTACCTCCCCATGGAACTATGGGAGAGCCTGTGGGCAAAGAGGATTGCAAGCATCACCTTCCCGCTGGGAAGGAGAGCGTCCTGCAAAGCGCATGGGACACAGTGCTCCTAGGAGATGGGGCTCAGATGAGGCTGGGAGAGCACCGGGCTGAAACATGGCTCTGAGGGACCTGGGATGCAGGTGGCTACCAGAAGAGGTGCCAGCCAGGGAGATGGGTTCTCCTCCAAAGGATGCTGGAGACATCTTGTGCAAGCTCCTCCTTTGAGCATAGAGATGAAAAAATCTCCATCAGCTGCCAGAAACGACTCACACGGAAGGAAGAAGGTGGTTCTAAAATGCAAACTACAAATGAGGAATGAAGGCCTGTACCTTCCTCCTCCATTACTCTGCAGGAAGAACATTAGGATTGAAAACCAGCTTATTTTTCTTGAAACAAATTGAAATAACTGGAGGGCTTGAATTGCCTGATCTATTTATATTAAAACCAGTAGGAGGTTTAATTTGCTTATTTTCCTAACACTTAATAAAATGTCTGGCAAACAGAAGTGAGAAAACCACTTACATTAAAAAATTTGCATTCCCACATCTTCAGCAAGTCTTTAACTGCAGGCTCTGCTCATCAAGGGGGTTTTGAAATTTGGAGAGCTGAAAAATAAACACTCAAACAAATGCTGTGAACAAAGCTTTTAGGCCTATTTGCTGTCATCAGAAAGCAATCCCCCAGCTCTTCCAAAACAATTTCATGTAACTTTAGCAAAGTTTTAATTAAAAAATAATAATAATAAAAAAATAAGTAAGAGTTGTTTAGAAAGTGCAAATCCCCTTTGACTTCAGACCAGAAGCTGACAGGGTGCAAGTGAATCTGCCTACAGTAAGCTCCAAAATGTGCTGAATTTCTTCTTGGGGAAGGAGATGTTATCAACGAATATTTACACTCACAGAAGCCTATGAAGCATTTCACAGGGTGTTTAAACAAAGTTGAGAAGAGGAGCTATGTTTCTACTGTACATGAGATTTGTGATAGCTTATAAAGAAAGAGAGACTTTGCACTGAGGCTGCAAGGGCCGTGCTGTTGCTTACTCCACGCTGGAGCAGGCTATAGGACCAGCTGTGCTGGTGCAGGTAGGCTGGATGTTTCAATCATTCGCTGTTGTTTGTGTGCTGTGCTCTCTTAGGGTGGTGTTTTCTGTTGGTCTTCCTTCAGCCAGTGGTTGTCACTGTACTCAACATTTTTGTAATGCGAACAAGCTCCTCAAAGGCTTCCTTGAGCTGCACAATGCTTGGAAACCTCGGAGAAATGTTGATATCCTGAGAGCAGGAAATTTTCAGAGCCCTTGTGTAAGTAGGCTATGATCAAATTCTGGCAAGCTGTTTGGCTCTGTCCTGCTTTCTCTCATTCACCTGACATTTACCCATACTTTCTATTGGTGTTGCAGCAGCTGAAAGAGGCATCTGGTCTCTGTCGGCTTTTGTCTGCCTTTTTTCTTCCTACTGTGCCTCATTACGTATGCTCACTAACTCAATTCAGATCTGAAAGGAAATATATGAGAAATTAACTGGCAAGACATCAGCAGCTACAAGCACTCTAGGGGAAAAGAAATCCATGAGCTAATGGAGTTAGTGGCAATGTAAAACCTAGACACAACTGCAAACTGCTTCAGCACATGTGAGCCTGAAAACAGAGAGAGAGTCAAAGAAGCTGGAAGAGTCAGGAGGAAAGCATCTGACTGTAGCATTTCTCTTGCACCTCTTGAGGCTGCAGTAGATTCAGAGCAGAGCAAGGGACCTTGCAGGGCAGGCACCAGTGCATGCCAGCTGGCTGCATGCTGTGGCTGGCGTGCTCCCGGTTAGCAGTCAGCCTGGGTGCCCCAAGCCATCGGGTGGTCACCCTGGTACCAAGGCACTGGGGGCATTGCCCATGTTGTAGCATGGCTGAGTATTCCCAATGGCTTTTTTTTTTTTTCTCTCNTTTTTTTTTTTTCTCCTTTTTTTTTTTTTTTTTTTTTTGAGGAGGGTGGACGATTGACACAAATGTTCCGTAGCACTGGGGGACCACATTTCCACATTCGCTTTTTTAAGACTAACCATCTCTGACTCCAGTGCTAGGGCAGCCTCCTCAGCGAGCTGCAACTACACAGCCCTAGTGCCTGCTGCTGGCAGCAGCTGCCCGGCACTGGGCTGGGACTGGCAGATGGCCCTCTGGCGGGGGACGGGCTGGGGACATCCCACAGGCATACCGGGAGGACACTGGGCACAGCCCAAGTGACCACGGTCAGCCCTCAGAGCCCTCGGCTCTATCAGCTGCTGCTCAAGGTCACAGCTCCTGTGCTCGACCCAGCAGCTCCACACAAAGCAGCGAGTGTTTCAGCCAGCAGAAATGCTGCTCTTTTCCACTTAGGTTTGTGACGGGCCAACATGGAAAAAGTAGGTACTGCAGGCTAATGGCATATGGATATGCTGCCTGGGATAGCCACACAAAATGCTGCCAGTGTAAGGGAGAATGGCTCTTTAAACCATTTGGCTGAGAAGGAGCCCTAGATCAGCAGTTCTTAGAGTAGCTCTGCACTGTCATGCTATTGTGCTACTGTGAATTGTTCTTTTTATCTTGATGCTTGTAAAAGCAAGAACAAAGTTTTTTCCTGGTGTTTCTTTTCTTTTTCTTTTCTTAGATGAAGACAGATGTTCTGCAGGCACTGTGGAGATAAGTAAATGTCCTTGGCCACAAAATGAAATGTCTTGGACTTGTTGAGATGTGCAGCTGGAGCAAGCACAGAAAATTCCTTAATTCCTATAAAATTTTTTTCCGTGTTACTAGAAGATGCATTTACATCTGCTTGCAGAAAGTGACCAAGCAGAAACACATTCTTCTGTAAGAGGAAAGGGGAGGCTAACAGGAATCACCTGTAAATCCAGGGGAATTAGGTCCACTGTGCGGTGGTTACTTTCAGGTGCACTACTGCAAATCGTTAGTTGACAAAGTCTAGGGAAAAGCCCTGGACAGGTAGCTCTGTACAGTTATCTACATCTGTAAGAAGGGTCAAATGCCCTTAGCATGATTAAAGAGCAGAGGGCAGACCTGTTTTACAGTGACTTGGGCTCTAGGCATTGCTAAGAGGATTCAGATAACACAGCAGGGGAGAGATGTACAGGAGTCATTGAAGAATAGGAAAAAAAAAATAATTTAAAAACAGACTCTTTGGAATGTAGCTTGAAAAATTAGTAAAAAGAAAAAAAAAAAAAAAAAAAAAAAGAAACAAATGCAAATGTTTCCAGGTTTCCAGTTCTTTAAAAAGGATGATTATTCAGGTGGGTGATGAGCAGCTACTTTCTCTGAAAAGCAGGTAAAATTTTAAATCAAAGAAAAAGGAGAATGTATGTACATACGTATGTGCTTTGAAAGCCTTCTGCTGAATTATAAATACCTTTGAATCATAAAATATAGAGGCTGTCAGTGGTTTCTATCGAAGTTCGAACATGCAATTTCACTTGTTCACAACACAGCCTGTATGAGCTATCACATTAAAACCAGAGAGAAGTAAAAAAGACACCAAAATATCCTGTAGGTTAAAAAACAAGCAAACAAACAAAAACAACACAACAACTGGCAGGCTGAGTAATTATTAATGGGAATCTCAGCATGGGTAGGTGTGTGGAGCAGATTCCTCTAGGAATCAACTCTTACCACGCAGTCATCAATAGATGCGCTGCAAGAAGGTTTTTCCTTCCCTTAGAAGTGCAGGGATATTTTAAAACGTGAAGGCTCATCCATAGTACACAGCAGCAGCCCCAGTGGACTTGTGAGTGCTGCGCTGGGATGCTGCTGCTCCTCTGTCGGAAGAAACAGCCTGTCAGGCTCTCCCATGGACACCACTGAGAGGACTGGGAATGCCTGAAGACGCCAGGGATGGGCTGCCCTGCATGGGCTCCCACCAGCCCGCTCCTGGCCCCAGTGATCTGGAGGGCCGAGGGGCAGGACTGTTCCACAAACCGCAGTCAGCAAGGAGCAGCTTCTGGCAGGAACTGTATGACTGAACCTTGGGTTGTGATTGTTGTCCCTCACTCAGGGAGGAAAGCTGTGTCAGGGGATGGAGACAGGGTGTGCAGAACAGCAGGGAGGTTCCGCATCTGCAGACGCAGCCTGAAGAGCCCAGAGGCCTGCCCAGGAAGGAAGAAGAGCCATGAGCAGCTCAGGGAAGGTGGAGGAGGAAGCGGCTCTGACGGAAATGGTGACCTGCATTCTCAGATTGCTGAATTGCAGGAAGACTTGGAGTCTGAGCGAGCAGCCAGCAAATAAAATAGAATTAGAGCCTAATGAGAAACTGGAAGTCCTTCACCCAGCAGCCAAGCCTTCTGCAAGGAGAAAAAGGGTGGCACTGCCTGAGAAAACAGTCATCTCTGAGGTCAACCTGGACAATGGCAGAGGCTTTACGATGTGCTTGGAAAGGAATCTGGCTGGGCCAGCAAAAAGTTAGTCAGCTGGACTATATACAGGAAGAGATTCAGGAGGTAAACCTCAACACGTTCCCAAGACAGGCAGAGATAGCTATTCTGCTCTGGAAATGCAAGGGAGATGCAATTGTCCCCTAACTCTGCAGATGCTCTTCTGTTACCAGGGCTGTGCAGCCTCACTGAGGCCCTACAGCTCCATGCCGCCTTGGAAACCTTGGGGTGCCTCAAGTGGTGCCAGGTGCTGTGGCTAGGCAGGCAAATTGTGCCCTGCTGATCTGCAGCCTGTGGCCAGCTGTGATGGTAGTTTTTTTTTCCTATGGACCCTTCTTGTCATTTCCTTTTTGTCTTCAACTACTGTCCAAGAAGTAGTGGATGGTGGTTTGCTAGAGCTGTGGCTGCCAGCAGTGTCTGTGTTAAAGCCACAGCTACTGCAGCAGTGCAGCAAGTGGAGAGGAGCACTGCCTAGCTGGCTGTGACACAGAGAGCATCTCTTCCCTCTCCGTGAAAGGAAAGAGCTAGAAGGAAAATGATAAAGTGGAGAAGAGTGTTCACCGGATAAAGAATTTCACTTGGTTGTGGATTCAGCTGCCCAACACAAGAAATGCTCATTAGCACTGAAGGGTAAGGACATGGCACAGTATTTCTTCTTAGCTTTGGATGTTCAGACCCCACAGGTGAGTGAGGACAGGGGTCTAGTGAAGATCTCCCATGAGGGAAATACTTGTATGAGAAGTCCTCCTAACTTCCTTTATCCCTGATATTAGGATAAAATTTGCAATAAATCTGTATTAGGATAAAATTTACAATAAATCTGTTAACTGTATGCAGGTATTTTTCCTGCTCTTCTCCTCTTCCCTTCTGTCCCTGCTAGTCTCTTTAAATGTTTAGATGTGCAGTGCTTTCCCAACTACAAAAGCCAAATCAGAAATAAAATAAAAAACCTAGATGTCACTCTGCAGCTCATTCCTGATGTGGGTGTAAACCAGGCACAGCTTTAACAACACAGAACATTCTCTGATCTGACTGCCTCTGTTATCAGTAATGGAAATGGGAAAATGTTGTCTTTTTCCAGAACATTATCACGAATCCTCAGCACAGCAATGATGGGTGCTGCAGCACGATGGTGGCAATCTCACAGTAAAGCCTTGCCCGCCTGTGCTGAATGGGAGATCGCTGCTGCGCCCGAGTGGATCACTGTGCAAAGACAGGGTACTTTGTGTGCGGCCCTGGCCCAGACTAGAGAACAGTTGTAGCTTGTGCAGAGTTTACTTTCCAAATCTAATAATCTTTAATATGTCTTTGCAGTATCAGACAAAGCAAATATTTCTCCTCTGCAATTTTTACTTACAGTGGTAGAGGGATGGCCTCATGAGGCAAAGAATGCTTTCCCAGGGCTTGAATAAAGTGTTCATTTACCACAGTCTGTGGAAGATGCTTGTCTAAAGCTGCAACCATCCGAACATGTTGGAGCACACCACAGAGGCTGATTTCTGGGACTCTGGTACAAAGGACACCGGTAAGTTATCTGCTATTTACACCTGGGGCTCCCACCACACACAGCGTGACCTAGGCCAGGCTGCTCCCTCTGCCAGCAGCCGGCCTCAGATGCTGTGCGCACTGCCACGTTGCCGTGGTGGGATTGTTTGAAAATTTGGTTTTCAGCTTCCTTCATGAAGCTGCTAAAGTTACCAGGTGGTGCTGGGTGAGCAGAACAAGCTAAACATGGCACGCTCAGAACTAAATGAGCAAAGCTGTGAGACACCTGCTTCCCCCTGCGCGCTGGGGACAGCCTGCTGCAGAGGTGACAGAAGGAGAGGCAGCGGGGATGTGGGTCTGAAGGAGTGGCCCTGCTCCTTCTCCACATCCTGCCAGGCAAGGTGGGATCCTGGGCAGGGATGTAAGGAGGCAAAGAGCACGTTAACAGGCATTCTCTAAAGGCATTCTTCATCTGTTTTGAAGAATTGTTCTCCCTTTTCTGTTAAGGCATTGTGTCCTAAAACCATGTGGATGTTATTTTTTTCTGATGCAACTCAGCACTCAAATAGTGTATAGCTCCCTATAATGTGGTCTGATAGGGCATCTCCAGTTTGCCACTGTATGTGAGTTTCTGTGATTGCTTTGTGACGAATGCAATTGGAAACATATTCCAAACACAATGATGGGAAGAAAGGGAGGCCTGAGCCTCCCTTCAGTGCTCCCCTCGTAATTAGCTATACTCACGCAGTTTTCTGTGATTCTTTTGCATACAGCTACTCACTGAGTAAAGTGTTTCCCTGCTTTTTTTTGACATTAAAGGAACCATTCTTTCAAAGCGTGGGGTTTTTCCAGGCTGATAACAGAAGTAATGTTATGTTTCTTAAAGGTTGATCTTCTGCAAGTGCAGTTTGTAAACAACAGTGCCATGGGTCAAGGTTCCAGCAGCAGAGAGGTCTCCTGAGGTCGTGTCACACCTGCAGGTCTTTCTGGCTGTTGAGCTGTACCCTTTGTGAAGGTGTGAGAGGCACTGCTTTATCAGAGGCACAGTGAAATTCTGCAACTTACCTTGAAAATTCTAAAGACAGAAAGTGAGCTCATAAGCTTTGGTCTGCAGATGTCAATGCACCAACACACCGTGCAGGTGGGAGAGCTCTGTGCTCTCCATCAGCAGCATTTGAGGATTTTAAGGCCCCACTCCACCATTTTTCAAGTCTGTGCATGTGTGAATTGAAACAAGAAGAAAACATCTCTAAAACTTCAGTGAGCGGACTTGGGAAAGAATCTTGAAATAGTAAAGAGCACATCCAACACGAGTGTATCTGATCCACTCTGGCTTTTTCATGCATCTTGGAGTAGTTCTAAAAATGGTTGCTTCACATTGAGTGTTGGCACGGCTGCAATGCACAACTGCGACTGTCAGGTGTGGTAAGCAAGCAGTGCTCCATGCTTGCAGAGGTGAGGTGGAAGTGCTCCGTGCATCGCTCCACAGCAGCACATGTTGCACTTCTGTGATAGATTTTGGATAAGCTTTAAGACAAACTGCAGACTCTAATCTAGCCACAGACTTGATTCTGGGAACACAGTGAGCTTGTCCAGGTGTGTTAGCTTGTAGCTCTTTTCCAAATGATCCAGCCCTGGGAAAGGAAAACATAAAGGTCTCATACCGATGTGACCTCAGTGGTTTGGGGATTTTGATGTACTTTTGGTCTCTGCTAGCTGGGCTGAATGGAAAGACCCTCTGCTCCTCCTGTCTTCTCCAAGCCCAAAAGGAGGAAGCAAGTGTGTGGAGGCAAGTAACGGGGAGGAGAGCACCCTCCCTGTCTTGTGTTTCCCATGGCCCTGGTGCCAGTGGTGGTGGCCCCCCTAAGCCCAGCAGACCAGCCAGACTTTCTGAGATGCTGCTCTGCTCACCCAGATCTGGGAACTCCACATGGGAAGAGCAGATACAGAAAGTGCAACATGGATGATTTAAACGGATCTTCAACTTGGCCCACACCAGCTTCTCAAGTTGCGACTTCATCCCAGACCATTACATGCTTAACCAGGCGGAGATCAGCTCTTTCTTCCTGTTCATGTGGGCCTGGGCAAAGAGGCTGCATGTTGTTCAGAAGGATAAGCAGCAACCAGCATCACGGTCAGCTCATTTCTACCGTCATCACTGATCTCAATCTGTCAACTGCTTTTGCTACTTCTTATTTCTTGGCAAAGCTACTCAAGCCAAAGGTCCTCCGGGAGATACAGAGATAATAGAACGAACCATTTGCCTGATGGCTGATGTTGCTGCAAAGAGCTGGCCAGAGATTAAAATATTGAACTTGTGATGGAAGATTTTATGGGAAAATTGCAGGGGTAAGACCTGCATTTCTGAGGACTTGCTCCAGTCACTGACTGGACATGAGGACACATGCTCCAGTCCTGTCTGGAATCGGCCTCTCGTCGCAAAGCCCCTGCCTCTGAAGCTGAATGACTTTGGCGCTCAGGTAGGGCAGACTACCAGTTGCAGCAGTCCCCTAGTCACTCTCTGTTTTGTACTCCTGATCCCAATGTGTCATATGGATTTCTGAGAAGGGATGTTCTGATGTGGAGTGTAATTTCAGCCCAAGGCACTGACTGTCAAACCCTTCCTGTGGCTCTTCCTTCAGTGCATTTTGGCGTTTCCCTTTTGCAGAAACATCCTGGTTCAGACACAAGCAGTGACTGCTCTGTGCTTCTGTTTCTTGTTAGCATGTTAGATCCCTTTGTATCAAGAGATCCTGTCTGTGCATGAAATTAATCCCATCTAGAAAAGAACAGAAAAATGTGGATTCTCTGGGACTAGGGACAAGGCTCTGAGACTGTCTTACCTTCTGCGGGATTCCTTTCTGTTTCTGTAAACAAGCTCTAAGTGGGAAATGCTCCTAAATGGAGCCAGCTCCTCCTGCAACAAGTGATAGTCTGAGACTCAGTATATGTGAAGGTCTTACCTCTGGGAAATACTGTTATGGACCATTGTCAATGCAGGAGACCTACCAAACACTACATACACAGCTGGTGTAAATTGTAAAAGCCAAACTGTTTTTAGTGGACTACTGTAGATTTAGTAATTTCTTGTTGTTATTTTACACATATTCAGGTTTACTGATCTGTTTTCCAAGCAAAGGCATTTGCAATGGAAGCAAATGCAGATCAGGACAATGCATCTGGGTACCAGCACAGTGCACTTCCCCACAAAATTAAGCATAGGGTTATGTTATTTTGAATTGCCAGTACATGCCTCTCACTTGCTGTTGCACTAACTTTAATTTGTTTTGCAGATGAGCACCTACAGGAAAGGTCTGCTTGCCTGTTTTTTAAAGAGGAAAGACAGAAACACTTGTTGATAGCACAAGGACAAAGGTACAAACACTAGAAAGGGCATGCAAGGAAAATTCAAAGATGGGTTCAAGAACAGATATTCAGATGTGAAGAAGAAATACTGCAGCAAGCACAGGTAAGATAACCTGTTCTGTATAGGTNAAGATAAATGGCACTTGGAAACTAGACAGATACCAGAAGTTCTCAAATAATGGAAATCAGGAAAGAGAAGGGAGAAGGTCATAGAGCTAATTTCAGATATACTGAGGTTGCTGTTCAAATGGACAGTGAGGTTACAGAGCTGGAAATCTGGAGCCCAAATACATGGGTAACAGGGAAACACGGTGTGCAAAAAGCATCTAAAAGAACACTGCAAGCAGGCTTTAAATAAACACAGTATTCAACTGATCTTGGGGTCCAGAGGTGTTACTACAAAATAATGAAGCGCTTTCTCACTTCTGGTGACTTGAGAACACGCATGGAAACTTCTCCAGGCTGTGTCAACAGTGATGTGTAGGCCTGGGACTACAGCAAGGTGTGACACAGCCAGGATAGCAGCAAAAAAGGGGCTCAAGAATGATGGGCATGGGGAAGGAGAACTCCTGGGCACAGTGAGTTCTGAGACCGTATTGTAAAAAGATGAGAAAAATTGGGAAGCACAAGAAAACAGTTAGTGTTTCACTGAGTTCTCAGATCTGCTAAATAAATGTTTTAAGTAAAATAACAAGACTTCATTTTTCTAGCTAGTCATTTGACAGCTTTCTGCAGATGATCTGAAGCATGTATGAATGTATAATATGAGTGGAAAATTCCTTGCCTAACTTTACTGCATCCTTAGGTGCTCACGTGCACATGTGCACGCCTCACGAGTCTCCTGCAGAAACAGCCTAAAGCAGTACTTTGACGGCCACTAGTGGTGCGGGGCTGGTCCGGCAAGGGTGGAGAAGTGAAGGAAACCTAGTGAGAAAGCGGCATTTCCCAGCAGGAAAACAGTGCGGAAGGCAGGGGGAGCACCGGAGGCAGTGGTAGCAGCACTCAGCTCGTGAGGGAGAGGGTGGAGGCTGGCCGAGGTGCAGGATGCCGGGACACCTGTCGGCGGCCAGCGGAGCTGCAGGCGCCCGCGGGAGCCCCACAGGCAGCCTGCGGGCACGGCGGTGAGGCAGCGCACGCTGTTCGCGGGCGTTTAGCGGTGCGTTGATCTCCGCTGCCGGCTGTTTCCCCGCCGGAATCTCCCCCGGCTCTGCGCTCACGCCTCCCGTGATCAACCAGCGCCGTACGCGGGTTTCCGGCTGCCTCGCAGCCGTGCTTCGAGGCGCGCCCGGCAGCAGGGGG
>VXAV01010657.1:0-10389 GCA_013399715.1 Alectura lathami | reverse complement strand
GCCATGCGCTGCCATGCCTTGCCGTGCCTTGCCTTGCAACGTCGCGCTTTGCCTTGCCGTGCCTCGTCTTGCCACACCTCGCGACGTGATGCCATGCCATGTCCCGCCTTTCGATGCCATGCCATGCTCCAGGAGGCTCGTGCCACGTCTGCATCCTCCACACACAGCAGAGACCTTTGCTAGGACATCGGCTTGTCCTAAAGCAGGCGGGAGCCCAATCTGCCTCATCTGAGACAAGATGGGTCTAAAAAACCCGTATTTTCTGCAGAGAAAAGGGGCCGGCAGGAAGGTGGAAAAGCACTGACCCGCTCCTCCTGGTCTGGCTTGAGCCTGCCATCGCGTCCACCACGTGCATGAGACCTGCAGCCCCCACCACAAATCCCGACCTTATCTTTTCTAAGCCTGCTTATGTCAGCATTCTCATAACTGCTGAACTTATTTTTCTCATACTGGTGATAATACATTACAAAATGTCACGTCTGTTACCTTCTTCCTCATCACGTTTTTACTTTTCCAGCAGCTCGAAGGATCATTTTTCCTATTCTCGTTTTTATTACAGTAAGTGATTGCACCTGGGTTTTGTGAACAGAAAGCGGACAATACGCAGTGATTCGATGAACAGACTTCACGCCCAAATTAATCACCTAATCCACCAAAAAGATTTATAAACTCGATGGAGTGGAAGTGAGGTGTCTTAAACCAGCATTACAACTTCCTTCTGCGAGGGAGAAAAAAGTTCAAGGCTACCTAGACTCCACTGGTGCAATTCAACCCTATCACAAAGAACACTCGTTTGCTCGCAGGCACACAAAAATAATTACAGTTGCCCATAAAGTCTACTGCAAGACACGCAGAAATCCTACGTCTAAAATCCCAGCCAAAGCTGCAACAAATCCTGTGTGCCCACACCTGTGGCACCCCTGAACGCGGCCAGGGCTGAGCTCTTCCCATTGCCCAGCCCCATACCACTGGGTACTCAGGGCAGGAGTCAGCTGGCTCGGAGTCATCACAGATAAGGGACAGGAGGGAACAAAAGCAAAGGCTCAGTGGTATTTTCTTAACTCCTCACTCAATTCCATCGCAGCAGCGTCAGTGATAAGCCTAAGTCAGCTGAAATCAGACATAAAAGGTTTTCACATATGGTATTTGTGATATTACTTCACATAGAAGCATTCTAAATAAATGTGGGGTTTTTTGTTTTTGTTTTTTACAGTTCCTTCAGCACAGCAGGCAAACACAGCCTCATAAGCATTGTTTTATTTATTCACAAATCAGGTGCAGTCAGATTTTAGAGCTCCACATCTAGCTTTATCAAGCTCCACTTGTCCTTCTCCTTAACACCGCTCTCACTGCTTCATACAGGGAAAAGACAGAAAACAATCACAGGTTTCAGGCCTGAAGCAGAACGTGGAAGAAATCCTCCAGCTCCAACAAGGAATGCAAAGGTTGCACTTAGGAGGTTTACACCAAATAAAATGGCTATTTCACGAAACGTGACTTTTTAAAATGAGCTTTTTGCACCCAACCTCAAAACATTAAATAGCACAACGAAGCCCCCATTAGCTGAGCACCTGCTAAAGCAATCAGTCACTTAAAATAATAAACTCTCCTGGCTGCACAACTGAAAGAATAATGATAATTTTACTTGTTCAAACAAACGGCTGGCCCCCCACGAGAAGGGGAAGAGGTGGTGAAACACCCACACGGTGCCAGCCCCTGGCACAGAGCTCGTCCCTGCGGAGCAAAGGAGAACTCACTGTGGTGAGCTCAGCCCCACCAGAGTGCCCAAACCTCTCCTACAGAGCTCGGGTGCTCACTCGGCTGGAAAGCTTTTCCAAACTGGTGCAGAAGAGGGAAATTCATTATCCCATTGCACCACACTTTGGACAGAACGGACCTGGTCACAGCAGAACAAAATTCTCCTTTTTTCCCCCAATGTTTCTAACTTGTACGTGAAGGAATTATTTCACTCTGGACACGAAAAAGAAGCTCCCGTGCCATACACACAGCTGATAACATACGGAGCACTCAAGCAAACTTTTCCTGGGTCTTTGGGCCAAGATTACACATACTACAATATAAATATTGAATATAGAATATACAAAATATTCTCTGCTGAGTATCCAAGGGCAATCACACCCTGCCTCTGATAACCCCCTAAACCTCTGCTGTTTATGATCCTAAGAAAACATCACGGTGATAAGAAGGGCACTGCTTTACGACGGGCTGAGCAGCAGCAGCTGGGCTCATGACCGTGTCATCCTTCACCATCCCCTTACCACTGCACTGAGGGCTTTTTTGCCTTGGTTTGGTTTTTTAAAGGCAAAGCCAACAAGTGACACCTGTGACAGAGACCACAGCAGGGGGGGTGAGGAGCTCAGAGGGGTCTTCCAGCCAAATCCTGGCTGAGCCAGCGCCTGCGGACCCAGAGCTGGGCAATACTGCAAACCAGGGAACTCTGCCTGCAGATCTGCCCGCGGATTTCATGCAGCAGAGCTGCTGGAAACAGCCTCCTGCGCGGCAAGCTGCAGGTTTCTGTGGTAGGAGGGAGGAGGTTACAGGTGGGTGCGCTGAACTCGGCAGGAGACCGAGCTGGGCAAGCATCGGTAGGCTTCTCATTGCTACGGCAAAGCCTCTCCCACCGCGGTGCACCTCGGCCATACACAAACATACAGCTGAACGCCTGCCGCTCTTCTCATCCCAGCACAAGGAAAATCACACCGGACTGTGCAGCGGATGAGGGCCCCGAACCTAGGAAAAAATCCCATTTTCCTACGGAGCAATAACTAAGCATGGGCAGGTGGTGTTGGCTCAGCACGGGGCGAGCCCCTCACCCAGCCCCTCCGGCCCATGATCTTCAGCACTTCAGCCCAACGAAATTAAAAGAAGAAAACGGAGAGAAAAATGGAGAAAGGGGGGGAGGATGGGAAGCTCTCCCCCCAAAACCCACGTGAAGCCAGTTTACAGCTTTACGAAAGCCGAACGAAAAATCACCCTCGCATCACACCGATGCACTGCGGGTCTGCCAGTGGCTTTTTGGAGCAGATGTAACATTTTAGCAAACGTGATTGTTTGTGAAAGAAATAATTCTGATCACAACCGAAATTGCAGCCAGCGTGAGCGCTGGGCTTCGTCACCCTAATCCGCCCTGACAGGGAGCGGCGAGCGGAGATTCCTACTGTGAGCGCCGCAGATGGGAGAGGTCAGCGCCGGCCGCGACTCCGAGCCCGTCCCCACGCACAGCCGGGAGCAGCGAGGCCGGGCTCGGCCGTCCGCTAAGCGGGGCTGACGCGCTCCTGGCAAGCAGCGGTTAATTTTTAAAGAGGTGCGCGGCGATCTTGTTTTAGTTTGTTCTGCCAGCCAGAGTCCATCTGTGATTGCAGACACAGAGGATCGCATCGCAAAGCGTGTCTTTCCTTTGCAAAAGGCAGTTTGGAGATTGGAAGCACAGCCAGGCGTTATCACAAAAGCAAGGCGATGCGACAGGCAGAGCAAGCAGTGCAGAGAGCGGTGCTATTCGCGCTTAATCAGCATCTTTCCAGCACCCCCATAAAAATAAATCTTAATGCACAAGGAGTTACAAGACGCGAGGATTCCTTAGCTGAGGGTAACCCAATGTCGTGGCTGAACATCTTCCCGAGAGGCAGCACCAGGCTGCTCTGCGCTCCCCCGGGGGAGGAGTGCACCCGGACCCAGGGGGCTCACGTTTGCTGCCCACGGGTACAGGCGCGTGGCAGCCCGGGCTGTGTGCACGGTGTGACATCAGTGCCATGTAACCCACGCAGCGAGCAACCGCTGCGTGCATTGCATACAGCTGAAAAAAGGGAGAAACGTTTCTTCTGCTCCAAATCTACAAGAAAGCTCGTGAAACCCAACAGGCGTTTGACAAATAATTTCTTTTTGCGCTTTTGGCTTAATGCCTGAAACAAGCACGAGGCAAATGCTGTAATAATTTCTATTAAAGTGATAATAAATCCATCTTTTAGGGGAAGCGTTTGTATTGGAGCCAACTGGAGAGCAGCCCGAAGGTCGGCTGGGCAGACGTCAGCAGCGTCCTGCTTAAAGCCAGATCCAACAGGTCTGCTCGGAGCTGCACGCCCAGCGACTGGAAACACCACCGACAGTGACCAAGAGCAAACCAAGGGTTTATTCTCCAGAGAACCACGACTGAGCTCATCCCTAAGGACCCCAAACGTGAGCAGCCCTAAGAGGACGGCTCCCACCTCACCCAGAGGGAGGCACCAGGCAGCAACACACGGCTGCCATCGGGGCTAAAATACAGCGGGTTCTACAGCAACACCCAGGCGTGGAGGAAAGGCTGAACTGTGAAGGGCTTCAAAAGACGTAAGAGGCAGGTGATACAGGGAGGCAACTTCATTTAGAACAGAAAAAAACACTGCCACGTGCAAAGCATTACTCTGGAAATACCCCAGAGCACAGGCTGACCATACACATGTTTTTGTACCCCACTAGCCATGAAAAGAAAATAAATCCAGCATTTCCCAGCTCCCAGCACCAAGGATTTAATTTCTGCCTAGACGCAACCGCGTGGCATATTTCCACCTGCTTTGCAGTACTGCTCATCGGGAGAGAAAACGCTCGCGGCTGGGTACGTGGAAGCGTTACTGGAAGCAGAACGCGCTGATCACGGCACCTCTTCCCCCCCCAGGGACGGAGGGTGTCACGGCTGTAAATGACCCGGCTGCCCAGCACAGAGCAGTGGGTGGAAGGAGAGACGGATGGACGGAGGGATGGCCAGAAGGATGGAGGGATGGGTGGAGGGGGTCCCAGTCCCCCAGCTGGAGCCTGACGCCCCGTCCCAAGGCACGGGTGCTGTCCACCAAGTCAGTGAGGAGCACAAAGCGCCCGGAGCCACTGCAGGGACACGCGTTTACTTCGCCCTGTCCCGAGACACTCCCGCCAGCTCACAGGCGCTGCTTTAGCCCGCAGGTTAACCTTTGCCAGTCCTGTGAATTTCACTATCGGTTTCTAATAAAGGAGAATGTCAGCAGGCAGATAGGCCAGAAATTCATTATTTTCAGATACAAAGATTTTCTCAACTCCGTAAAGCCACTCGTAAATAATCCTGATTTACTGCAAATCAGTTACTGTACTCATACACGCAGGGAAGTCAGTGAACAACGTAACTACCAGAATAAATACCTTCATAACTTTGCAGGTGCACAAATCATGGCATGTGGGAGAGAACTCAAAGGATAATGGAAAATGAAGTGGTTTAGGAAGGAGTATATGAAAAACAGCACCTACCTAGGTGGATAAAAAATAAATAAAAGTAAACTCTTTTCTTCAAGCTAACGCAAAACTCTAGCAGAGGGAGTAAGCAGAAAAACGCAACTTTAAAAATAGCCAATTTTGCCCAAACAAATGAAAACCGGCTCGTCCTTTGATTGCCAGAGCTGCCAGGAGGGGCTGGGGCTGCTTGAGGCTAAGCACAACCGACAGGAGCTGCACCTGAATCCAATCAGAGCCCGGCCGGAGAAGATTCACACGCGAGGACTAAATCTGTGGCAAATGGGTTGGTTTCCGATCCTAACGCAGCCAGCTTGCTTTATTCTGACCTCCATTTAACAAATCAACTTAATGGGCACTGGGAGTGCTATAAAACTTAACAATGGAGTGATTTTAACTTTTAAAATACAGTTATGAAGCAAAATGTTGGAGAGCTCCTTCAATACTGGAAATCAAATTAAATCTAGACATTTTTTAACAGTCTTGACAGATATAATCCTAGTTACCATGTAAATTTATGGTAAGCTGCTGTGATATTAGCCACAGGTGCTACTTTTAATATATGGCCCGCATCTGGCTGGGAATAAAATTTCTCAGAGGACTGAAAATGACCTCACTATCAGACAATGGAGAAGAAAAAAAAAAACAAGACCACTGTGGCATATAAAAAGCTGGAGATGTGGCCCACAACCGAATATTTGACATAAAATTCATTTTAACTCTGCAGATTGTAGGTTAAAGGCTATTATGTTTTCAATACGTAAGAGGCGTGGACATATTTCAGACAAACAGCCAAAAGATTATGTCCATAAAGCAGCAATGAAACCCACTGCCTACGTCTATGAAAACAAATTTTCCAATCTTTGATCAACACCGAGGACAAAACAGTGTGCCGGGAGGAGACCAGGGCAGGGTCGGCTCAGCCTGCAGCTGGAGCAGCACCGACCCCGCGGAACAACGCTGGAAAGGGCGCGGAAAGCGAGAAGCATCATGTATTTACCAGCTCCGGGTTGTTGCACATCTCTAAATAAGTTCGTACAAATAAGACTCCCCCAGTGCAGCGAAACACATGTGCTTCCACTCTCCCCAAGCACCATCCTCCAAAAGTGTTTCCTTACTGTCACCTCCACTCAGGCTCATCCTTCACCTGTGTCCTGCATCCCCAAAACACATTAAAAAAAAAAAAAAAAAAGCTAAACTGAAAAGTCTTAGAGCATTTATTTCCTGCCATTTTACAAAATGACATGAGAGGTCTTATGGAGACTTCCTATGTGATTTTTTTTTTTTTTTTAAAAAAAAAAAAAAGCTTAATTAAAAGCTTACCCTGTAAAAGGAAGCAGCTGTAAACACTGGACCTGCCCACCAGCGAACATGCCACCTTTGTAACCTCCTCACTGCACTTTCTGCTTGGGCGCGGGTACCGAAGGAAACGCCGTCCCACAGCCCCTCCAGCCCGAAGTGACACGGGCCGTGGGGGTCCCAGCACTGCGGCGTCCCCGCGGGCCCGGTGCACACGAGCAGCGGGACAAGGGAACGAGCCTGCAGCAGGGATGGAAGCTGGGGACGCTGTGGGAGAAGGGAGCAGTGGTGGGGCAGAAGCCACGGAAAGCGGGGCGGGAGGACGGATCCCTCAGCCCAGGTTTTGGCTGTTTCGTTGCTCCCGGAGCAGTTTTCTGGCCCTGACGTGTTACCTCTGCCTGCACAAACCATGCAGGAAACTTAGCAGCAGTGCAGAGACGGAAAAACCGCTGGCCCCCGTGCAAAGCTACTGAAGCACCGCGCTTCTGCGCTCTTTGTAAGCGCGGTGCGTGAGCACAGCAGGGCCAGCAGCAACCCCACTGCTGCGCTAGGTCTGCTCCCTCCGCACGATCACCCCTCCCGAAGCACACCGAACTGCAACGCTGGGAAAGCTCCTGGAAATCCCTGAGGTCAGGACACGAGGTCTACGGTAACGCCACCCTCCCTCGATGCCCAGCTCCTAACGTTCAGCCCCAAAGCTCCTGTGGGGCGAGCAGCGGTGGCACCAGCCGTGGCTCAGCCCTGGGAGCAGCCTGCGGTGGGCGCCCGCAGCACGGGGCTCACACAGAGCTTCCAGCCAGGGCTTCAGGACGGTTTCCAGCAGAGAACCGTATCCCCAAAGTCCATTTCCATGAAAATGTATCTTCAGACTAACAAACAGCACCAGCAGTTTCAAGTTGTACGTTACAAAATAATTCCCTAAGCCAGAAGTGTCATTAGCTTGTCAGCTGTTAAAAAGGCAGCCCCTTTCTGATTGCTTTTAACCAGGCTAATCTCAGCCTGAAAGCTTCAGGAATCTAAATAACTCTTGTTTCACAGAAGTTTCATTTCACTCTCATGCTGAAAATAATATACATAAACCAACCTCATGTCTACACATTTGCAGGACTTTATAATAAAAGTTGTGTTTATATTCTTAACATCTGTTGACATACACAGACTTTGTAAACCTGGCATAGATTTTAAAGCCACAGAATTTTCCATGCATCATGAACATTATCTGTGAGAAGCAATAAAAAAAGCAACGAATACATTAATCATACTGGTATCATCTGCAAAACGTAAATCTGAAATACCTTTCACATCAGCCCCACTGCTCATAAAACACACCTGACTTCACGCCAGCTGCGGAAGGGCAGAAGGAAGATCACTGAGGAAATGATTTGTACCTAAAAGTGCTTTTTTTTGTTGTTGTTGTTGTTCGTTACAGGACAGTTCTCCTGAAGTACAAGGCAGGTAAATAGCCTCAGGTTTGTCACTTGTTCCCTAAGTGGTAACAAACAGAACATTTACTGGTTGTTGGTATAAACAAAAGCATCAATGAGCACAGGAGAACAACTGCACCAGCATCCGTCAAGCAACCCGAGCAGCAATTTTTAAGAGCACCCTTACCATGACGACACACTTTAGAGGCATAAATCTATTGTTCTTAGTTGGCTGATGAGCAAATTTGCACACGCTCAGTTTCCTACACTGGCATTTGCTGCACCCATCTTCAAGCTGGGAAGACATACGGGTGTCCAGCTATTTTGTCAGACAGACCCACACTGGCAAAATTTTTCTGCCGAAGCCTTGGTTCTCCTAGCTGTGGTCTGGTGGCTGACCTGAGCTGCCCAAACCCCCCCGATCGATCCCACGTATTTATTGGCAGTGTGCAGAAGTACTTGTGGTCAGCTCTGGGACACAGCCTGCTCCTAGCTGTGCTGCACCAACAGCGACAAACGCGCGCGCTCCGGATAAATGTCACACAGACATTTAATGCAGTTCTTGGAGAGCGACTGCTTCAAGCAGTCTCATTATTCCTCAGAAATAAATTTTGGGGGTGGAATATTAAGTAACCAGAATGTAGCTAACCACAGGTCTCAGACAAAATTTCCAGGGTGAGTTTGGACCTGATGTCACAGAGGTGTTTGGAACTCGGCTCAAACGCAAACCCAGCAGGGAACCTGCAGGGCTGGAACCTGCTGTGCTGACAACAGCGCAGGAGCAACTGCAGCGATTCATCCCAGAACGCACCAGACCTCTGCCTTCCTGCTTAGAAGGTGGAATGGGTCCTGTTGGCCCCACCTTACTTCCCAAACGTTTGTGCTCTTTATATTCACCCATTCTTCTCACTTTTACCCCCCCCAGATAAAAATGAACCCCAGTATTTCTAGCGTTAATGTAGGAGTGCTAACAATTAAAAAAAAAAAATCAGGATCAAATATTATTTGTGTAATCCCACAGTACCAGCTCTGACCTTGATCCTATTATTATAATCAAAAAACTATAATATAGAATGAATCTACTTCACTACAAAATGGGTTTAATTTACTGCACCTAATGAGATTGGAATCAGAGAACAATTCACTGAGGCAAATCCAACAGGGTTTGGCCTTAAAAGGGTGCTCCCAAATTTCTGAATACAAACACTTTCCCATCAGGACTGTATGGAAATTAAAGCAATTACATTTCCTCTGTATTAAAAGTGAGATATAACAATAATCACCTGATTGAAATTTTTGAAGTTGAACTCTTTGTAGATGGCATCTCTTTCGCCTAACTCAGACCAGCCCGAAGCCTTGAGATCCAGTAAAACTTGGCTCCTCTCCTCTGCCGTCAGCCAGTGGGACTGGGAAGACTGGGAAAAAAAAAAAAAAAAACAGAAAACATGGCACGAGCAAGGCCGAGGTTCTCTTGGTTCAACAAAAAGAAAACCACATGATGAAACTGCGGTTCTGTATCGCAGGGAGGTGAACCCTTAAGACGCTAGGGGTGGAAAATTCACGGTACTGTGTGCTCCTCTTTATCATTTCTGAGGCCAGCTTAACTCACGTCGCTCAGGATGGCCAGGAGGCACCGCTCCTGCTGGGTCAGCTGGGTTGGGATAAATGCCTTCGTGCAGAGCTCCAGCTCTTTCCAGGCACGAGCACAGACAGCAGCATACCTGTACCCAACGCCTCCTCCATCCCAGTCATCCAGGTGTTGCAACACTTGAATTAATTTTCAACTATTCCACGCTGCCATGTAAATAATCTTTTATGTACACTGCACGCTAAATGTACAACTGCAAGGCTAAAGGGCTCGCGAGGGGCACATATGTATGTTAAAAGACAGAAACAACAACAGCAGGTGGCATTGTACACAAGCTGCGTTCCATCTTTCCCAGGAAAGCAGGGACAGATTCAAAAATAGCAAGTGCTGTGTAATTCTACAGTAAATACATAGTACAGTTACAAGACATCACAGGCTACCGGTATAAGCACTGGATTCTGCAAAGCGCATTTGTTCAGAAAAGCCTTATTTTAGGCAGGAGTCCTTCAGAAGCCACTGGGAGCACTGGCTGAACTGGTGCTCCCTGCTTAAACATCTGCAGCAGTGCCTGGAACACAGAACCGGGCCTGGGACGGAGGAGAGTCCTACGGGGCGCTCGGGCAAGGCTTGACACTTCTCCTAAAAACAAGCACGAAGCGTGTGAGCGCCGAACCGGACTCTACGCGTGAGCGGGCTGCCCTCAGGTTCACACGGTGAACGCAAAGCTTGAACGGGAAGGAGCTCCCTCCCCAGCAGAGCAAAACCCAGACCCCCCGACCTTCACACCGGCAGCAGCCGCCCGTTCTGCGGGAACCGGGCAGCTCCGCG
>VXAV01010656.1:19252-57101 GCA_013399715.1 Alectura lathami | reverse complement strand
GCTCTTTCCCCCGCGAGGCCTGGCCCGGATGCTGGGGGTGGGAGGGATGTTGTCGCAGACGGGTAACCGCACGCCTTTTCATGGCTTCGCTGCGCCCCCGATCGCTCTTGTGGTATGATTAAGCAGCGTGTTCGCTAGTCTGCGGTAGGCGGGGGGTGTGAGCAAAGTAGGGCATCTCGCTGAGAGGCAGCGGCTGTGCCGCGTGGTGGCTGCACAGCTGGATTCCTGCAGGGCTGCTCAGGCTCAGGTGTCACTGGCTGTTGCACCAGAGAGGGCTGCGCTCGAGGGTGCGTTCTCACAAAGGGGGAATGTAGGATAGCGAAGGTTTAGTTGGTAAAAGGCTTTTGGGGTGCTTACCATCATGAAGAACGTGCAACTTAGAATCACAGACTGTCTGGGGTTGGAAGGGGCCTTACAGCCCCCCCAGCCCCAACCCCCTGCCGGGGGCTGGCTGCCACCCACTGGGTCAGGCTGCCCAGGGCCCACCCAGCCTGGCCTTGAGCACCTCAGGGATGGGGCACCCACAGCTGCTCTGGGCAACCTGGGCCAGGGCCTCACCGCCCTCTGAGGGAAGAATTCCCCCCTAACATCTCACCTAAATCTCCCCTTTTTTAGTGTAAACCATTCTCCCTTGTCCTATCACTGTAAAAAGTCACTCTGCCTCCTGTTTATAAGCTCCCTTCATGTACTGGAAGGCTGCAATGAGGTCTCCCTGGAGCCTTCTCCTGACTGAACAAGCCCAAATCCCTCAATCTTTCTCCATAGCAGAGGTGCTCCAGCCCTCTGAGAATCTTCGTGGCCTCCTCTGGACCTGCTGCAGCAGCTCCATGTTTTTCTCGTGCTGGGGGCCCCAGGCCTGGACGCTGTACTGCAGATGCAGAGTTTCCTTTCCTCACAAAAGCCCCTGGAGACAGCCCAGCTATCTCCTGCCTGGAGACAGTGTTTCCTGATGAAACCCCTTGAGATGACACTGCCTTCAGGCCCCAGTGGGGCCACACTCTTCAAAACCCAGCAAAGTCCCAACAGGTACCCATCAGTACACCCAAAATGAGCCAGAAAGGGGGAAAAAACAGAAATCTTAAGAAAATTACTCCTCCTTCCTCTTCCTCCTTCTCCTCTGTCCAGGCCTTGATGCCTGGCCGGGGGTTGCCCCCCAAAACCACCTGCACGCACAAAGTGTGTGCAGTTCTCTCCCAAGTGTGCCCAGGTCTCTCTTGCACTGGGGAGCCCAGCACTGGGCCCAGCACTCCAGCCGTGGCCTCCCCAGAGCTGAGCACAGGGGCAGGATCACCTCCCTCGACCTGCTGGCAGCGCGTGGCCTCATGCAGCCCGGGACACCATTTGCCTTTGCGGCCAGGCCTCGTGGCTGCCTTGTGTTCACCTTGGTGTCCAGCAGGACTCCTAGGTCGTTTCCAGCTGGGCGGCCTCAGCATGTCGTGGTGCCTGGGGTTGTTCCTCCCCAGGTGCAGAAATTTTCCCTTCCCCTCACCGGAGTCCTTGGGGTTCCTGTCTGGAGAGCAACAGTGCAAACAGTGGCATGGCAACAGGAAAGAGGGGAGAAAGCAGCAGAGACAGTGATGGGAACAACCACTGCGATGTCAACCAACACTTTTTTTGTGATCCTTCTTTCTACTTTATTTCTGTGGTGAAACGACACTGATGACAAGGGTCCTTTGGGGCTGGCGTGTGTCTCAGCTGCTGCCCGGCCCAGTTCTGGCAGCTCCAGCAGTGTTTTGTTGTTGCTGGCGGCGTGGCCTCTCCTCTGATGGTGCAGAGGCCTGGGAGCTGCTGCTCTTCCTCTTGGGGGCTCATCGGGTCCCTCCACATGGGTGGGAATGGGGCACCCACAGCTGCGCTGGGCAGCCTGGGCCAGGGCCTCACCGCCCTCAGCTTGCTGAGAGGGATCCAGACTGGAAGGTCTAGCTCACCTGGATCTGTTTCTCTCTAGCTCCAAGCCATGGTGGGGGAACGTCTGTTAAAGCCCCCGGCTTGTGTGAGGCTAGCGGGCTGTTTGTGAGCATGCTGTTTCCACAGCTGTCAAACTCCAGAGCACCAGAGGGTCCAGGAGTTACCTGTATGTGACAGCCAGGATCCAACGTACTGCTGTAGTTTTGGTTTCTCCCCAAAAATCATCAGCACACATCATGAAAACAGAAGCAGCACTGTGTTCTCCTTGTAGATCACAGGCATCAGTATTAATTCCAGTTTTGCTCTGTTGCCAAAGATGCAGCAGTTTGCTTCTATTTTTTTCCAGATAATCCTTCTCCAATTCAGATTCCTGTCAAATATGCAAGTACCTGTATATGTTTTTCTCTTTGATTAATTTTTTATACGATTGCTATTTACAGCTTATTTTGACTCATTACGTGTCTAGACTAGTTTCTGGCTTTGAACCTTTGATGCTTGACTAATCGAGTGAAATTCTTCAAACTCATAATCTTTGAGTTAGATTATTTCCTGCTGCTGAGCAAGTGGGTGTTGTGAATACAGCTGCAGTTTCACAACCTAAAATTGTCAGCTAACCTCGCTGGAAACAAGTACCGAAATCACGAGCTGGAGACAGTGTTGACATTAGCGTGGACAGAGGACTTTTGAGAACTCTCTAGCATAGGCAGCCGGGATGTAAACAATGATGGTGAATGCTGCCATCATCACGTAAACTCTGAAAAGCGTAGGATCTTGGGAGGGTGCTGCCTTGTGCTCCCATATTCAGCACTGCGGCCAGTCGTGGTAGCTGGGGACAGCCTCAGCTGTGCATATTAACGTTACTCCTCTTCTCCCACCCCGCCAAAGCCAAGAGTTTAGGCAGGAGGATTCCGTGCTGCGTGTACTGGAATGCTTGAAAACATGTTCCGGTTTGTCAGCTCTCAGTTGTTGTAGTTACCAACTCTTCTGCCTGCTCAGGTGACCCTAGTAGCCAAGGGCATGTTACTGGAGGGGATGCTCAGGCACAGCAGACACGTTGACTGAGAGGAGAGAAATCCTTCAGAAACGCCAGTGAATGGGCTGGTTCTTGCCATACGGTATCATCTAACCCTGCCAAAGCCTAGGCTGTGTTCACAGCGATGATCACTGTAATCCCCAAGCTGTGCAGACCCAGTTCCCCTTTCTTTGTTCTTTCTTTTTTTTTTTTTTTTCCAGTTTCATCTCCATCTCTGACCTAAAGCAGCAGCAGCGCGTGCCGTGCTGCAGCCACCTGACCTGGAGCACTAATGAGTTTAAGGAATGGGCTCAACAAGGGCGAGGCGCTTTATCCACGCACAGCTCTTTGGCAAGGGCCTATCTGATCTTGATTGGCTATTTGACAGATGGAAGGCAAGAGGACAAGGAGAAGCTGGTAGATGGTTGCCTATACGTGAAAGACAATACTGGGATAATTCCATGTGAGGTATGTCCTTGGCCCATGGGATCCTGTCTTCATTTCTGCTTCTGGGGCAGAGTCGCGGAGCACCACAGGCTTCAAATGGTTTGCCAAAGTCTGTACTGAGGAAAGAAGCAGATCTGTGTAGCAGGCAGGAAAACAGCAGGCTTAAAAGCCTTCTAAAAGCCATAGGAAAGGAACTCTAAATACGAGGTAACCCCTAGAACAGTGGTGAAAGAGCAGCAAGGCTGTGCCTTCCAGTGAAGACTAGGCGAAAGTGCGTTAGCTATAGCGGTATCAACTTCTGACTGAAAGAAAGTGTGGGAGAATTCTAGAAAAATACTCTGGAAATAGCAAAGCCTCATAGGGAATTAATTACCACCTCGCTGGGAGGGAGTGGCTGTAATCCAGGAAATGCTAGCTGTAGAGCTCGGCAAGTCTGCTTCGGATTTGTCTCTGGAAGGCCAGAAGTTCTCTGTGCAAGACAGGGAAGCGGGCAGAAAACAGTGCTCTCACTTAGGAATGAAGCCCCGCAGCAGAATAAGAGCTTGTGATGTGCGTGCAAGAGCAAATCATGAGATTAACTTTGTCAGTAACGCGGAGGAAAGGTACTGCAACTCACCTCAAGCTTTTATCTCCGTCTTTTGCCTTAGCTCCTGCATTTTGAGCTGGAGTGGCTGCAGTCACTGTTCCTTTTCCCAAGCTGGGCATATATACCACAGGCAGACCAGGGTGCAGCAGGGTACATAGAAATCCTGGTGGACCCAGTGCCAGTAAACTCCCTCCCAAAAGAAGTGCCTGAGAGCGTTCCAGTCGTCTACCCGGCGTCGGCTGAGCCACTGCTTGCCTCCAGGTAGGCACCGACGTGTGCAGACCCGTGGTGGAAGTAAAAGTTACGTAATAAAGCCACGTTTCATTGATAAGCTATTTTCCAGGAGTTTAGGTGAAATTTTAATCTGTATTTGGGCAAGATAAGAGAAACGGTAATTATTTCCTGATGTGTTTTGTACAGAAAATGTGTATGAAAATGTATCTAAAGGAATTGCAAGTCTTCCTCAAGTTCATAATTTCAGGTTGTAATAGATCGTGTTCTGTCCTCATGGGCGGACAGTTCTTGATGCAACACCAGAAAGTCACTAGTGAGGCTTCTTTAGTTTCTTCTGCTTTATTTGGGTTTCTCTGCTGGTGAAAATCGTACTTTTGGCTTAAGTGTTTGATTTAGCTCAACAGCTTTCTAAATGAGAAAACTCTTCATACTTCAGAGTGTCCACTGTTAGACTTCTGTTCACTTAAAGCTTCGCTGCTGGTCCTTGATGTCTGAGCAATTTTCGGCGTTCCTTCTTTAAAGATGTTATCAATAAAGGTCATCAGATGTTGTTCTTGATACTTGTGTGTGTTGAGGTCTTGGTATTTATTTTTAACAAGCCATAAAGATACGTGATCATTTCTGTCTAAGAATCAAGAATATCTTTGTTTTACAGTGCATAGGATGGTTATTCCTGAGTCCAGTAGGAGCACAAATGAAATGACAAACATTTGCATCTTTAAAAGAAAAATGTTTTGGTTTGTTTCTCATTTGTTGAACTGAAACCTTGAAATGACAAACGAAATGACTACAGAAATGCCACCTCTCGCTCCTCTCACCTGCTTTCAGTTTTGCTCCTCTTTCACCCAGTGCCAAGTCTGTCAGGAAGACTCCAGTTTTGCTTTCAGGCCACTTTTGTTTATGCTTATGGGCTTTCATAGTGTCGTGTGGCATGGATCTGCAAAACTGAGTCATGTTTTCTGCTCCAGAATCGCTTGTGACTCTTTTTTCCCTTCGGACCTATAACTAGCTTCTTGTTTGTAGTAAAGCTATGTATAATCTGGCTCGTGTCTTGAATCTTTTCAACACAGCCCTGTTGTCTTCAGGTATTAAGGTTTTTAAAAATGTTGAAGGGGTTCAGTATATAAAAACTGAAGTAAGAATTTTGTGGCCAGGTGTTGTTTTGAAAACCTCTCTGAGAGACGGTCAGCATTATTTGTTAGATCCTTTATTTCTGGACAGTGCATTCTGCGTGTTTGTGTACTTTGGTTTTGGGATACTTCCGAGTCAGTTCTTTCATTTCCGATTGCCTTTGCTTCCCCAATTGCCCTTCAGGATTCCAAGTAAGAGAAGACCAAAGCTCAATGTGGCAGGTGAATTGGCCAGACTCGGCCCTCTCCTTTGTATTCACCGGAAGACGTTCTTCTTTCTGTTTCTGAAGTGCTTCAGCTCAGCTGTTTGTGTACCTGTGCTGGTGCAGGTAAGTCCTTGGAAGTTTGCCCATAAATTTACCATCTGTATTTGTGTATGTGTTGGTTAATCCATTCTTTGCCTAATCCATCGCCCTTCCCAAATGGATTTATTTGTCCTAGTAAAAACTACTGACAAGTTTGTTTGTTTTTTTAAATTCCATGCAGCCTGTGGTAATCCTGGTACATAAATCTATTGCTATGCCCTTCAGAAGTACAAACCTCATCCCTCCTGCAATTGCAGTGCCCCTGAACATCTTGCAGTTGTCACCCTTTTGCTAAGAGTATGAGATGATCTCTCAGAAGGAAAGGTTTTCAGGTGGGGTTATCAGGCTTGGGAAAAATATTTTTCCAATGCACGGGAGATGCTGATGTCACCTTTGGTTTCTCTGCTCCAGAAGCCCAGCCAGCTGGCATGGCACCACACCCTCCAGCTGGGCCGCAGGTACACGATAACAGCCCTGAGTATATCCAGCCTGAAGAAGTCTGGGCAAAGGGTGTTTGTCGCTGGTGTTTCCTCCCGCCTCCTGCCTTACTGTGCAGAGCAGGTAAAGGAGCAGCCACTGGACAGTGCTTGGCGAGGAGAATCCTCTGTGGCTGCTTCCCATGAGACCACGGAGCAGCTCAGTGACTCCTCAGAGCTGAGAGCTGAAGAGGAGTGGCCAAGATCAACCAAAGACTCCAAGATCATCTCCTACGTGGTAAGGATTCGTGGCATTAGCATTTACCTACTCGTGCTCTAGGGCTTCAGCTCCTGGCCTACAAGATCTCACTGTCATCACAAATTTAATTAGCTCTAACTCAGGCCTATGAGTCTCTTATGTGCTGGGATACACTCCTATAACTTTCTGTTTGCCTTTTCTGTAGGGAACTGTCACCAAGATACTCAATGCCCAAGCTGGTCTCTATGAGCTCGATAACAAAGTCTGCTTGTGCCTTGCTTACCAGCAGCTGTTGAACTCTGCACGGGGACTCCGACCAGGAGCATGCGTGGAGGTAAAGCTGGGAGGCTTACAAGGTGCTGTGGGTTGATCTAAGCCAGCGGTCAACCAAGCTGCTCTATTACTTCTCAGCCAGACAGGGGAAGAAAATAAGATAGGGGGGAAAAAAAGCTCGTGAGCTGAGGACAGGGAGATCACTCACCATCACAGGCAGAAGGGACTCAGACTGGGGGAGGTTAGTTTAGTGCCGATTAAAAGTAGAGTGAGAGACTGAGAAACAAAACCAAAACTAAACCCGCCTTCTTCCCAGGTTCTGCTTTTCTCTCTTGCTCCTGACTCTTCTGTCTCCTCTTCCCCCCACAGCTCACCCCCAAGTGGCGCAGGAGGGTGGGGAATGGGGATAGCAGTCAGTTCACGATGCTTCGTCTCTGCCGCTCCTTCCTTCTGACACCTTTCCCTTGCTCTAACGTGGAGAACTTCCTGTTCTTAAAGAACTGCCCCAGCGTGGGTCCTCTCCATGCTCTGCAGTTCCAGTTCCTCAGGAACAGGCTGCTCCAGCATGGGTCCTTTCCATGGGCTCCAGCTGCTGTCAGAAAACCTGCTCCTGCAGGGGCTCTCCATGGGCTGCAGCCTCCCTCAAGCCACATCCCCCTGCTGCCCTGTGGGCTGCTCCATGACTGCACGTGGAGATCTGCTCTGTGTGGTGCCCATGGGCTGCAGGGGACAGCCTGCTCCACCGTGGGCGACCTTGGGCTGCAGGGAGCTGCTGCTCTGTGCCTGGAGCACCTCCTGCCCTCCTGCTGCACTGAGCTGGGTGCCTGCGGGGCTGCCTCTCTCCCAGCTCTCACTGCTCTCTCCCAGCTGCTGTTGTGCAGCAGTTTTCCCCTTCCTTAACTCTGCCCTCCCAGGGCACACCTGGTGTTCCTCATGGCTCAGCTGTGGCCAGCAGCAGGTCCCTGTTGGAGCAGCTGGAGCTGGCTCTGATCTGACATGAGGCAGCTGCTGGTCCCAGAGGCCAACCCTGCAGCCATCCAGCTTCCAGAACCTTGCCACATAAACCCAATACACAAGGCATAAAGCATTCAGTGGCAAAGACTTGGGCCCCAGGGATGGCTTGCAAGTGTGTGGGTCAACAGAAGACTGCAGGAGCATTGGACCTTTTTCAGAACTTTTTTCAGTACTTGAAACAAAATCAGGGATTTTACTTACTCAGCTTGGTTGTGGGAGTTGTAATGCTAATTATCTGATTCCTCCCTGAGCCGTGCCAAGTGCTTCAGGTCCCCTGGGTTTATAGGTGGTCCAGCAGAGTGACAAAGGATTTAGGGAGGGGTAATGTTTTTGGGGAGTGTTGGCAAACTATATCCATCTCCTCTCTGAAGTTGCAATGCCTGTCTGTCTCAGCTCATCGACGTCCACCTCCTGCAGAAGCCTCTGGTATCCTCTCATTTCATTGTACTTGGTGCTTGCTTGAACAGCACTGTCAGGCTGAAGAATTTTTCAAGGCTCAGCACCCCTTACCAGCCACCAGTCACTTCAGGAAATCTCTACCTACAGCTGCTCTTCTGCTATAATCTCGGTATGCCGCTCTACCTCTGGATGGTGAGCCTCCTGGAGACGTTTGAGGAGAGGTGAGTGCAATTCTGAAGTCAGGCTGTGTGCAAATGTGCTTTGTAAGCTGCCTGGGCATCTTCTAGACCAAGGGTTCACAACATTTATGTTTTGTTCCTGAATGATGCTAGCTGTAAGTTTCTTTTTTTTTTTCACACTCTCCTTAATTCTTGTCCTGCCCAGCACACTCACTTGTAACAAGAATCCCTGACTTACATGCAAAACAGACTGCTTCTAACTGCTTCCAACTGCTTTTGTATTTTTCAGATTTTCTTGTTTCTTGAGGCGCCAGCGACTGTTGCCTCGCTCTATACACCAAAAGCCTGGAGCTGCAGAGAAGTTCCTCGTCCCCCTTCTGCAAGCTGTAGTACCAGGCAGAAGGGAAACAAGGGACATTTACTGTGAAATCCTAGCAAAAATACACCACTGTCCCCTGCAGAAGGTAAATGCTCTGTGAGCTGTTTTCTTTTAATCTGATGGGAAGAAACTTTGTTCATCTATTTTTTTCTCCTTAGTATTTGACCCTGGATCCCCCGTACCAGGCCGCATCTCTGTCAGCACTATGCCGTGTGGCAAAACAGAAGGGCTGGGAAGGCTTCTGTCCAGCGCAGCTGCTCTCCCCCGTGGAGGCACAACACATGGGCACGCAGGAGCTGAATCGCAGGCTGGCCTGGTCCTACTGCACACTGTCAGCAGGAAGTTTCCAGCCGCGGATGGTAAGCTTTTCTCACCTGTATTGTGTGGAATACAGGCTGAATTTGGGCTGCTGCCGTGCACACTTTGATTTGCGGCTTTCAAATATGGGAATAGTTTGCTGTTTGCGTCTTCCTTTCTCTTGCAGATCCTAGTAGGTGTGCTGAGAGTCTCCTCCAGGAGCAGTTCCCTCCAGCTGCAGGACAGCAGCAGCACGCTTCCCTGCGTGATTTCCCATAGGGACGGTAGCCCCTTTGCCAGTACAGCTCTCACAGGTATGTGCCACGAAGCTCATCTTGAGGGTGCTGGGCCTTTGCTGCTGTCATCCAGCTCCAAAACAAGGAAGAAGAGACTTGGTGTGAAGATGCTGAACTGTCACTGCCTGGCCTTGTGACTGCAAAGTGAAGAAACCGAGCTTGCTGGTTTGATGTTCTCTTTTCATTAGCTCAACTCCTTTCTCTGCTGTGTTTGCAGGATCGCTCTTGCAGGTGGAGAACTATCAGCTTGTAGTGGAGAGGTTCGTTCAGAGTGACTTTCCCTCCTGGGAGGAGCTGAAAAATTCAGAGCATGTGAGGGAGAAAAAAGACAGGTGGGTCCCTTTATTCAGTGCCCTAGTAAAGACCACTGTCCTGCAGTTCCATAGCTACTTTGGATTATGGTAAAGCTACTTATCAGCATGGGATTTTGGTGGCAAAGTCTTTTGCTAGTTACAGGTATGGAGATCTTTATTGGCAACACTTCCACCGTCTCCACTTTGTTCACTCCACCCTTTCCTGCTGCTCTTTCTGAACATCTGCTGAGCACTCCCCAGACATGCTTTTGCCAGATAGCTGCTTGTGTTGGACAGCCAGCTGTCAGGAGCAGGGAGTTTCACTGCTGCCATTTGTCATTTCAGTGTGTACGTGCAGTTCTACTTTGAGGATGTTCAGATTCTCCATGCTGCAGAAAGACAAACCCAGAAAGACCCATGGAGTGAAAACAACACCTCTTTGAAGAAAAAGAAAGACGGCAGCTCGACATCTGAGCTGGAAACCCCAGAGGCAAAAATGCCGAAATTGGAGGATCCCAAGCCAGGTCCTGATGGAGATGAGAGCTGTCAGAGCGGCCAGAGCAGCGCTGGAAGAACCAGCTGTGTATCTCACCTATTCCTGGTTACCCAGAAAGAGGGGCTTATGCTGCGCAACTACCAGCTACCCAGAGAAGGAGGTGGAGAAGGGCAGGAGCCCCAGCGCAGTTTTCAAGCCACGGTGCTGTGGCTGGGCAGGCCTCGGCTGTGGGGCCACCCCAGAGAGGCTGGGGACCTACTGGAGCTGGAGGAGAGCAGCGGTGGTGGAGGAGAGGGCGTGGCACGGCAAGAAGTGAGGGAGGAGGGGGCTCCAGGGGTGGTTTGGTATGGTTGGGAGCTGGGGGTGTGACACTTTAAAGATTTCTAATGGATGGAAGAATGTTTTTTGTCTTGAGTACAGATGTATCTTTAAGCAGGGAACTTCCTTGTGTTGCTCCAAGGGGATTCCATCTCCTCATGGTCAACTTTCTGTAACTATCCACCTTCCCTTGTCCTTGATGGTGCCAACCTTACTAGTCAATCCTCTGTTGGGCTCGCTCCCTTTTTGCTGTATTTTTGATCTCCTACCCTTTTCCTAACATTTCCCATCACCTTTTTTCTCCTTTTCTCCCCATCTCCACCAGGCGCTACTCGTCTTTATGGGGAAGTCACTGCAGTGGTTTCCATTTCTGCACCTGGATGGGCTGTATCGCTTCGTTGTGCCCTGCTGCTCGGTAAGGGAGAGTTTGTCTTGCAGTTTCCTGTTGGAGAAAGTGTGCCAGACTGCACGGGGGAAATGAGGAGTCAGAGCTCCTTGTGACTGAGCTATTTTTAGAGCTTGGAATTCCCATCTGGCTTGCCAAGGAGCTGCCTCTGTTCTGTGTTCAGTTAAAACTCCTGGAGCTTTGAGTTCAGTGGAGGTTTTTTCTTTAAACCATTGTTCCTCAGCAGTCCTCTTCAGCTAGACAGCTTTCATCTTGCTTTGACAATCGTCTTCTTTGCCTTACCGCTCTTCTCCCAGGACTTGGAAGTGTTTGACAAGCTCAGTTTGCCACCTGTGCCAGCGGAGTTCCTGGGCAGGCCGTCCTGCCCCTTATGCCTGCCTGTCCAAGACACCTGGCTCCTACAGCACGAGACGTGGATCTCCTGCCCAGCTGAGCGCCGGGTACGCAGCGCCTTCCTGCTCTGGGCTTCCTTGGGTGACCTGTAGTTCTCTCCAAAACCGGCTTAGAAAATTACTGGGGCAGAATGTCTTCTTGATGAGCCTGCTCTGCTCTAAGCTCCGTAAGAGGTTGCTGCTGGGCTTCGTGTTTTCCTGCCTTGATCTGGGGAGGAGGCATTGGCTGTTTGACGTAAAGCAGCTCTGAGCATGCAGGACTTGGCTCTGCTGCTCCGGCTGCTGTAAATTGCAACCGAGTCTGTGTCTCTCCCACTTCTAGCTGGCAGCCAAGGCAGTGCTGGCAGGCATGGAGCAGAGGATTTCTTCCATTCCAGAAGTTCTCAGCAGCAGGTTTGTTGTCTGCCCTATGCTTGATGTGGCTGTGCCGTAGGGAATGAGGCAATGCTGGCCTTTATTGGAGATAGTACAACGTTAGTGAATGGATAATTAATGAATAATGAGTTTTCTGCCCTAGGAATATTGTTTGGAAATACTCCTGTGTGCAGACAGTCCAGTCTGACCCCATCCTGTTTGTCAAAGCTTAAAGGGGCTGCAGGTTACAAAGCCATGAAATGGTGTCCGGAAGAAGGTTGAGCTACTGCTGGTGTAGAGTAGGTGCCAAAAAACTGTGCTAAACGCCTGTCAGTAGTGGAAACAGGTGCAGCAGTGAAAGGGAGGGCAGATGTGTGAGGTTTGGGTTTTTCGTTTGTTTTTAATTTGACCAGCTCAAATAAGTAATGGGTTTAGAAGCTTTTCAAAGCGCACTTGAGCACCCACACTGAAATATTCCCTAGTTCCTTATGGTAAGCTGAATTTTCCCCTCCTTGGCTTCATCCTCTAAGAAAAGTAATGAGGAGTTAAGCAGAAAGGAGAGCTGAGATGTCATTCCTCTTTTCAGTACTCCCACCCCTGAAGAAGACGAAGCGAGTGAAGGGGTCCCTTGTCCCTGGGCAGGGTGCTCAAGGGCGAGTTCCCCTGAAGCCAGGCTCAAGTAACAGCACTGTCCTTTGTTGTTGCAATCTTTGGGTCAGGGCTTTTTCCACTCCCTTTGCCTTCCAAGACAGAAAGCCAATGATTCCGGTCTGCTCTCAGTTTCAGAAGTTCCCTTGTTTCATTCTCTGGTGAGATAGTGGAGAGGATCTTGTGCGCCTCTCCTAAGAACGAGAAGCCCTCTGTGACTCTCAGCCTTAGAAAGCAGAAAGGTAAGACCCTACCTGGAAAGTGTCTGAGGTGGAACTGTGGCCTCGTTGTGATGAGAGGGAAAATGCCTCCAGCAGGTTCAGCTCAGTGACAGACTGAGCCACCCGTGCAGGAGCTCGTGACGGGTGTTGTTCTGTGCCTTCTCAGGGGCTCTGCTGCCCAGCGATCACAGCGTGAAGCTCAGCATCTCGCCCGCCGCAGGCTCCCCGGTTGTGCTGGACGTTTACCTTGCGGCGACCTATCTGCAGCACCTCAGGGGGTTGCTGCCCGGAGCCAAGATCCTCTTCCAGAACCTGGAGCGCAAAATCTCCAGGTGCCCCTGTCTTCAGAGCCCTGCTCTGGTCCTGAACTGCATCTGCCCTCCCTTACAGTCTTTGAAACCATCTCCCCTCTTGTTTGGGCTTATCCCTTGTCCATGCCTGGCCATCTCCCCACCTTTTCTACAAATGACTTTCTTAGCACCTTAGAGATTAAGACCAGACCAGCCATCCTGAAAAAAAACGAGCAGTTTGTTGTCCATGAGCGAGTTCTGACATCTGCTCTCTCATGCTGCAGGTTCCATAACGTTTACTGCACCTACATTGCCTCCAGCTGTGTGACCATCCTATCTCTGCCAGCTGCTCACCAGCTTCTTACTTCCAGGTGAGTCCAGGGTCTGCTCCCACCTCTCGGGGTCCTGAGGAAGGTTTCTCTGTTCCCAGTTTCTCATGTTCCTGTTTCTTCTAGTCCTGCAGGAGTAGCCTCATCCCCCTCACTGGTGTTTCTGTCCAACTTGCAACTTCGCCTGCAAACCCTGGGCCAGGCACGGATTTTGTGCCACGTGTCCTGTGTGTTGACCCTCTCCCTGCAGTGGGTTTGCTCTCTTTGCAGCAGCATCTTCAAAGAGGTATTCAAGCTGACAGAATCTGGGAGGAGGCTTGCAGATTTCCTGCCCATACATCCTATGCTACCATGTAGAGGAAATGAATTCCTATCCCAGTTCCAGAACTTTTTCCAATGTCTGAAAAAAACTTGGATATTGGAAAGGAACCAAAAAGACAACCGATTAGAAGTATGCATCTGCTATCAGGCAGGCTTGCCACCAGCAGCAGGGGGAAAGTGAGGACATCAGGGGCAGAACCCTGCTGCGTGCTGCTCGGCTTCTCCCACTGCACCGCCACTGGGGTTCGTCGCCTTGCAGCATGAGTTTTTTCTCCCCAAAACAACTTTTCCCAAGACACCCCTTGTAAATGCAGTGAAGTTCTTTAGTCCTTTGTGTACTTAGTTGGGGAATTAAAAGATAGTGGCCATTCCCTCCTCTCCTGTACCCACCCATACACAGCTGTAGCTTTACTCTTCCTTCAGGGGAAGTGCACCCGACACAGTCCCCCGTGCCCATCGCACACTGGGGTGAGGCAAGCCAGTGCACGGTAAGCGCTGTGGGGTTGGATGTGGGGAGAGGTGGGTGGGAGGGAACAAATCCCGCACCAGGGCGGGGAACGGGCGAATCGCGGGTGAGATGTGGACAGAACAGCGAGGACAGGGGCTGAGTTCCTCTTCCCAGATGTGAACAAACCTCCTCCTCTCCTTACTGGGGCAGTTGTCTGGGACGCGACATCTGTGAAGGAGCAGGGCATCGTCCTGACCTCCCTCCACTTCTTACTCTGCCTGCTCCCCCCACAGGGTGCTGGTGGAGGATGGAACGGGTGAAGCTTGGGTGCTGTGCAGGAACCAGCACGTGGCAGCAGTGCTGGGCCTGAGCCCTCTCGAGTGGGAAGCCGTGCAGAGCTGTGTGCAGAGCAGAGGCAGCGTGTCCATTCAGTACGGGGAAGCTACTGGGACCGGGGTGAGCACGTTATTCCGGCAGGGGCTGCGGTGTGCCGGGCGTGAGCCTCAGCAGGGGTTTCCCGGTGCTGTGGGTGTCCCAGGGGCTCGCTGCCTCCCTCCGCACATCCGCTGACAGCGCGCCTTCTCCTTCCTCAGTGTGTGGAGGAACTTGAGGACCCCATCGCTTGCTACCTAAGGAGCCTTTGCAGGAGTTCTCTCATCTGTCGCCCTATCTTGCTGGATTTCAGCCTAGACAGGAAGCCCTCCAAGATCCTGCAGCCTGGTGAGCAAACGCTGTTGGCTCTGGTGACACTGGGCGTGGGAAGGAAGGGAGGGGCTGTCTCACCATGCTGGGGAAGGAGAGCTTCACTGCCCACAGAACGGGACCTTTGGAGGATTCCCAAGGAGTTTCCATGGTGACAAAAATACAGAAATAATATATAATGTTGTTGTGTGAAGTGACCTTTATATATGTTGTTTTTACTTTACACAGAAGTGTAAGAATAATACTGAATCATGCTTACAGCTGTGCTGAGGAACTTGGAATGTTTCTGTTCAAGTTTTTTGTGTGGTTCCAGGAAAACATGTCGTCTAAACAGCCAGGATAGTCGTTGTTCTAAGGTGTCAGTAAGAGGGGGTGCGCACATGTATGGTGGTGGTGGTGGTGGTGAGAGCACGTTTTATTAGCACCCTCCTTCTGCTCTCTCACCCCACAGTGTTAAGGTTCAGGTCTGTTGGTTAAGGCACGGGTGGGTTGCCTCCTGCACAAAAACCTTTCTGCCTTAGAGCAAGTTTCCCTGTCCTGGGAGGGGTTCTGGTCAGCCAGAGTTACTGCGCGAGCCTTCGGATCAGTGCCTTCTGGCCTTAGACAAGGCAGCAGGCAGAGTCAAGGGTAGGCCTGGAAATCCTCACCACGGCCACAGAAATCAAAGTGCTGAAGAGTTTTGAGTTCACGGGTGGTGATGTCTGAGCTCACGCTGCCACAGCTGTGCAGTTGCTGTGTCGAGGGGATGTTCTCCTCGGGCCGTGTGTGCTAACACCCAGCCCGTGGGCTGGGGCTGGATGTGCTGGGGTCGATTTGTTCGGCCCCCCAGAGGGTGCTCTGCTGCTGACACTGCCTCCTGGGTACCGTGTAACCCTGCAAGGCCAGGCTGGTGACGGTGAGAAGAGATGCAAAGCTCGGTGCAGCAGCAGTGTGAGTAGCACGTCGTCCACAGCGATGCACGGGATAAATGTCTGTTTCCCCCGAGCTGGAGGAATGCTGGCTACATGCATTCATCGATTTTCATCCTGTATTCATTAATCTTCCTGTCTTTGCGGTTTAGCAGACGCCAAACAGCTGCTGCAAGGCCTTCCCTCCCCCGGCAACTTTTCCCTTCGTGTGCTAGAATTTAGCAGGGCCATGTCCTGAGCTGTTACATGTTGTGTCCTTCCCCTTCAGCTCCAGCACAGCTGAGGAATTTTCGGTGTGGGGACGTGGAGTTTGTGTCACAGATGGGGCCCCGACAGAGCCTGCTGTGCCTGAATGTGGAAGAAGTGGAACAAAAAGCCTTGTGCTATCTGAACAGAGAGAGGCTCCAGAGGATGTCTGCTCCCTGACGAGTGGGAGCCACCGCGTAACGCTTCTCCCAGTGGGAGATGGATTATGGAAGCACCCACTGGAACTGGAGCTTTTTGCTTTGTTTTGTTCTGTTTTGTTTTCTTCTTCCCTCCATTCCAGTGGGAGCACAGCCCAAAGGGCAGAACCAAGAAGCTGCTGTGACTTAGGGAATTCTTGAGTTCTGGACCACTGCCACCAGCCTTCCTGGGCTACGCGCTGCAGAAGAAACGTTCGGTCTCTCCTACATGGCAGTCCCTGCTCAGGGCCTAGGGCACACAATGTGTGTGTTTTTTGTGGTAGTATCTACTAAATAAAGCTTTTAAGTTACAGTTGAAATGTTGTTTTACTTGCTATATGGGGAACTGAGGCAGAGTGTAGATTCTTGGCTCATGAGCCAGAGGCCGGCATTGTGCAGGCCACTCACTGTCTTCATGGGAAACTGTGCAGTTTCCTTGGGGGAAGTTCTCCTTAATGAGCTTGAGATGATTAAAATGTTTTTAAAGCATTTCCTTCCTCCAAGAAGAGAAGGGAAGTGAATAAGTTACTGTTTGGAGACTAAATCATGGCACTAAATCACAGTACTATACAAGCGTTGTCTTCCAGCTTAAACAGTGGCCTGCACATGGCTCGGGGCTGGTGACAAGGAATGCAGGGAGCTATGGCGGGAGGTCACAGCACGCTCTGGGCTTGTCCATCTGCTGCTGACTAGAAACGGGGGGACTGCAGGGGTTTGTGGCTGTGTCTATAGCGGCACAGCAGCCCCGCTGGCACAACACGCAGGTCAGTCACCATCTGAAGAGCTTCCACCCCTATCTGCTTGCAGTGGTGTTCTGCACTCGCTTTGGCGGAACAGCATCCCCATCCTTCACCTTGTGCTGTAGGTTAATCAGTTCTACACACGACGACTTCCCCACCTTTCTCAGCGTGTCGTGCCTACTAAATAGAGCAGCAACTCTATTTAGGGTTTTGTTTGTTCATTGTTTCCATGTTTTTCCCCCTTCCCACTTAGCTTGAGCTTTATGTTAAAGTTCAGGTGATGGTTTTACTGAGCAGAGTATCTTCACTTTCAGGGCCTGTGGATCACTTCTAGACCAAAGCATGAGTGGCCCAAGACCTGACAAATACCGCTGTTCAACAGAGGTCAGAGACTCCATCCTATAGAGGTTGCAAAAAGAATCACAGAATGGTTTGGGTGGGAAGGGACCTTGAAGATCGCCCAGTTCCAACCCCCTGCCGTGGGCAGGGACACCTCCCACTGACCAGGTTGCTCAGAGCCCCGTCCAGCCTGGCCTTGGACACCTCCAGGGAGGGGGCATCCACAGCCTCTCTGGGCAGCCTGTGCCAGTGTCTCACCACCCTCACTGGAAAGAATTTCTTCCTGATAGCTAGCCTAAACCTCCCCTCTTCCAGTTTGTGGCCATTACCCCTTGTCCTGTCGCTCCACGCCCTTCTAAAGAGCCCCTCCCCAGCTCTCCTGCAGGCCCCCTTCAGGTCCTGGAAGGCCACTATCAGGTCCCCCTGGAGCCTTCTCTCCTCCAGGCTGAACAACCCCAACTCCCTCAGCCTGCCTTTGCTGGGGAGGTGCTCCAGCCCTCTGACCATCTTCATGGCCCTCCTCTGGACCCCCTCCAACAGCTCAATGTCCTTCTTGTGTTGTGAGGTCTCACGAGAACAGAGTAGAGGGGCAGAATCACCTCCCTGAAGATTAAAGCAAAGGTCTACATGAGTTTTGCTGTGACAGTCTGTTTTTCCAGTAGGTGCTTTCTCAGAAATTGTAAAGATTTTGCTGAAGATTGACCCTATCCCCAAGAAAAACAACAACAACAACGAAAAAAAACTATCTGAAGAGAATGTTGACTGTAAGTGACCTAAGCTTTGCCATCCACAATGCCATTTTCAGGAGAGGAGCTCTGTTGTGGTCTTTGAATAGATTACTTACAGTTTTATTGGTATATTCAGAGAGTCACAAGACATGAGGCTGACAGATCTCTTCGGTTTGCCTGCTTTCAGTGTTCTGGGTTTGAGGACCATTCACCAGACCGGTGGCAGATCACCCTTTTCCTCTTTCTCTGACCACAGTTCTGGTCAGTGGGTTACTTCAGATAAGAGAACACTTCTTGTTCCCATGATCAGAGTTTTCCTTTATTTATGCAAGCATTCTTATCACAGTCCTCACTCTCCCTCTGAAATCAACATATCCTGTTGTTGACATGGGCAAGAAATACAAAGGAAAAATCAGCTGGCTTCGTTTTGTAGCACTGCATGCTATGGAGCTGGGAGCTGGTCTTAGAAGGAAAGCATGAAGGACGTTCTGCCGTCAGGGTAGCTGTTGTGCCTGTTCTGCATGGAAAGACAGAGATGTCCATTGTAGCTGAGTTTTGGTGGCTCTCCATCTCGTTTCCCTCTTGAGCCCCCCACCCGAAGCTGAGGAATACTGCAGGCAATCGCCCCATGCTTCGTGACTGCCCGCAGCAGGTCCAGGTCCAGGTGGGATCACCCTAGCCCTGTTCCAGGTGTCCCTGGTAGATAGCATTTACCAAAGGAACTGTGCAGTAGGGTGGTCTGAGTAAAGTGGGTGCAAGCATGGCTCATGCTGCAGCCCCCCTCATGAGGAAAGAGAGGAGGAAGTCCACGAGGCCTTGCAGCAGTGAACTGTATTCGAGGTTCAGAGGGTGCTCAGAGCAGCAAGCAAGGAGTCCATCTTCAGGGTCAGAGAGAAGGCTGAGGAGGGAAGGAAAAAGGGAATGAGGGCAACAATAAGAGGTGGTGCTGGCAGTGTATGAAAAGAAGCTCTAAAGCTGCAGAAAGCGATGGGAAAAGCCCTCGGGGAGCCTGTGGCAGAGACAAGCCATGTGTCCCGCCTAACTCTGGAGATGGAGGATGTGGACAGGGGATGAATATGTCCTCCCGTTCTGTCAGGCTTGAGATGAGTCTGCTGCTGGAACAAAGCAAGAGACTGCAAGTATACCAAGCATGTATGCCTGTCAGTTTCTCTTTCCGAGCTTACCTGCTGGCCCAGCAGCGTTTCCCATTGTTCTACATTGACAGCAGACACACGGGAAGCAGGAGCATCCAGGGACAGGTTGGAAGGGAGGAGGACACTGACTCTGTGTTCAGGCTCAGCAGCTGCAAGCTGGTCCCCCTTGTGATGTTGAAATCTGCAGTGGAAGAATAGTGAGAGGCTACCAGAAAAGAGAACATAGCAAGAAAAGTAAAATGAGTGGGTAAACCTATTCCTCCTCTTTTTTCTGAATATTGATGGACCCTGCCTCTTCTGCTGGAACCCACTGCTGCAAAGTGCTCACTGCAGAAGAGAAGAGCTGTGACCCTCTGCCAGGAAAAGACAGCCCAGCTCAAGAAGTGTCTGGACACCACTCTCAAAAATACGGTTTGATTTTTGGGTGGTCTGTGTGGAGCCAGGAGTTGGACTCAATGGTCCTTATGGGTCCCTTCCAACTCAGGATACTCTATGATTCTAAAAACTGATCGTGAATACCACCTTTACGGTGGCAGAATCCTGACTGGTTTCCCAGTTAGCAGGGAACAGAATCAGAAAGAAAATAAATGCCAAAAAAAAATAGGATTCCATGATGTATTTGCCTGAGACAGCAGAGCTGGAGTCAGGTATCCAGTGGGTTCCTTCCTGTATGGTGTTCCTATATTTAACTTACCTGTCTTCAGAGTGATTGAGACATCTGACCAAGAATACCAGCACGGAGCACAGCTACTCAGCTTGGAGATATAAATCCAAATGGTTTAATCCTATATGCAATAGGAAATTGCCAGCAGTAAGCATCTGACAGTCCTATTAATGAGCAGTGCTACATACCTTCCCCACGCAGTTGGTAAGTGATTTAGATTTCCCCTGAAGTAAGAGACTCAAGATTTAGGATGGTGTAGATGACAAATAACGGAACAACATCCTGAAATCCAGCGACATTTCCTTTCAAGCCAAGCTCTAGGCTCCCAAGTCTTGCACACAGCTCACAGATCAGATTCTGTTCTGTAAGCACGCAGGTATTGCTACGAAGTGACCACGGCCTTCTTTCACTGTACACGTGGAGGTGGCAGTAGCTGGTTCTACGGTAACCAGGTAGGATTGTGAAACCTAGCCCAGTGTTTCTAGAAAAGCACTGATTATTTATTTATATATTTATCTGTAGGAACCGAACTAACGAGTCTAACATCAGGAAAAATGAAGGCCTGGTGTTACAGTGATATCAGTGCGGTGCAGACAGGCCTGAACTAGTTCATTTGCAAAATCATAGATCGTGCTACTGTTAGCACTTCAGCTGTGACTGAAAATGGTAGAACACCACCAATTCCAGCTAAGCTTTTTTGAAAGTTTGCTTTCCTGTGAATAAAGACTTATAAACAAAGGGACTGAACATCGGCACTAGTAACAGCTGAAGGCCAGCTGGTTTGTTACAAAACAAGTGATCTCAGCTGAGCTGGCTAAAGAAAGTGCCACAAGCTGGGGCCTTGGGTTTGTTAGCATAGGGTTTGGGTTTGGTTGGATTTCGTTTGTTGTTTATTTTTTGTTAAGATACAATGGAATACATTCCTGTGTAATGTGTCTGTCCTTGCTGTGCCCTGGCAGTTCTGTCGCTGTGCCAAGAGAGCGATGTTGACCACAAAAAACGTCTGAAATGGAGCCCCACGGAGGGGGGGGGTAGCTGATTAGTGGCAGATTTCACGCAGTCTACAGACTCGTTCTGACAGGTTCAGCAGTCTGCTTATTCAGAAGAGGGAATATTGCCAGATATCACAGGATCCTAGAATATTCTGAGCTGGAAGGGACCCCCAAGGGCCAGTGAACCCAGCCCCTGGCCCCACACAGCACCCCCCAACCTGTGTCTGAGAGCGGTGCCCAAACGCTCCTTGAGCTCCGGCAGCTCGGGGCCGTGCCCACTGCCCTGGGGAGCTTGTGCCATGCCCACCACCCCCTGGGGCAGAGCCTTTTCCTAACCCCCCCCAGCCTGACCCTCCCCTGACGCAGCTCCGTGCCGTGCCCTCGGGCCCTGTCGCTGTCCCCAGAGAGCAGAGCTCAGCGCCTGCCCCTCCGCTGCCCTGGGAGGGAGCTGTAGGCCGCCATGAGGCCTCCCCTCAGCCTCCTCTGCTCTGGGCTGAGCACACCAAGGGACCTCAGCCGCTCCCCACGTTTGTCAGATAACATTTTGGTATTCTGGATCTGGCAGGTGAAAGCTAGCAGTGCTCCCTCTGGCAGGTGAAAGCGAGCAGTGCTCCCCTGCCCACCAGCACAGGGGGGCAGTGCTGCGGGAGCCCCCAGCACACACGGACACGCTGACTGAGCTCTTCCCCTACCCGCGCCAGTTGTCTCCGGGTGGAGCTGAGCTCTACCTGTCACTCTGATGTCACCCGCAGCCTTGGCAATGCCGTTCTCAATCACGCAGGTGTAGGTGGAGTTGGCAGTAACGTTGTGCAGAAAGGAAACCACTTTCAGAGTGACGTTTTCGGCGTTCAGCTCGTAGCTGGTGTTGGCGGCACGGGGCAGGCGCTCCCCTGCGTCGCTGCAGGCCACCCAGCTCACGGAGGGCCGGGGGAACCACCGCGGCGCTTCGCACTGCAACGTGTCCCCGCTGCTGCTGGTCGCCACCTGGACCCTCGGGGTGCTGAAGGCTTGGGGAGGGAGAGCAAGGAGAGTCAGAAAGGCAAACGCCTGGGAGCTGGGCCCGCAATGCCTGCCGGCCCCGGGTGTTCATAGGGTGCTTCCTGCTCAGCATCGCGGTGCTGCGCGTAGCCAAAAAAACACGGGCTCCGACAGACGTCTGTACAGAGTGGGCTACAGGGGGTGAACGCAGGGGAGCTCCGCCTGAATCTGCTGGGGCTGGGGCTAGAGGGAGGTGAGGCCAGAGCCGTGGGACTTGCAGCAGCCCTCCTGGAGTGAGCAAAGCGTTTAAAGCCTGTTGCGAACTCAGCCGTGTTTTAAAACCAAGACCATCAGTAACACTCCACTTGGTCTCCTAGAAAATCACACCTCTGTACATTCACTCTATTTCCCGCGTGCGCTTACGTGAAGAGAAGCGACAGCTTTTAGGAGAGAGGAGTTCTCTTTCAACGGAAGTAAAAACCAAAACAGCACTCCATGTGTTATGCCTAATGCCTTTTGTGTCTGCATTACGCTGAAGACTGGGTCAACCAACACGAAAGCAGGCTGATTCATGTGGTTCCAAGGAAGGGCAGGTACAAGCCATTCTTCGATACTTGCAGTTGCAAGATAACAGGGCCTGTGAGACAAAAAGCTTTGTTCCACTGCTTGGGAAAGCACTGCACATAGCAACAAGGTAGAAAACAGGCTTTTGGGAGGCAACAGGGTACTGCCTGCTGGAGCACTACTGGCCAGCCGTCCCTGCAGTGTCACTTCTGGTATTGCCTTTCTGTCCCAAGACAGGTTCCTGCTCATGGAAACGACGTGTGGCATTCAGAAGTGGCTGCTGCCCCAAGGCATGTCTCAAGCAAGAGGGTGAAGAGCCAGCGGTTTCCAGACCTCTCCTGGAGGACTGACTCTCCAACATCTGGAGAGCCACGAATGTTTTTTCCCTTCTTCCTAACAATTCTCCTGCCTACCTTAGAACATTTCCCTGGAAAGTCATGGACCTGCTGTCCTCTGCCAAGCCCTGAGCTCAAGGGATGTGCTGCGACCCCAGGGGTGCCACCAAAAGCCAAGCAGAAACACACGAACACCACCTACACGTGCAGACTCCTGTTGTCCGCATCGTACTGTCGGTGTAACTCACCGCTAGTTCGTCAGAAAGAACCAGAGATGACAAAACCAGGTGATGCTGCTGAGCGCAGAGGAAGCACGTTGTTTTGTGCCAGCAGTGAACGTGATGGCCATGGCCAGAGGTTTCAGAAGAATTAAGCCCCCAGAAGTGAAAATTCAGCTGTATCTGTGCACGTTTTAAGGTTGGTTCAAAACAAAGTAAACAGTTAATCTAGCAAATATGTAACGCTTCAGGTAACTTTGATACGGGCTGTCTGTTGCTTTGACAGCCATTTCTTAAAACTTTATAAATTATAAGAACAGGAAAAGATTTTGAATCTACTAGAATTTTTGCTGTGCAGCAGCTCTGGCTGGAGAAGCTGGAGCAGCTTAAGGCTAGGGAGAAAAACTAACGTTTATCTTCAACAGACCTAAAATCTGGATCTTTGTAAGATCATTTAGCTTCTAAAAATAGGGGCTCTTTGTAGTCATGTGGTACACACAAGAAAGAAAAATGTCTAAAAGTATTAAAATAATAATCTCCTTTCTCTGGAACAAGGATTTGGAAAGAGAGGCTGAGGCTATAAACACCTCTGGAAAAGCCAAAAAAAAAAAAAAAGAACACTATTCTCTTACGCATATTAATTTTTCTGGCTCTGGACACTCAGACAGTTTGGGGCATGATCAAAGACCTCAGCGGAGCCAGGCAGCACTTCCTGCCCTTCGTGCCTTTATAGAAGGGGGAAGAAATAGTGTCAGCTTTCAGCTTGTCTCACGCCGTGAAATGAAGGATATGGTAAATCCACACAGTCCATCTTGGCCCTTCCCTCAACTAACATTTCCAGGCTTGACAAGCAGCTTTTGGCTCAGCCACTGACACTGGGATTTTCCCCCTTCTAAAACACGGAACATTCCGTTGGCAAGTCTGGTTTCACCAAAATAATGTCTTGGGGAGCAGATGCTCACAGCCTCCATCAGGCCTGCCCTACTCTGGCGGGAAGGGTCCCATGGCAGCCACTGGAGAAGTGGGCACTGCTCACACCAGCTCCAGTGACCGAGTAACTTTGGGCAGGTCACAGAACCGCAGAACCATGGGTGAGGTTGGCAGGGCCCTCTGGGTCCATCTGTTCCAACCCCTGCTCCAGCAGGGACACCCAGAGCAGGGTGCCCAGGCCCATGTCTCCTGCAAAGAGGAGACTCCAGGACGTTGCCTCTGGGCAACCTGTTCTAGTAGCCAGACCAGGCCACATCCACCTAGGTGTCTTAGCAGGAGTTTCTTTTCCGTACCCCTGGCCAGCAATGTCCTCACCTCCTGTCTGGTACCGCAGCACTGCCGCCCCGCTCCCTCGGGACGTGGTGACGGAGCACCTGTAGGTACCAGCGTCGGAGAGCTGCACCTCTCTCAGCTCCAGGGAAGCGTTTCCACCCATCACCTGGTCGGCAAACACCGCCGTGCGGCCCCGGAACGCCGCATCCTGCTCTTGCAGGTGGTCCTTCCCCGCTCTGAACTCATGAACCAGCCCGGCCACGCCGGCCTTTGCCCACCGGATCGCTATGCTGCCCATCCTGATGTCGGGCTCAAAGGTGCAGCCCAGGAGGCCGCTCTGGCCGATGTTCCCAGGAGCCGTCAAGGCGGTGACGCTGATGGAGCGCTTTCCTGCAAGGAGAAAGCCATAAGAGAGGCGAGTGCTGAGAGAGGCCAGGCCACTCCTGACTTTGGAGACGCTTCACATGTGGGAGAAGGAGCACGGTGTCTTCAGGACTTCCTGCGTGTTTAGGTTCGGTGCTCCAAGCGCCAGGACAATTCCCACTAACACAGCACCAAACCCCCAGCAGTGCAGGCTGCTCCACACTTACCCACCNAAAAAAAAAAAAAAAAAAAAAAAAAAAACTGAAAAAAAAGTGCCTTTAATTCTGCTGTGAAAGCAGAGGTTGAGAATTCACTTCCTGGATCAAAATCAGAGCTGCCTCCAAGCAGCCGGGCCTTGTGCATGCCTGTGACAAGTTTTCTTGGAAATTCAGAGCCAAGAGAGATTTCCTCACAGCCTCCAGGGAGCACTGCACAGATTTCTGGAGAGAGGAAAAATGTAGCTAACTTTTGAGAAAGCACCAGTCCTGAAAATTCAGCGGGTTCAAGCCATGCCTCGATTCAAGTTGCCTCTCAGAAAGGATGTGTCTTGCGTACTTGCTGCCACGGTAAGGAAGCAAGGCCCTGGAGTTGCCACTGGCTGTGACAGCACTGTCCCTGCAGCATTACCCGTGTCCCTGCTGCGGGAGCTCCGGCATTACCCTGTGCTAGCAGCGCAGCGTGGGCAAGGCTGGGCTCAGCTGTAGCTGGCAATGCCTCGCAGGTGGCTTCCTAGATGACACACGGGTTGTACTTTTTCCCTATTTCTGCACTTTAGGGGGCTATGCAAGTGCCAGGCTGTGCTTTAATGCCATGGAGCAATACTTCGCTGAGCAATGTCAGAACTGGTCACCTGTGCAGCCTTCGCTCAGCCATCTTGCACGCGATCACTATAAATCAAGCCTTAATTAAAGGCTGGTAGCCGGCACTTCCACACAGGATCACACTTCAGCCCATGCTCGGGATGGAGGTTGCAGGTGCCAGGGCAGGATTTCGTCACCCCCTGGCACTGGCAAGGAATCCGAGCGGTCACATACCTGAGACACCAAACCCGATGATCAGGGCAATCACTGCAGCCAGGATGATAATGACCGTGGTCATGCTGCTTGGGGGAAAAAGAACAACGTTACCACGTCCCCTCACACCCAGGGCATGTCTGCAGAGCTGCTGGTAGGAAGGAGGTGGAGGCAGGCAAGCTGCAGACCTGAAGTGAGGTGGTCTGGTGCAGGACCGTGGTAGTGACAAGCATTGGGGTGCTCTTCATCAAAGGTGGAGGATAATGGGGTGGGAGGTGAAGAGCCCCAGGTTTTGCTCCCAGTGCACCTGGCTCCAGCACCTGGTGCATGAGCACAGCTGCTCCCTAAGGAACTGGGTCGTCCCCGCTGACGAGGGAGCAGGTCCCCCCGGGAGGTGAGCAAAGCCCCGAGACCCCAAACCCATGCGTGAGCAGCATGTTGCTGTCTGCTCTGCAAGCTGCCCCAGCCAAGGGGATGTGAGACAGCTGGAGCATGACTCACACATGAGAGGTCACTTCCACCTGCTCGGGGACCGTCCTGCTCCCAGCTGCTGCTCAGCTCAGGTGGGACACACACCCTGAGCAGCTGAATGCCTCCTACAGAACAAATACAAGTGCAGGTATCTCACATGCCTCGGTGAAGCCTCTGCCTCCATCTAGCTTGGAAGAGCTCACACCTGAGGAGAAGAGATGCGCCTTGTTGGCGGCTCAACAGCAGGAGCGTGGAGCCTTCCTCAAGCCACTGATGCCCCAGCTACCAGGCACACAGAGCCCTCCCCAAGCCATCAGTGCCCCAGCCTACAACATTCAAACCCGAGATGGCCTGTTCCATCCACGTGTCATTTCTAGGACACACACCTCCATCCTGGCTGACCTGCACACGGGTGTCTGACAGCTGCACGGCCTCGCTGGTTGTCAAAAAGAAACTGCCCTGGTATTTAAGTAGCCTCGGTGCATGCGGTATAGAGTTGAGCTGCAAAGAACTGCTCTCTAGAAATCTCCTAGCAGCAGAGTGACACGGCCAAGGGGTCTGGAAAACGCAGTTCCCCCCTCCTCTCGCTCCCAAAGCAGACGCAGGTAATACTGTACCTCCAGAACATGACCTGGCCCTGGGATGCCATGGCCACCGCACCTACGAAGACCAGCCACGCACCAGGTGCCCGAAGGACACAGCGTTCAGCACAGCCCCTGTCCTTCACACGATGCATTCTCCCAGGCTGTCCTGCTTAAATAACTGAACCCGGCTAAGGAGTGGTGAGCCCAAGCAGTGAACTCCCAGGAATGAGGAAGCAGCGAGCACCTCGGCTCCCCCCACCAGGCCAGGCACTGGGGGAACAGGGGAGAACTATTACACCATCCGTTAAGGAAGGATTTAATTTGATTTAATCTAAAAAATATAGCACAGCTTGCATTTTGGTAGCCAGCTAATCCCGGGGTCTGGTGCAGCAGCCTCCCATGCAGATCCACAGCCGGCAGATGTCACTGGGCAGACAGGTCCCCTCCTGGCCCCACTTGCAGTGTGCACCTTCTGCTTCTCCGTGCTGTGCTAAGAGCCCAGCAGAGCCACTCAGGTTTGGCGATGGCCCCTTTTCTGACTGCTCTTTCCTTCTGCCGGACTCCTCCAGACCAAGCTCCTCTTCCCCCAGCCCAGCTCCCGCTGCTCCTAGAGCTGCCATTATGGTGGACATGAGAACATGTAAAGGAAAGAAACCGGACCAGACCATCCAAGCCTTTCCCTCTGTGCTTGGTTGAGGCTGGGGTTAGGCTGAGTAGCTGTTGGGGATAACAGGTTGAGAAGAGCAGAGATATTGCGAAAGAGCAGAGAAGGGAAGGCAGCTTGCACCACTGTTCCCGCAAGGGAACCTGCGCATCCTGTCATTTACATGGGGAGTATGTTCCAGGGAAGACGGCGAAAGGGGGATTTTTGACAGTCCTTAGACATCTCCAGTAGGTTTGGGTGGTTTGTGGGAGCTAACAGATTTTCCATGCAAAGATGATGTCTGGAGGAACTGGGAACAGTCCAGCACTGCAACCAGCCTAACAATACATACAAATTACTTTCTCTGCAAAAACCAGAGGTCCAAATCAAGACCCAGGGTATAATCTACACTCATCAGTGACCAAATCAGCAGCAAAGACCAAGTAAGGTTCGGGAGAGCTGAAGATGCCCAGAGGAGCATGCTACCACCTAATGGTACACGTGCAAGATTTCAGACATGTGCTCAGGTAACTGCTGCACAGAGGAGCTGCCTGAATGCCCTGCGCGAAACCTGTGGCAGGGATGTGGACAAGGACCTGCTTTTAAGGCTCCAGTCCCTCCTGCAACTGAAAGCTCGTCTGCCATCCTACAGCCTTGAATGAAAATGAGGAGTGGAAATCTGAGAATCACTGCTGCTCTTTGATTTTTAAAATAGTTTTAACTTACAGTGCAGACTGTATTTGGTTTTCACATCCCCTCTGCTTTAGCGTGGAAGAACCCTTTTTAAACTGAAGAGATCTGATTTATTTTGTAGCATTCTACTGATTTACTAAATGTTGTAAATTAGCGAGGCATCACCTGGAAGCCATGAATAGCTCTGAGCCATAGTGATCTGGGGGGAAATACACTTGAAGAAACACCCCGTTGCCCTCAGTGACACCTGACTTACAGCTGCCTTTGGTGCCCTGCGCAAGCCAGGCGTCTCCTTTCAGCGCCAGTTCGCTCTGGGCTGGTGATCGGGTTTCTGCCACCGTGGAAAAACAGGGCTGTGTCTCAGCACTGGTAGCACCAGGGCAAGTCCCGTTCCCCCAGGGTAACACCACATTAATTACTGAGCAGCTCTCATGCTGGAGACCACCCCTCTCCATCTTTATGCCATAAAAAATGAGATATTCAGGATATTTGCCAGAAAAAAAAAAAAAAAATCAAGAATCTGTGACCACACAGTCTGCCCAGCTCTCATCACTTGTGTCACAAGATATGACCACAAGATCTGGTCCCTCCTGGTCTGCAAGCTGGTGAGTGCCTGGAGAAGGCAGGCATCAGCTCCCTCGACTAAGGGAAGGCTGCAGCAGGCACGAAAAAAAAAAAACAAAAAAAAAACAGGGCCCAAGAAGACATTCAGTGATCTGGGGCCGGTATGTGCACTAGAACCAGACCTGGCACTCTGCCCTTCAGGGTACAACTCATTTCTTTCTTCAGAAGTAACAACTGTTCCAGAGGAGTTGCCTTACGGCAAGTTCATGCCTTATTTCAACGTCACTGGAAGCTGGAGGAGGAATCTGCAAAGGAGAGGGCCCAGGAGAAGAAGGAGCTGTGGCAAGCTGACAAGCAGCCAAGTCTGATGACAAGTTCAAGAGAGGGGGAGGCAGTCAACAGGCTGAAAAAGGTGAAAGCTGTCCTTGGGATTTGGCCAGAAGCGTTGGAAACCTTTCCAGCCTTGTGCTCCCAACGTCAGTAACGATGGGGTTGAGGTGCTTGAGGCATAGACGGGAGCAGCGGTGGGTCCACGCTGAAGGAGGAGAGGCTGGTGCTGCCCTGTCAGCTCTACCTGTGCTCGGCCTCACCTGACCTCGAAGGGAAGGAGGAAGCAGCAGCAGTGAGAACGAGCTCTCATCTCGCAAAACAGGGAGGTGATGAGCCACACTGGTCTGGAAACAGGCGAATCCACCCACGCTGCCCGCGTGTTGCTGCCAGGGTCTGCCTTGACGCGGTGCCCAGGTGGTCAGGGCGCTCCTGCGGACCACCTCCTGCCTCGGGAAGGCCAAGCAGCCCTGCTGAGCCAGCTTCTGCGCTGCTCCTGTGGTCTTCTGGGGCCAAAGTACGCAATCGTGCACGGAACCTCAAGCCCCGCTGTGTCACCGGTGTGCTTTGCCTCCGCTGAGAAAAGAGAGATACCCTAGGACGACACCCTGCCTTAGATGCACCCTACAGGGAGTCTAGGAAAATGTGTATCTTTACTGGTGCAGTTCTGTCAGCAGCGCACGTATGTCTGTCTTGAAAACGTCTTTGTCAGCTGAAGGATCAACTGTTCAGAGGCAGTCAGCCCCTGAGACTGACTGAGCCTTCAAGTCTACCAAACAAAAATTGAAACAAGGCCCTGCCCTTGGCAGGATTAGCAGCCCATGCTGTCCACACGCTTCTCTCCCCATGTCAAACGCCGAGCTCAGACCAAGCTGACTGCAGCTCTCTGAAGGTTTTGCGTTCGCAGGTGTAATTCTCACAGGTTCTTGGAAAATGTCAGCGACAGGGTGTGTAAGGGATGCCGAACACGAAAACACATTCCCCTGTCTGAGAGGATGTTTTTAGACAGAAATTATGTGCCTAGAAGGCAGTGCCGTGCTCATGCGTTCCCTCTGTAACACCAGATGGAGGGTCCAATAGAAAACGCCTCTGTGGGGGTGGGAGGGCAAGAAACAGACATTTCTTTTTGCATCACCTTCTGGTCCTGAGCACACAGTGAGGACAAGAACGGGTTTGTTCCATTAAAGGTTACCTCAAATTAAACTTTCGCTTTGAATTTTCAGAGTCAGCAACTTGGACACTTACATTGCCTGCCCTGGAGATGTAAACTGCCTCACCTTCCCCTGGCTGACAGCCCTTTCCGGATGATTAATGGAAAGCTATAAGCAGCACTTGCCTAAGAGTACCCGTCTCTCTGCTGGGAGGAAGAGGTTCCAGAACTGGCTTTGTAAGAGAAAAGAACAACAGATCAGTCTTCTAGGTCCGAGCAAGCAAACAGCACAGATCTCTTTTTACAACCCAGCTATTATCCACCAGAAAGCAAGAACCAGCCCTCACTGTTGACACTGGAGCAGCATTCCTCTCCCCAGTGACCAACAGTCAGACCTTTGTCCCCACCCCAGCTCCCCAGGCAGTGTTACCAGCCACTGGAAACACATCCCTGCGACTGAGGTTACCCCTAGGGCAGTAGTGTTCCCAGAGTCAATGGCATGAATTTGTTTTGCTCAAAGGCAGGTAGCTGGGGTGTCTGCTTCCCCCGGTCAAGTGGCAGGCAGCAAGAGCCTCTTCCTCCTGATCACACATGCTATTTTCCCTGCCATGTGCTGGCAGCATGCGTACAAATCCAGGAGTTAAATCCTCCCTCTCCCGTGGAAAATGGAAAAAGCTCTCCTAAAAAGAAAGTATTGCCAAGGCTTTGCAAGCCAAATCCAGGAGTTCCGCTGAAATATTTCTCCTGCTGCTGCTCTTCCCTAAGTTTGGGACAGACACCTGCAAGCTCCTACAGATGCTCATACTGGCCCCAGATCTTTCTTTGGTGAGCTGGGTGCTCTCCTGGACCCCACATCACCCCCAGCAATGCTGTGTCCCACACCATCTCCACGGAGAACATGCAGACCAGGTGGGTGACATTGCAGCTCCTGTTCCCATCAGTGCCATGGGTTTTCTCTGAATTTCTTTCAGCTAAAATACTAATCTGCTTTCCTCCTACTTGGCAGGCTGGGTGTAATGAGACTGCAGCCCACCTGAAGGAAACAGGAGAGTTGCAAACAGAACAGCCCCCAGGAGTGGGACTGCACTATGGGCACACATACAAGGCCAGGATCCAGCTGGGTACCCGAGGGGAAGGCAGGAGCCATACTGAGGCTGCCAGGCCTCTCCAAAGCACGAACACAAACCTTCTGGAATGTGCCCCAACGAGCAGCTTCAGCCTCTTTGAGAAGGACAGCAGACTGTCAGTCCTGCAGAGTGAGGCACGTCTGTGAGGTAGCTGCTCCGAGTTTCCCCTCAGAGCCTGAACCCACAGGTCTCGAGTCGTCACAAGTGTCGGCATTGGTACAATTCCCGAGTTTGCTTCTGTTCAGGCACAAAACAACCTTGCATACACAGCCCCCGGTGGACTATAAGGCACGATTTTATTCTCCCTCATCCCCCTTTCTCAGTTCATACCCATCGCAATGTTTTCTGGCAAGAAGGCTCTGCAGTGACTGCGGGGATCGTGGCTTGTGCTCATTCAGCAGCCACCAGGAGGGCCCTGAGCGCGCAGGGGCTCGCCTGGCTGCTCAGAGTGCCACTGTCCTGAGCAAACTCCTCGGCGAGCTGTCGCTGGGCGGCCTACCCAAACATTCCGAGCTCTTCGTGACTTGTCCACAGCATGACCAGTGCGGACAGCCGGGGTGACCTTTGTGTCCATGGCCACAGCCCTGGTACCCACCTGCAAGAGAAGAGGAACCATCAGCTCAACCCAGGGGGGCAGAAAATCCCCGTGTCAGTGGCTTTCAGAGTGCTTCGGCCCTAGGGTTTGTCTAAGAAAGGGAGGCACACGCTTATTTAAAAGCAAAATTGCCAGGGCTCCATAAAGAAAGGAGAACAACCACGAGGGACCTTCCGCCTTCCAGTCACTGGGGAAAGCTGAAGATTTCTGTCTCCTTGCCCACTGAGTAATGCAAGACATAGGCCTGCAGCACCTCTTGCCAGCTGCTGGTGGCTATGGGCAGAGCTGGATACAGAGCAATCACAAAAAAGGGGAAGAGGCTGGTTCTGTACAAAAAAAAAAAAAAAAAAAAAAAAAAAAAAAAAAAAAAAAACATGCAAAACACACAATAAAATATGCAGGTCAAGGGCAAGGAAGTTGGCTGGGATTAAATAAATAGGGGAGTTGAACTCTCATCCTAAAGGAGGAGTGAGGCTTCTCCAGCAGAGCATCAGGCACTACGTGGCACAGCCAGGAAGCTCCCAACGTGTTGGGACCACTGCAACTGGACAGTGGTGCTCAGCCGCTCTGAGAAGGGCTGGCAGATGATCCTGGCACAGAGCTGCCCCGCGCCATCTCCTGTGGAGCTGGCTCAGCTCTCTGTTCACGGGGTGTGCTTCAAAGACCCTCAACGCGTCCTGCAGCGTTTCTCACACCTAGCTACACCAGGGGATCCGAACGCAACAAGTCCTCCTGACGCCAGCAGCACAGGGACAGCTGCACGCTCACCTGGCATGGTCCCCCCACAGGCACAGCGAGCAGCCTTCTGCCCTCCACTCGAGCAAAAGGTGCAGCAGTGAAACACGCCCTGGTGCTTGCGGAACTTGTTTTTCACCATCAGAGTGAATGGAGAGCCCTGCAGAGGACAAGCAAGCAGAGAAGCTGCTGCAGTGGATGCTGGCAGACGTTGCGTCTCATTTCCAAAAAACAGTTGGGTGACCCTGTCAGTCACAGAGCACTAAGATCAGTTTTCACTGCCGCATGGTAGAAGCAACCCTCAGAAATATTTAAAGCAAATACTCAGAAAGGAAAAGCACGTAAAGAAGAACAAGCGCAGAACAAACAAGAAGCGCTACCTGGACGTGCTGCCCTTTCACACAGACGCACACAGCATACAAGCCTGGCTCCTCGGGGCTGTAGGAAATATGGTAGGTCCCATCACCATTATCACACACTGTCGGTTTGACTGCACTACGAGCAGAAAAAGAGAAGTCCAAGAGGTCAGTGACTGGCAGAAAATTGCTCTACATGTGAACCACTGTTCGGCCCTCGATTTGCGGTCGAGTCCTTACCCTCGCCCTTGCTCAGCAGCCGTGGGTCTCAAGTGAGCCTGACAGGATGCACGAGCAATGCTCAGGCACTTTCACACACCTGCTGCTGGGAGCTGCAATAACCATACAAAGGAAGTCACGCACAGCTAGCTGTGCTGCGAGGATTTGTAGCAACCCAGAGCACTGAAAGAGCAGAAGACGACTGACAGCACACTCGCAGGTCAGATGATCCCATTGATAACAGCCCTCAGACATGGGGTAAACTCATAGCTTCAGAGAGCAGTTTACCTCCGGAAGAGCCCATGAGGAAGACGAGACATAAACAGGGCAGGTGTGAACCACTTCAACAACTGCCCCACCTGCACTGACCCCAGCTCTTTCTTCAATGCTCTGAGGAGTTCTAGGACCTGGTTGGTGAATTCCCCTTTCCAAAGTGAAGCTCACTGGGTTTTACAACCCTGGTGGACAGAGTGACAGGGAAAAACCATCAGCTAGTTCCTTGGGAAACCACTGCCTACTTCACAGAAAGAGCCTTCCACAGCAAATTAGCAGGCAGCTCTGCACAGAGGAAGGTCGTCTTCCTAAGCCTCACTAATTAGTCTCCTGTGTCCCATGACATGACCGTTAACAATCTTCCAGATTTGTAGCCCGCATTCTCCATCCCCCACCAGTTCACATCAACACAGCTGCCTACATAATTTCCTGCCATGAGCGGTGTGCTGATACTTCACTAGCTGCTGTGCCTCACCCCGAAGCCAGGCAGCTTTCAGCACCAGCTGCAGCAACCGCCTATGCACAAGAAACCGAGTTAACGCTGCCGCAGCAACCTCTACCCCACCAAGCAAAATCCACATAAACCTTCCCACGGCACGTGTGCACCTAACGGAGGAAGGGGCTTTGGAGCAATCTTCTCGAACAAGGATGCTGTACTGAGAGGCACCTGTGCACCCAGGACCGTTTCTGTACGGCACACCAGTATTTCCCCAAAGCAAGGAAGTTCAGCATCCTGTCCTTTTTCTCATCAGGCCACCTCACCAAGAGCAAACCCTGGAACAATTATGTTTGCATCTCGTTCCAGCTGCACTGTATGTAATGGAAAACAGAATAGATATTTTCGTGATAAACTGAATCTTGGTTTTGGTTTTGCATTGATTTCTCACTGCTTCAAAGTAAGCAGTGTGGTGTGGACACGGTTACAAAATAATCCTGTTCTGGTTGGTCATTTTTCACTGTGGAAATGGGAGGTCAAATGTAGTCTCGCCTGCTTTTGCTAGGAAACCTCCGAGCGTGTTAAAGGGCTCTACACTTGCACCTGCAGAAGAAAGCACGATGAAGTCTCAACAATGACTTTTTCAGAACACAAATTTAAGCGCTTCCATCAAATACCATAGTTTCCTGGGCTTGGTGGACTGTCTGTCTGACTCAGGGCAGTCATCCTGGCGTTGCTGCATGCTCATTAAGTTTTAACCAAAGCAGGAGCTCTGGGTGTCTGCTGGTCGGGGCGGGAAGCAGCAACAGCTCACTCTGCGCAATACCCACTGTGAGCCGAATCCTTTAAGCACTCCCAAGCCACCAAAAGACCTGACACAAGCGTGTGGCAACACTGCCAAGTTCCACACCGCTGGGAAGCACTGCTGTACTCGTAGGAAGAACCGTTGTGCCTTTTCCCCCTCCAGACCGTGACCCAGATGCTGAAGCACTTCCTTCCACCTGCCCAAACAAGGAGGCAGCCAGGGTAAGGGAGACAGAAAAGCAGACCCAGTGACTGGGGAGTTCTCTGGTGAAACACCCACCAGTTCTTCTTGTCCTTGTGGGTGATGGTGACGCTCACGGCCTCCCCTCCTCTCCTCATCCGTTCCCCTGTGGTGTCATTGCAGAGCAGGGTAAAGCCAGTCAGCTCGTTCTGACGGGCACTGCAGAGATCTGCGAAGCGGAGAAACAGGTCAGGAAAGGACTCAACAGCCACGACTGCGACCTCCCACCCAAGTGGTAGCACTTCACTCCCGTCAGAGCACAGCCAGGACTCTGCTGCTGGGGTATGCGGCTCCCTCCACCCACAGGAAAAAGTAAATACATCACCGGGGAGCAGGAGAGTGCAGGCAGCCACAGGCACAGGGAGGTGTTGGGCAGGCTTACCCTGGAAGTCTGCACGGACCAGGTGGTCACCCGCCTGCCCCTTTGAGCGCAGCCAGTGTCTTCCCAGGGGGGCCCAAGACACACTGTGCAGCCAGGAGGGAGCAGGAAGAGTGAGGAGCCCTGGAGACCTCAGCTCTTGCACTGTGACATAGACAGGACTGGGTGAGCCCCAGCTCTGCCCCAGCTGCCCTGCGCAGGCCCTGTTTGCTGGCCCTGCTCCAAGTCCTTAGTAAGCAAACAACCACGAAACACCTGCACCAGATATTCCCCAGGCAATCTCTGAACCCGTAAGGAGAAGCAGCCAACAGTGCCTTAAGCTGCACACCACATGGGCAGAGAGAACGGAGAGGTAACTTCAGGGAGCAGCGAGTGGTACAGCACCCCATTACCTTCCCCGTGCAGGGTGCACTTGGCTGGATCAACCGCTTTATTGAGAATGGCCCCAAAAACTTCATAGCCGCGGCACTGCCCCGCCCTCTCCTGGGGGGAGAACTGGATGCTGTCGTCCACGCTGGGGTGGGTGCTGTAGGCAACGCTGTTCAGCTTTGCCAGCCGGCTCGCCACCACCCCTTTGGTGACGAGGATCTCCAGGTCCGAGCCGCTTGTCAGCAAGCGGTCGGTGAACTCCACGCCTGTCCTCATGTCCAGCAGCAGCTGCTGCAGCTGGGCCTTCTGCAAGTGCAGCAGGTTTTCCTTCTGCACCTTCAGGTCCTCCAGCTGCTTCAGCAGCCGGTCCCGGTGCTCTTCAATCGCTTTCACGTACCCACTGGCAAACAGACAGATCTCCGTGGCCACGGCCTCTGCGCGAACGCGGACGGCGCTGCCCATGCCGTCAATCTGGCCCAGCACATCTGCTACGGTGCCCAAGCGCTGCTGGGTGCTTTTCAGCAGCTCCCGCAGGGAGTCCCCGTGCCTGTGGACAACATTGCTGGTGAAGTCGTAGGGGTGCTGCCGGTGCCCTTCTACGACGCAGTCCCGGCACACGGGCAGGTCACACTGCTCGCAGAACAGCCGTAGCTCCTCCGTTGGATGGGAAGGGCAGAAGAAAGGCTTGCCAGCCTGGCTGCAATCCCTGGTGCTCTCCAGCTCCGTCACAACGTGAGAGGCAGTCTTCTTCTGTCTCCTAGAAGGGAGCAACCATACAGCTTTATGCGTGTTGGTTATGAAATGCAAACAGCCAAGAACCCTTGCGAATGCCAGTCTCTGCAGACGGCAAGTCGGAGTGTGCGCTGCTCCCTCCTGTCTCCCCTGAAATTCGCTCTGTATGAAGGACTTGTGGTCTCCTGAGGACAAGGCCCTGCTCAAAAGAGGACACCATCTGCAAACAGCTCATTAGAGGCTGCACTCAGGCTCCCCGTATGCTCTCAGCGCTATTTTCAGACACAAGAACCGCGTGCCCCACCGCTGCCACACAGACCAGGGAACTGGCTGCCAGGCTGCTACTGCCAGCAGCCCCCTCACGGAGCCTGACAGAAGTGGGATGGTTGCAATTACCCCCAAAGCCTGCTGCGACAAAGACAGCAGGAGGCAGGTGTGCACTGCGAAGCAAGAGCTGGCGGGAGGTATCTCCAACAGAATTGCTCCGACAGCCACTTCTGGATAGGAACAGGTGGTGTCAGGCTCCTCAGCTGTCAGCCCAATGATTTTCACCACTGTTAAATTTGCTGAGGCAAATGAGCTCTAAATAACCCTTTAGGGGAGAATCTAGTTCAGGGAACTGCCGGACAACAGTCTGCGGTAAAACATTCACTGCTCTGAAAGTCACCCCCCTTTTCCTTCCGGTTAGACACCACTCAGAGGAGACCAAGGGTTGGACACAAACAGCCAGTTTCACCCTGACACTCACCGTGTCACAGAGCCGCGCTGGACTATTTCCATGTTGCACTATTTTGGACACAGGCAGCCAGTTACTGACCAGGATGTAGAAGCTGCCTCTCCTTCCTCGTCTCCTGCACTAATGACTGCATGCGCAACGGCTGACTTTAGCAGTTGCAAAGGGAGCTCTGAGCCATACTCTGAGGACCAGGCTCTAGAGTTGGCCTTGCAACGCAGAGCAACCTCATCGCAGGGCACGACGTGGTCCATTGCACTACTCCTTTTGCTCCCCAGTAATTTCCCTTGGGTCCAGCACGTTTTCAATGCTTCTAGCATTATTTGCTTAACGCCTTCCACATTTACACTTCCTTGACTTCAGCCTAAGACATCTCTTCCTTATTCCAAGTGACACAACAGTGGCACTCAGGTCCTTAGACATCTTCCCTGCACACCAGGAAATCATCTCAAAATTGTTTTCCTTGGCCTTGGATCTGCTCTGCCATGAAGAGAAAGGTGCAAGTCTGCAGATGCTAATGGGGTGAACAAATCGTATCCGTAAATCTGGCAGGAAGAGAGTCATTGGGACAAATTTTTGACTGCTTTGCACCTTATGTGGCTACTTCTGTCTGTGCAGCACGCTGCTGCCCAAGGTCTCAGTGTACCACTCTTCAGCAGCTTGGCATAAGGCATTAGCTAATCAGAATGGTATGCTGAAAACTGCAGCCCCGCGGAAAGGTAGCAAAGAATCTGCGCCAAAACACCGCAGGCACCGATATCAGCAGGGGGATGGGCAATGAGGAATACGCCTCAGCTCTTCCTGGGGGATGATTTTGCTGGTAAAGGGGAAAGAACCGTAAATGTGGAGGGAAGAGGCCAAGCTGATGAACCCAGGCTGTCACCTCCCCAGACGGTGTCACCGGGAGATTTCCTGATTCTGCCTGTCACCGCCTCGCTTCACAAGGCCACTCAGGCTCCCTGCCAGCCTTCGTCCACCGTGCTGCCCTCCCTCTGCCCTGCTCAGCCTCCTCCTCCGCAGCTCCCACCCCTCCTGCAGTCCCCTCTTCTTCCTGCCCTACCGACACGACCCCTTCTGAAGCGACAACCTCCCTGCAGCCCTTTCATCCCGCCTAAGGGCGCAAAACCAAAGCCCACCTTCAAAACCAACGAGAGCAAGGGAGATCCTCGGTTTCGTCCCACCTTTCTGGAGGCAGAGGGCGGTCGCCAGCCCCGCAGCACCTCAGCCCCCCGCCCCAAGGCTCCCGCCCCGCTCGCACCCTCGCGCTCGCTGCCCCCTCAGGCTCCAAACACGCCGCGAGAAGCCGGCTGCGAGCTCCCCGCCGCCCCTCACCTGTGGGCCTGGCAGCAGAAGGGGCAGAGCCG
>VXAV01010656.1:0-18954 GCA_013399715.1 Alectura lathami | reverse complement strand
GGCCTCGCGCCGCCCCCCCGGAGCTGCTGCCGCGGTCGCCGCGCGGGTGGGCGAGGGGAGGAGAGGCCGGCTTAGGAACGGGGGCGGGCGGCGGAGGAGCGTGGTTACAAAAACAAAACAGTGCAAATGGGCCATTAAAATCACACCAGACAATAACGATTTCCTTCTGCCGTGTTTCACAGGCGTTGATGGCTAATGACCCCCATCATTTGACCCAGGGTTCACCTGAAATCGAATCCTCCCCGCACTTCTTCCTGCTCCTATTGTTAAAAATGTCCTTCCGAGCCACCGAGTATATTTGCACTGGATGACCTGTACTTTCCCTGTTTTACTTTCCTTGCCAGCTCCTTCTTCTTTTTCCTGTTTATCTGCTTCTTGCTTCCTAACATCAAGTGCTGGATCATCACGCAGAGGCACGGAGGATTAGATGGTTTCCTTCGCCCTTCCTCTCGAGGGCTTTTGCCTCGTATTTCCATTGTATGTGCTCACTGGCCCATTTTTAGGAAAGCTTTATGCTGCTTTCCCGTTAATATTTCTCTGAAGAAACATTGGTGACACTTTGTACATCGTGTGCCAAGAAACCATAAAAGCCCATTTTCCTTCCTAGAAGCTTTGTGAGTAGCGTGGGTATAAACTAATGATTAAATGTGGAATGGGATGCCTTGTGCTTCCATACTCTGCTGCTTTTAGGGAGCTCTTTCTGAACATCCTGCCGTAAGAAACAAAGAAGTCCTCGGTGAACGGGACAGCAAGGGGCAGGGCTGCAGACCCTGGGCTTGCAGAAAAGTCAAAGATAACCAAAAAAAAAAAAAAAAAAAAAAAAAAAAAAAAAAAGTTCTGAAAGTTGCTCAGAGAGAAGTGACTAGATACCTTACTGACAGGAAATGGAGAACTTGTCAAAATGCCAAGGCCTGGAACAATGGCAGTGAAAGCAGGGGGGAAAGCAGCTTACTGGGGCAGTTCACCAGAAAAGAGAAGCGAGCAGACCGCTGGCTGCTTTCCAGCTGACCAGCAGCTCCAGCTTCACTGGGGGTCTGTCAGCCCCGGGAGCGACCGTGATTCAGAGGCTTCTCTGAACGTGCCGAGCAGCCGTGCTGGTCTTCTGGAAACATGTGAAGCATCACCGCTTGTTTCCATGCACACTCTTTTTTGTTGTCTAACCCCTTGCCACGCAGCTAACAGCTCCTCCTGTTCACATCAACCTCACCTGGAAAATCCAGATCCCCAGTTCAGCTAGGAATCCAAATCATCTCCCGGCCTGGGCAGAATCTCTTCCTCATTCAGCAAAAAAACCACGCGCTTAGCGTACGCGGCATTCAGCTGGGGGAAGCGGTGTTTCTGCGCTGTTCATTCGGGGTGTGCAAGCAAAACGCTCAGGCTCTAACCGCACAGGACTTTCTGCTTCGGGCATAACTGCGTGCAAGCCAGGCCGCGGACTTTGAAGCAAAGGTCAGGAGGAAGATGTGGCAAGTGAGGTCATAGGGCTGAGAAGAAAACAACTCTGGTGAGTTCACATATCCCTGGCTCAGCCCAAACCTCTGGGCTTTGTACTCCTTCTAACACTGCAGCAGTCTAGCTCCTGGGCCGTGCCCTGCAACCTGCAGGAAATGCCTGTAAATGACAACTGTCTGTATTTTTTTCCTTCTCTCAGTGACAGAGGTGACTCCCACCAGTGATGAAGCAGTAGGACTGCCCTCTAACATGGCAAAATCGACGTGCCGCTCGACCTTGGCCTGTGCTGGGCCTGGAAGGCAGAGGAGCACATTGCCTCAGGCCAGGTTTCACGTGGCACAATCTCTGCATGTGGAATGCGACAGCTGTTGCAGGGTGCCAACACCGATCCCCTGCTTGGGACACCGACAGGGACGGAGAAGGGAGGACGTCTGCCCTGGGATCGTCCCCAGACTTTCCACACGGCAGTTCTGGGGGTACTCGCTCTTCTGAGAGACACCTTCACTGCCAGACATCTCCCTTCACAAGTGACACGCGCAGCAGGCTACACCTGTGGAAGAGGCACAGCCACCACACGCAGGTGCTCGGCTGGATCCTGAAAGAGCAAACGGGAAACAAGTAGGGTGCAGAGATCTGTGAGTGCACGAAACAGAAAGCAGGCAGCAAAAAGATAAGGCTTGATCGGTCGTCTTCCTGCTTTGCAACGCAGAGTTCAGGGTGGTCAAGCAGCATCCTCTTCAATCGGCAGAGCTCTGTGAAGACAAAAGCAGCTGCAGCTAAAGCCCCGGCCACGCTGGCTGTGCTCAGGCTTGTCCTTGCTGCGGCTTCAGAGCGGGCATTCTTGCTCTCCCCTCCTCCCTGCAGCCAACCACCTGCTGCCGCTTCCAACTTTCTGCCTGCTATTTATATTCTCTTTAATCTTTCCTCAGTCCTGCCTACATTTTTGGAAGGAAAGATGAAACTGCATTTTTTTTTCAAGCCAGGTTCTCTGATGAAGCAAGTTCTATGTGATGCCTGTGGCTTTTTAACCTCCGCTTCAACCATATTTGAGGTGGGGGGGGTGATCTCAGACAGTAAGTTCCTTTAAGGTAAAGAAGATTGCTGAGCAAGAGGCTTAATGCTCACACTGAGAAGACAAAGGAGCCATTCTCCTTTCCCTTCACTGCCCACGGGGGACAGGAGGATATTACATACCGCTGGCTATTACACGGGGATATAGCTATTATGGTGGTGGCAGCTGGAAAAATGGGGTGGCAACCCAGAGAAAAGCAACCTGCATTAGCTCTGCTGCTGGCAGAGCAACCACAGGTCACGTGGCGGACGGAGGTGTGCGCCTGTGGGGCGAGCGTGAAGCATCAAAACTTGCCGCCTGGCGGGTTGCTTCGAGCCAGCCTCCCAGATGGGGTTTGTGGTCAGCGTGAGACCTGACAAAGCGTTCGTATGTGTGCATACACTGTGCATGCCAGCCCACATACACAGATATCTGTAACACATACGTATCTGAAATCTGCTGGTACCTGCAATAGCGACCAGCTCCCTGCAGCAGTCAAGCAAATGAATCACCATTTTTTTCAGACCCAGGCCAGCTGTAACAACTACAGCCCGCTTATCACATTTGCTAGCAGGCAGAAAAGTGCGAGCTGGCATGCGGACATCTGCAGTCAGCAGCTTTCCTGCTCCCTTACTTGCTTCACTTGCCCCCTGCTCCTCTTCCCTTGTTCACCCAGCTCTGTTTCTGTGCCAGAGGCTCTACACCCACTCCTGTTTAGTTTTTTGGCCAGAAAGAAAAACCACATAAGGCAGGTGTAACCTAAACTCTATTTTTGTCCCTATGTTGCTATTTAGACCTACTCAGGTATCTCTGCAAGAATTTCAGCTGCCTGCAATCAACTCTCTACTCTCTGATGTCTCTTCCTAAGCACCTCACTCCTTCCTCACTCACCCTGCTCCCAAGACGCTGTGCAGGGGACTGCAGAGGAGGCAAAAATGTCAGAAACAAAGGTGTGTTTTTTTTTTTTTCCTCCTAAACTTCTGCTGAAACTACACTTGATTAGCAGAGCTGGCAAGCTTACTATGCCAAAAAGAGGCACAGACCCTTTTCCTCTTTGGTGCCGCCTGGGTGGCACCCAGCAGTTCTCAAGAAGACAGGGCTAGGCCAAAGCTTGTGACTAATTGCTATTAATTGTGAAGTAACTGTACTGCACTGCCTTGGGGAGGGGAGGATGCCCAAACCTGGCAGCTGCTCCATTCCGCTCTTCCCCACCCCGTGCTGGAAATGCAGCGAGCGGAGGTACAGCCAGTTACAGCTGGAGTCGCATGCTTTTTTTTGTATGCTGCCTTTCCACGCCTGCCTAGTGCCTTCATGCTCCTCTAGCCCAGAGAACTGCGTTTTCTGCACCTGGAAGGAATGCTCCCAAGGCAATGCATGCACTCAACTGTCTAAGAACTCAAACATAAGGAATATACATTTTAATGCTTCTATCTGCCTTGGCGTGGGAAAGAAGTTATCTTCTGAGACCACGCTGAACAAGACCCCCATCACCACTAGCACCCCTGCCTTCAAGTGCCACAGGAGGAAAAGACAGAACTTCTGCAAATCTGGCCACAGGACAGGACCGGGTACAAGACAGTTGTCAGGCTGCGGGGAGCACACCTGAACAGCAGAAACAAACATCGTGAGGCCCTCCTTGATCGCAACTTGTGCTTCTGAAGAGCACACGTGGCTCAGGACTCGCAGTCTTGCACCCACTCGGAGGCACGGCTGTCACAGCGCTGGGGCAGGGCACCTCTGAGCCCAGCCCTGCCCAAGGGTGAGGCAGCACTGTGCTAGGACCAAAAGGCATGGAATTTTCCAAAGGTTGCTCCGTGCCTGTTTCTCCAGCTGAAGAAATCGGGTAAGAATGCCTCTGGGAACCTCTCTGGTTCTTTAGATAACAAACAGTATGTAAAACGCTAATCAGGCACCATATTTAGCTGTATCCAGAATGGTTTTCTCTCTTTCAAAGTTTAGGATATTGCAGACCCAGAAAGGCCCTACAGAATGGGTAGCCCAGTGGATTACTGCCTGCACCTCCTCTCTCACACGAGTGCACCAAGACAAATATTTTCCCATTCAGTAGATCTGCTTTTCAAGATTCATCTATCCATCCTGCTGGAAGCACAGCTTTATCTCTGTGGCAGGCTCAAGGTGCAAGCCTGAGCAGTTCTGCTCGTAGCCTACAGGGTTCAATAAGGGTTGGGCAGGGACTAGGCTTAGAGGGACAGGGGAGTGGTGCTGCTGCTTGGAATTCCTCAAATAGCCTTGACAGCTGTGACAGTATCTTCATTCAAAGGCCCAAAATAAGTTGTGCCTGCAGAAGCGGGTGGATAAACCTCTGAAGGATGACTTTGTGAGCTGTCAGTATGGTAACATGGAGGTATTCAAATATAACAATCAGATCTCATACTATAGCTACCGTGTGTCGCAGCTGATCTGAATATCCTCACGCTGTACTTCAGCTCTCGGGAGGAGCATCTCTAGAACTGTGCGCAAGGAAGTTCCCTTATTTCACAGAACAGCTCATGCCTTGCGTTCTTAGAGAAACTAGTCAGAGATGAAACCTCCCAACCTTTGGAAAAAGCAATGCACTCAGGACCCCGAGGGTTTGATTAGCACCAGGCATATAAATCAACTATGCAACAAAAATTTCAGTCCTGATTTTTTTTCCATACAACTACACTTTTTGAATGTAAATAAAGTAACATTTCTTATTAATTAAGCTAATGATGCATCTTTCAATAGTAAAATATTCCATTATCCTGGACCTACAGAGTTCTGCACTTTTATCTGCCTTTTGAAAACAGGGCAGCTCTAAAAGCATCTTTTCATCAGACCTTATTTTGTCTTGGCAGCATTCCCTTCTCTCTGCTGTCATCACAGAGGTTCTTCAGGCTCCAGGTGAGACCTCCTTATCCCCACAGCTAAGAGGGCCAAGGCATCTCAGCAACGCTCCCTGTCACCTTGGACCACAGGGCTTTTCCCATTTCCCAACCAAAATGATACCGCTACTTGAAACGAAGCTTTTAAGTTAGAATTTTGTCATCAAGATATTCATAGGAAACTTTCCCATGCTTCTCCCTTGAAACATTTTCCAAGGGAAGCCTATTCCTATTCTGCACTCCTATTAAAAGAGGAGGACAAGGAAAAGCAAAGGCTGCGGTTCTTCTCTGTACCTGCTTCGTACTTGTGTGCTTACTGTGGTCTGTGGCCAAATGTCCTTTTGCTGACATTTGAGACAAAAAGGAGGAACACGAAAGCCTGGAAAAAAAGGAAGTGGGGCAGTAAGATGTTTACCATGCAAAATCTTAAAGTCACTGGCAATGAAAACTGCACTGACAGCACTGGATGGTACCAGCCTTTGGAGGATTTAACACAACTGAAAAAAAACTAAAAGCAGCCCCCAATCTTCCTCCTCCTCCACAGATGGAAAATCAGATGTGTTACTAGCAGTGACAGCTGCAGTGTGTTGTGTGGTTACAACAGGCAAAAACCCAACCAACCAGTAACACAAACGGTACCTCAGTGACAAGTCTTCAGCTCTGCGCTAGCAGACGGCCTTCCAGCAAACGCCCTGCCGCCACAGCTCAGCTGCAGCTTGTTCTTAGCCGTAAAATGCCGTGACCCTGAGCAGGAGGAGGCTGCCTACCCCCAGTCCTAGGGCACGGAGGAACTGTGAGGGTGACTGCTCTCCTCAGTGAGTGTTTTCAAGACTGGAATGCAGCTAAGTGACTCATCTTATAAACAAGTAAGTTGATAGAATTTAGGGAAACCAGATGAGGGCTCAAAAAGTTGATTCCAGCTCTTCTTCCAAAAGAGAATCTCAGCCTGCATGAATCAGGAAGATAATAATTGAACCTTTTCCTTGATTAGGGAGCACCTGTGGCAGCTGATAACCTGGAGGAGGTCAGAAGCAGCAGAACTGACTGTTTACGCAGTCCCTCCCAGCCTTGGCATTCCTGCCTCTGCACATGTTGGGCCATTTCTTCCAAGCAGTTTTAAATGCCACCTCACAAAATACGGGAGTAACGGCATTTTTCACTTCATGCAGCTAGTACTGGACAAATAAATCACAGACATCCCAATGAATATTTCAACAGGTCCTCTTTTGAATCCCCCATTTTCTAAATTTAAAAAGTGTGTTTAAAAGAAAATGCTCCCTTAAAAAAAAAAATTATCTTTTCTTAATTCTCCTAAAACTGAGCTGATTGAAAGGATACCAGCTGGCCCCTTTTTATGCCACACTCCACCAATATAGGGAAATTAGACCAGGCCAATTAAAATAATAATAATAAAAAATTTAAAAATATTAAAACAACTTTACTCGTAAAATACAGACTTGCAGATTTTTTTTTTCATTTTTAAGCTAGATTATAAGGGTTTTTGCCTGGGTTTACTACAGTGTAAGGAGTAGATACATGAGCATTTTGTGACAGCCCTCGATTTTATTGGTAATCATTAATACTAAAATGACGGCTATTTTAAAAAGTCAAGTAAAAACAATGTACAAAGCCACTGAAGTGTTGTATATCCACACATACACACACGCACTTAATACAGTTGTACTTGCATCAGTTTTCTGCCGTATCAGCAATCACGCTGCAGTCCACAGCAAAGAGATTCTGATTTCAACTTCCAAGAGTTTATGCTTATTATAAAAAATACTTAAAAGTTAAGTTCAGAAGCAATCCTTGAAATGTTAACTGCACAGAAAACACAAATTCTGGGGCAAGTGTAAAACACAGAAGGGACGAGTTACTTCTGACGCAAATTCTTATCCAGCAGGAACAGACTGGCTTCCTGATCCCCACATTGCTTTTGAACATACATGTGCAGTCCCTGATCCCAGTATTCCTTGATTTTTTTTCAATCCCATGTCTTGAGCAAATACATTTCCAGAAATTTCAAGTTTCACACACATTTTCTAGAACCTTCTTTCTTCAGCGTATGTAACACAGGCGCCAGGTAGGCGCACAGCCCATCTGTATTGCTGCAGCAGCCCTGGTTTACAGTTTGTGGAAGACTGACTCAGTGAAGGGGGGTAATGTTACAGCAGCGTGTCCAGTCTGGAAACTCATTCCCAGGACTTGCTATGGTGCTCAGCATGGCACAAACACAACACGCATATTGACCTTTTCATGGGAAGACACTGCAGAGTTGAACTGTACATGTGAAGAGGGAGACTACAGTGATTTAATTGTGGTTTGTAAGAAAACCTTAAAAATAAATAAATGATAGGACCTGAGTGCAGCTTCCTTTACATAATATGCATTGACAGTGCAAACCAGCCTTCTTCTTTTTGCTTTTCTGCCTGCAAAAGAGGAAGCCAGTTGAAATTTACACATCATAAGTTTCCCACAGACTTGCCAGTCAGCGCTGGCTTGCGTAGGATTACCCAGCTCTTTGCCACAGACACCAGAGATGGTCACACCACCAACTTCAGGCACCCAGCTGAAGTCACGTCTGCCTTAAGTGTTCTGAACTCCCTTTATGGGGATGATTACTCCTCTGTCTGGAGAGGGATTCTTGGACTCCTAATGTAAGTTACTTTGAACATCAGGAAAGGCTGTATTAATCTCTCCTCGCGGCTGCTACAACCAGACGCATGAACGTGCTACCAAACCGTACCACTGTCTGGAGTTCCACGTGAAAGCATCTCCCTGTAGTCTATTCTTTTTGCAATTCAGGAAGTAGAAAGCGAGATTGGTGACTTTTGTTTACATTTGGATTTATTTAACCTTCAGCAACAGACTTGTGCAACGGCGAGGTGAGAGCTTACTTGCCTCTCACGTGTGGCCCCGTCAGCGCGTTATGAGGGTTACTTCTCCGGAGCCATCAGTGAAATCCTGACAGAGCTTCCCACTTCTAATGCAGAAAATGCAGAGCTTCCCACAGCAGAAATGTGGTTACGGGAATACTCAGTTGTAAGTAACAGCTCCATGGCAGCGTACAACTGATGTCACTCGCCTTCAGGCCTCCGCTTACCAGCTGTCCAGACTCCAAAGTGCCATGAATGGATTAACCATCAGCATCAGTAGATTCAAGGTGGGACTGAGCTCCCCCCTCTTTGTCTGTCTTACATTCTCTCTATATAACACAGCAACCAAACTTTCTGGCTGAAGGTTTTTCAGTCTTACCTTTGGCCTTTGGCTGACAGGAGTTAATTTCACACTCTCTGATGTAGTACTCAGGGGTGAGGAAGGTTTGCTAGAGTCACCTACAGACCTGTAGACATTCAAAATGAGATTGAAAATTTTAGAAAAATGGAAGTGGCTATCGCAACCATGTCTGAGATGTCGAGTTAGGGCCCCTGGTCAACAGTTAACAACTCACATGGTCAGTCTTATGTCACACTGCAGGTATTTTAAATACAAACAATGACAGCTGAAGAAGCTATTGGATGCTTGTCCTACTTCCAGACTGCAGAGGATGATGAAGTCTGGGAAAGTCCATGAAGCCAAAAGAAAAATATGGTGATTCTTCCACTGTGCTAGAGTGCTGCTGTTGGTGTAACCAAGATACTACAAAAATACAACAGTGACGGGCTGACATTTACCTTCTCACACTGGTCACACTGCCAGGGGAAACACTGTCTTCTTTGGAGCTGTCCACAGAAGCTGCCACAGGAATAGACACTTCAATTGTCCTCCTTGCATTTTCTAGGTAAGAAATAATAGCTTGATGCTGACGAGAATACAGCAACATCTCACAGTATTCACTTCCACATTCCTTTGAGCAGCATCACACAGCTCTTCACAATTGTACAGAATATGCAGAGCGGACACAAAACATCGGGCTGAAGGTCCACTCAGCCCCAAAAGTGCTCGAAGCGTTAAGACTTCACTGTGCAAGTCACCGCCTGTGCACCCGCATGCATGTGCGCACATACGTGGTCTCTCCTGCTCCTCCTTCCTCTCCCCCTCCGTGTCCTTCCTTCCATACCTCCTCTGTGGTTCAGGAAGGGGGACAGGGTGGGTGTCCTACACAGGGCACGCATGTACATGCTCACACTGCAATTGCAGTGACTCCACAAAAGATTCAGAAGCCCTCATCTGCTGGAAAATATGTTTTGTTTATAGTTACACACGGCAGCTAAGCTGTGGACCTTGAATCATCAGGAATATGATTGGAAGCTTCAGTTATTGCTTTCTGCTAGCACTGTCAGTAACTGGGCAAGGCAGTCTGATGCAAGGAGCACCCAACAGGCCAAAACCTTCAAAACAGGATGGAGATGCAGATAACCACTGCCACCATTTTTAGAGGCTGAGTATTTTCAAAAGAGATTCTCCAGAGAAGACTGATTAAAATGCTGCAAGAAAAGTGAAAATATTGGGAATTTCAGACACTGAGGAACTGCCTTGCTGGCTGTTGGCAGCAAAGCCCATTTCTGCCCTTCAGCGACCGCATAGCGGAACTGTTCTGCAGATAGGGGCAGAGCAAAGAACAAGCTGACCGTGAAGTATGGTATTTGCAGCAAACTAATTATGAAGAAACTAACTCTAGGAGAAGCTTAGCTGATGTGTTTTTCGTTCCCTGAAGTCCACTACCTCTAAAACCAAGGAGTGTTTGCACCACTCAGGCATTAACGGAAAGGACAGGGACCTCCCAAAAAAGGGGAAAAGCCATCACCTTACTAGTTTCTGTTTCTCCTGAAGCTGGGTACTTACCAGTATAATTTAGGGACGGGGACAGAACAGGAGGTGTCCTTGGAGAGACCATATCAGCAGCAGCTAGTTTCTGCTGATCTATTAGCTGCAGCAGTTTATCCCGTGCTTCTGTGCTCTGACGATTCAGCTCTGCTATTCTTTCCTCCAAGCTCTTTGGTACCACAAGGTGAGTCTACTTAGATAATTGGATAATTACTTATAATTTGAAACTTTAAATTTGCACCTACAGGGAGAGCATGCAATATATTTCATACTTCTATACATTTAATTTTCAAACTAAAAAGTAATTCTTTAAGAAATCCTCCTCCTGGTTTGGCTTCTCTCCCTGTCTTACACCTAGGTCCTCAATTGACTGAGCATAATGTTTTAGTTAGGTCTTCCTAAAAATAGAAGAAAGAGCTCATNACTGGAAAATAAAAAAAAAAAAAAAAAAACAACACACACACACACACACAAAAAAACCTCAACCCTTCAGCAATTAACCACAATAAAGAAAATATTTAACTAGAAAAACATGTATTTATGAGCAAGTGTGGAAGAAAAAGCAGAACAATCTTGTAACTCATCTTTAAATCAGGTTTTCATCCATTATTTTGACTCCTTCACCTCCAGTAATTATTTCCACAAAAGCAACATCAAGCTAACATAAATTTAATGCGCTTTTGGGTCTATTATTGTTTCTATTTACTACTATTTCACTGTTACTATACAAGCTACAGGAGATATGCAATGAGCTCTGTCTTTGCAGCAGAACCTTATCTGAAGCTTACAAACATGTTGCACACCTGGGGCTTTCCAGCACTCGTATACAACATAGGCCCACTATGTGGACAGACTGCTGACCTCCTCAGGGAACGGTAAAATCTGTGTCTCCAAGTAAATGAATGAAAAGAATATTTGTTTTGCTATTCTTTTCCTTAAAGCAACTGACAGCAGGGAAGAAACGGTTTTCTAGCATCAGTAAGCCATGGGAAAGCAGATCAGCAGAAAAGGGAATCCGGCCTTCCTTTTTTGGTAAATTCTCACCTGTCCTTGTGAAGAGTCTGGATGAGGATTTGAGTTTAGCTTTGGGTCTGGCTGGTGCAGGCAGTTCCTTGTGTCTTCAGGGAGGCTTCTGAACGTGCTCAGCTGAGCTTTGATTAGTGAGTTCTGCCCTGTGAGCTCAGCTATCTGTCCCAGCAGATCACTGTTTTGAGAGAACTCTTCAACTGTGCCGTTTTCTCTAGTATCACCTGGGCAGGACAAACTGATTTTCTCTTGGGAACTCTCCAAGTCTTTGTCTGTGGGAGGAATTGGCTGCCTTTGAGAGATGGGACAGTTTTCCTCAGTTGTGCTCTGTGTTCTCAGGGAGGAAGGTGAGCTCCTTTCCTTGCACAGTTCTCTCTCAGTGTTTTCAGTAGACTGAGAAATGGTCGCAAATACTACAAACAGGAAATGAAGGAACAGTTCTGAGTTAGTCCTTCGTTTCCCAAAATCCAATTATCTTACCTAATGATCTGTAACCTTGTGTTTTTCTTCTGCTGTTCACATTGGGTTGCTAATGAAGCTTTTGGAATAGTACAGTATAACAATACAAGACTTCTGGAATAAAAATAAGCTAGCTATTTACTCATCCCCTAAGAAGAAGGGGAAGGACTCTAGCCAACAAAAAGAGTTAGATATTTTTGTGGTCACAATTAGCAAACTGGTAATACACCACACATGTGACCAAATATGTTACAGCACTATCAGCTGCTGCATGCTAAGTCCAAGCTGGATGTTGTGATCAAAGCCGGAGGTTCCATGTCTTCCATTCCAAATAGCCATTCCTTCCAAGCGTGAGCTTTTGCCTCTGATGCAGAGCACGACATAAAAAATTTACAGACAGATCTACTGTTCCATGAATTGTTTTTCATAAAATTCAAGAAGCTGTTGAGCCCTTTAGCGTTCTTAACAGCGTTAGAAGAACAGCGGTACATTTCACAAACAGCTAAACTATAGCTAAATCTACGAACTAGTTCAGTTGGCATCAAATGACAGTGTCTGATGGTCCTTAATGGGACTGAGGTCAGATGTTGCTCTTTCCAGAAAGCTACCTTTAGTTCACTTCCTCCTTATTTATTATGTGCCTCCTCACAGCACAGCAGACTACCAAAAAGATTGAACTAGATACAAATTTCCAATTGTCCTGGCAAAACTTTAAAATCAAGAGGACTTTTTGGTTATTTTTCTGACTAGAAAAGGGTGACAAGTCGACACAGACTGGCCGAAAATTAGGGAAGGCACAAAACCTCACTACTGTGTCCTGTCCATCAAGCTATCCGTAGCCATAACTATCTGCACCTCAACAGCGCAGCTTCACAGGGCTGCAGCACGGTCAGTAAGAAGCGAGTGGCTATAATGATGGCTGCAGGAGGAAATGGCTATTTTGAGAGTCACAAAGGGTTCTCTCTCTTCTGCTCGCTTCAATGGATTTAAATGAAAGTCTCTACCCTAACCATCCCTGAAGAACCTTCCTCCTCCAAAGGACCAGAATTGAGTTACTGACCTATAGAACTCCTGGTGCCTGTGAATACTGACACAGGACTCTTGAGTTAATCTGACACCACCTCATTTCACCCAAAACTTGTTCCTCCATTCTAAATGAAATCCGTATTGAAACCTGCTTATGTTCCTTATGCTTAAGCTTCCCAAGCTTATAGGAATATCTCTGCTGGGAAGATTTACTGGCTCAGACCAAGAGTATGCAGCCTACAGGCATCCTGGTTTTTCTGCAGCATGGGCTGGATTCCTGCTCTTCTGTGGTTCCACCGTTACAGCCAGCAGAGGCTGGCTGACATCATCACTCAACAGAGATCTGAGATGATGTGCTGCAGATCACAGCTACAGCACATCATACAGAAGAGACAATGGAAACCAGTACAAGATCAAAAGGTCAGTCTGGACTGCCACTGACAGAACTCAAGACGGAGAGCTGCAGGAAACAAAAGTAGTCTAAAGGAAATCTAGCTATAGGCATACAAAGAAAAGAAAAAACACAGCCGAGTGCAGAAGCAGGATATTCCAGCTCCAGGGCCAAGTCACAGAAAGTACATCTCCAAAAGTAACATAAGCCTCAGAGACTGAAACAGTAGCACACTACACAGACTTCCAAGTCTACTTCAGCCAGAGAGAGCTCACCGTTCTGGAGAGGAGACAATTCCTGACTGCTCTGCTGCCGGGGTGGTGACAGCAGCACAGCTGGCTGGAAGACGTGAGCTGGCAAGCTTCTGCCTGCTCCCGCACCACCCGGCGCGCTTGGCCTCTCAGGAAACTTTGAAGGGTGCTCTCCCTGTGGAAATCTCAGCATATTCTCTCTGTTGCCTTTATCAGTCCTGGGCTTAAAATAGCTCCAATCAGGTTTTTCTAAAGAAAGAGACATGCAGGGTTAGAAAAAAAGAAAAAAAAAGAAGTTTTAGTGCAAAAGCAGTGTAGGGAGAAATCTCAACAACAATTCTTATGTTCACGTATTTGAAAAGACAGACTGGAACATGCTGCCCACCCAATCCTAACATCCTGCTGATCCCCAGGTACAAAATGATTTCACTGAGGCATAACACAAATCTTTACTGGGCTTAAGGGAGCAAAACAAAGCTACTATGCCTCCCAATTTCAGGATACCAGTAACAAATGTGATTGCAGCCCACACAAGACATGCAGACATGTGACTTGCAGGGCACAGGTATGCAAGCAAACCGCATTTGGTAATAGTCTCTTGAGGAGAGTAGGCCTACGGATCCCTGTCCTTACAAGCTTCACGACAGAAATAGTGGAGCAGGAGACAATTCAAAGCTTTTTTGAACTTTCTGGTGGTCTTATTATGACTTAATTTAAATCAGACAAATCAAATCAGATGCAGTTTAAAACCTGCCACCTGCTATGTAATGACCCTGGCAAGAGATGAGAAAGGCCTTCCTCCTCTGCTTCACCATACAGAACTGCATTTCCAAAGCACCTCCCTCACATGCTACTTGTCATGTATTTCCAACTCCTCCTTCAGCCACTCTTCCTCACTACAGAGGTCTGTGTTAGCTGGTTTTACTGCAGAAACCATGCATAAGTTATCTCAAATGTTTCACGACCAGATAGAAGCCATGAGGGTAGAAGAGTGAAGAGTTCTCCTGCTGGAGAGAGAAGGAAGAAATATTGTTTTAGCTTCAGGAAGCTTCCCTCTCAGGAAGATGCCATTTTCTGAGAAGCGAAATCGATACTGAAAAATTGTGCCAAAATTGTTGAATAGAAGTGTTTTTGGTTTTATTATTATCACAAAGCCTGGGGAAATCACAAAAAGACATGATCTGATATGTGGTTTCTTCCTGACAACACTATAGGAAGGAAGTTTTTGACTGTCATGTCCACACAACCAATGTTTCAGTAAGGAATACAAATAGCTCCAAGCAATCATGGGATGCACAAGAAAGTATGATGCATTTAAAGAAGTGCTCAGGGAAGGTGGTTGGGAGAACACCCAGTGGTAGGGGAATGCTGGAAGTACAAGATGAAACACATTTGGTTTGCTCAGCCATGGATGCCATGGGGTTAACTTTGCCTGTGTATCCATTATACACTGCTCAGCTGGTCATTCACCTCTGACAGGATTCACAAACATCAAGGAACAGGCTTCTGTCGGGTGCTTAACAAGTCAAAGCAGCTGCTGTTTCTGGTCAGCAGCGACCTCCAGTGTCTAATGGAAGAACCAATCTCAAACTGCTAGAATGCCTCAGCAGGACAGGTGGGATCCTGCTTCAGCTGGATTTTACCGGGATAAATCTGGCTTTACATCTTACTGGGGTAAGGAGAAAAAGGATGCCCACATTTGTCAGGAAAGGTTATTCTCTTTTTTTTTTTTTTCCCATAAATATACACATTTATTCTATATTTATGTACGTTTAATATATATTGTATTAAGCGACTTGTCACTTAAAAAGCCCAGGATTTGCCCATATGGATAACTTTAACGTCTAGATCCAGACAGATGGAATTCAGCCTATAATATCGCTAAAAAAAGAACTGGAGCAAAGCGCTTGTGCTCACAGCAGAACCCAGAACTCCAGAAGCGAGATTCAGGCTCACACAAGATGTATTTATTCAAGCAGACGTCTACTAAATATCACTCAGCTCCCATTTCCTCCACACTTGCATACACACACCTTGGCTGTCTGATGGACTTCTGCTTGCAATTCCAAAATGGCTTGGACTTTGTTCTCTTCTAGGTCCTACCAAAGGGAGGCCTTTGAATGCTTGCATGAGAGAGGTCATCTGTTCATCTGTTGTGATCATGTATTGCTGAAGCGTCTTCTAAGGAAAGGAGAGAGAGAGATTTTCATTCTATTATTTAGGCAAACAAACAAACAAAAAAATCTACCTCCACTACTAATGAAAATGTAGTTATTGTATCTATTCTGCTTTGCTGCTCCAGTAGCAGCAGATGCTTAAACCATGAGATTGTACATAACAAAGGCCAGTTTCATGGAACAAGCATCTTCCCAGGCTTCGAAGTTGAACATCATACAGACAAAACGCTGACTTCACAAACATCTCTTCCCCACACCCCACATCCGCTATTCTCAGACTCCTCATTCAATTTTACCATTTTCTTTCCTGAACGTACAAACGATGCCTCCCAGCCCATATCTGCAGCAAAACTCAGTATTCTAGCAAGTTGGAAAAGGGGGGGCAGTACCTGTATAGTCGTGTTTTCTTCCCTCACTAGGAGTATTTCCGCAGTGAGAGCATCAATCAGTTCTCTGTGCTCATTCAACATCTCCTCATGCTGCCGCCTCATCGCCTCTTTCTCACGCAGTTGCATTTCACTCTAAACAGGGATAAAAAGTTAAAAGCCTACTGTAATCAATATAGTCCAACAATCCACAGCAATTGTCACTAGACACAGACTGCCATATAAGCCTATCAGACAGGCCCGTCCATTTTCTAGTTCTCTTCCAGCTAGAGAGGATCAATGTAGAAAACCTGTTCAAGTGAAGCAGGTCAATGTAGCAAGTGGAAAAAACATAGACAGTCCTATCTTTTTAGAACCCAGAGCCAGTAAAAAATAAGAATTCCAACCCTGGCAGCAGTGGTGAAGCCTTCAGATGGCTTTGAGCACCTGGGAGCACAATTGTACCTATTGACACTGCAATAATTAACCTAATTTAATCTAGTCTATCTAGTCTGAGAGGAAAAGCTTCTACACAGCTACACATTACATTTATGCCTGGGGAGACAGCCAGCCAACAGCTGCATATATCCACTCCCACCATCAGGTAGGATTGGAGTCCGCTCTATCCTGAAAGAAGTCTCTTCATTCCAGCCCACAGACCAGTTGTATCCCCCAATCGCACAAGCCTTGTTTTAGCATTGCATCAGGATACACAGCAGCACAGCTAGAGAACATAGCAAGATGCATTAACGTAACGTGCACAAACTCTTAAATTTTCGCCCTGTGAGTCTTGCAAAGCAATAATGTCCTTAGCAAAATGGGGAAAAAAAAAAATAATCTAACATTTAGCAGATGACACTGAAATTTATTGAGGAAGCCATGTCCAGATCACAGATGAAGGTATTGAAGAGCACTGGCCGCAGCATTGAGCATTGGGGGACACCACCTGTGACTGGCCTCCAACTGGATTTAGCTCCAACTCTCTGGGCCTGGGCACCCCGCCAGTTTTTCACCCAGCAAGGCGGATGCCCATCCAGGCCAGGAGCCATGAGGCTCTCCAGGAAAAAGGAGCGCTTCGTAGTCGGCAGGATTCGAACCTGCGCGGGCAGAACCCAATGGATTTCTAGTCCATCGCCTTAACCACTCGGCCACGACTACTGCACACTATGGGCGTGCACCGCTTGCCTCAAGGAACAAGAAGACAATTCAGCACTCTGTAGAGCTTCAGCAACTGCTGCGTGTCACTCCTTATTAATCTGGATAGTAAGTTTTTGTAAGATGATAATACAGGAATAAGTTGTTACACATCCATAGAGGAAACAAACAACAAAAACAAATCCAATTTTAGAATATTTTTTCCTATTGTNCCCATCCCTGAGGTGCTCAAGGCCAGCCTGGGTGGGCCCTGGGCAGCCTGACCCAGTGGGTGGCTGCCAGCCCACGGCAGGGGGTTGGGGCTGGGGGGGCTGTAAGGTCCTTTCCAGCCCAAGCCATTCTGTGATTCAAGTCAGGTGTATCCACTTTCCTTTAAGAGTCTCCTATGGGCAAACATCAGAAGTCGCTTTTTCTCCTTTTTTTCTCTAGCCTCTTCCATATCCACTACCTTCTTCTTCCTGTAGTAGTTTATTTTTTATTCACTTATTAATGCAACTTTCATGCAAGATTCAGTGATTCAGGGTTCTCTTCCTGTGTTTATTTTTCATTATTATTTTGAGAATAAATTAGGCAACAACCTTTATCATCAGCTGTGTCCAGCCCTACTGCAGCAAAACATTCTTTTCTCCCCAGAAGAGGAAAGGAGCCTTTCTACAAGCTCCAGTATGTCTTGAAGACCAGTTGTTTACCTGAAATCAAAGGCTTTTTAAATAGCCACTGCAAATTTATTTCCTTGAAATGCACTGCCAGTTTTAAGTCAGACTTTGGAGCTTTACTAACACTACTGGGTAAGCAAGACAGATGGTGCACACAAGCACTTGATTTACGCCTAGCGTCACAGGCACCAGGTCTTATGAAAACTGCAGAGAAGCTGTACTTCTTCCCAGTGAATTCTCAAATTCTAATTGTACTTACAGCTCCACGAGAAGAGGAAAATTCAGTGTAGATTACAGAACCATAGAATAGAATCATAAGGTCATTTACGTTGGAAAAGAACTCAACGATCCTCAAGTCCAACTGTTAACACAGCACTGCCAAGTCTACCACTAAACCATGTCCCTCAGCACCATACCTTTTAAATACATCCCTGGATGTATTTAAAAGTACTCAACTGCTTCCCTGGGCAGCCTGTCCCAATGCTTCACAACTTCCAGTGAAGAAACTTTTACTAATATCCAAGCTAAACCTTCCCTGGTGCAACCTGAGGCCATCTCCTGTTGTTCCATCACTTATCGCTTGGAAGAAGAGGCCGACCCCCACCTCACTGCAGCCTCCTGTCAGGGAGTTGCAGAGAGCAGTAAGGTCTGCCCTGAGCCTCCTCTTCTCCAGACTGAACAGCCCCAGCTCCCTCAGCCACTCCCCACCAGCCTGGTGCTCCAGGCCCTTCACCAGCTTTGTTGCCCTTCTCTGGACACGCTCCAGGGCCTCGATGTCCTTCTTGTCGTGAGGGGCCCAAACCTGAGCACAGCACTCGAGGTGCAGCCTCACCAGTGCTGAGTACGGGGGGACGATCACCTCCCTTCTCCTGCTGGCCACACTATTTCTGATACAAGTCAGGATGCCATTGGCCGCCTTGGCCACCTGGGCACACTGCTGGCTCATGTACAGCCGGCTGCTGACCAGTACCCAAAGGTCCTTTTCCACTGGACAGCTTTCCAGCTACTCTTCCCCCAGCCTGCAGTCCTGCATGGGGGTGTTGTCACCCAAGTGCAGGACTCAGCACTTAGTCTTGTTGAATCTCATGCAGTTTGGCCTCAGCCCATCAGTGCACTGTGTCCAGATCTCTCTGCAGGGCCAACCCACCCTCAAGGCAGATCCGCTCCCACCCAACTTGGTGTAATCCACAAACTCACTGAGAGTGCACTGGATCCCCTAGTCCAGATCACAGATGTAGGTATTGAAGAGCACTGGCCGCAGCATTGAGCGTTGGGGGACACCACCTGTGACTGGCCTCCAACTGGATTTAG
>VXAV01010655.1:0-16392 GCA_013399715.1 Alectura lathami | reverse complement strand
GTGACATCAGATAATATACTTCAGATTTAATATAACAGAATTTGTCTTGCCAAAAACGTAGGTGAGTCAGACTGTGCTAGCAGAGGAACTTCTTAATCAGCGTAATGCACTGTTGTCATCTTAGCTTTCTGAAACAACAAGGTGACACAAAGAGAAGCTAGAGGAGACACTGTAGAAAAACAATTACTCATTTTCTATGCAGCAAAGAAGCTGAAATCTTCTCTATGTTTTCTGGCCACTAATTTCAAACAAAAAGTCTGACAAATAGTGTGAGTGTCTTAACTTCAATGTAGCTAACAGGTTTAGACCTTGCACAAGATTTACAGTAGTGTTCAGGCATCCACAGATACATAAATACGCAGAGGACATTAGGTGTCATTGTCAGATATAGAAGCACTCTTACAAACGAAACTCTGTCAAAAATGTACAATCTATCACTGTCTACAAAGTCTAAAAAACATTTAAATTCAGTATTAACTGTATCTGTTTTAAGATCTGGAGATCTGCTGTCTTAAGCCTCTTTATACTCCAAACTTCACAACCGGTTTTCTTACTTCTTCATTTAAAAATGATGGGGAGAGTGAGCTAACTAATCACTAAACAGCTGCCTCAGTTTTTGGATACTCAAATTCCCAGACCACGCATGAAGTGCCCCAAAAATATTAGAATTGCTGTCTCAAGACTTTATAAATCTACTTTAATCCTGATTTTATCAGGTACTGAACTTTGCAAGTTCCTCATAATTTTTTTCAATTTAACGACTGTCTTACTTGAACACCCAAAACAGACACTAGAGAAGAGGAGGCTCAGGTGAGACCTTACTGCTCTCTACAACCACCTGGATGGAGGCTGTAGTGAGACAGGGGTCAGCCACTTCTCCCAGGTATCTAGTGACTGGACGAGAGGTAACAGCCTGAAACTGTGCAGTGGTCAGGCATTGGAACAGGCTGCCCAGGGAGGTGATGGAGTCTCCTTCCCTGGAGGTGTTCAAGAAACGTGCAGATGTGGCATTTAGGGATATGTTTTAATGGGCATGGCGGTGTTGGGTTGACAGTTGGACTAGATGGTCTGAGAGGTCTTTTCCAGGCTTTATGATTCTGTAACAGAGAACAGTTACAAGGTAGAGCTAAGCATAAGGTAATATCAGTTATTGCACGCATCAAAGAATCTAGGCTTCTGTTCCCTTCACTATTAACATCGTTACTGGACAACACACTACTTCTAGATTTTGATCTATATTAAAAAACTAATAATAATAATAATAATTGATATGGAAATACATAATTGAAAGTCGAAATAGTTTGCTTTTGTGCAAGCAGCTTTAAAAGAAATTCAAATTCCTAACTATACCCAAACCAATCCTTTAAAAATTTGGACTATTGTGAGAACATGGAGTAAAAAGAATATGTTAAGCAATAAAGCAGACAGTGTATCATCTCATGAAAACACTCCAAGGATGATTACAGATCAATGGTTTAGCTACCAAAAAATCAGGGGATAGTAATCTTTAAACTTGCATACAGAGGTAAATACATGTCCTAAATATTGCACTGCTAAAAATCACTTCTTTAAAATGTATTGTTTCCATAGGACAGTTCAGCATAAAGATTTTTAAAATGTGTAAATTGCTTATCTTCAAGACTATTCAAAACAATAAAACCACACTTACAGCTGAAAAGATACACAAGCCATTTCAGTGTTAGGCAGTAATAATTTCTTAACTCTTTTTACTAATGCACTAATGACTTTAATAATGCATACTAATGAATTAATCCTTTTAGTACCTATTTTGAAGAAAAACAACCAAACCAAGTAACTTAACTGTACTGAAGATGATATCTACTTAAATGAATAATCTATACCTAAGCTACCACCCAGTAGAAACAGAAATTGTTAACAACTCAAAAATACCTCAGGACTATCTCTTCTTACTTACATCACCAGCATAACAGATGTCACGTCAGCCAAGCAGGAGCATCGTTATACAGTTTTCCACAGAAGAGTGCTAATAGAAACTACTTTCTCCTTTGGCATTGCATGTTTTTAAAGGTTGCTGAGGGCAGCTTAAAGGCAGGATGAAAATAGAACTCCAACGTTGTCGACTATCTTTGTGCAAGGAAATAGAAAAACATATTTTCATCTTTTTGAACTTTTGTAGATAATGGCTCTTATAACCTCACTCAAAACATTTTATCATTTTATAATTCGAGGTTGGACACAGACAGAACTCTGAAATTAAATGCAATATATCTGTACATGTTTGAAGATGCTGCTTTTTGAAGTGATAGCTCCAACCATTTGCGAATACTATACTGTCATAACAAACACTTACTTTTCTCTAACTTTTACAGCATAATCTGACAACTCAATAGAATCGAATGCAAACAGAAGTGATTTTTATCACATATCTTTGAGATGCTGAGACCTGCAGCCCTTCAGTTTTATACTGCCAATGATTGTCTGTTATCCTACAGAAGTAAGTTTAGATACATCAATCTGTCAAAGCCATAATGTTTTGAAAGTTCGAAGTGAAATTATGTTTAACTTGTAGGTTCATCTGAACACAAATGAATAGGCACTTAGGAGGACATATTTAGATAATACTATACAAATTCTCCATTTTACTCAAAGGTGCAGTTCACTAGAAAACAATGTTCCATATAACATTTGGCTAGTAGTTTAATGTTTTCCCATCTCAAACATTGTTAAAGTCTGGACATGTCTAATAAATGTAATATGTGGGAAATCAGAACACCTTCCAGCATGAACGGACTCTTTGGTTATTCAAACCTATTCAGAAGGCATCTAGCACAAAGCATTGTCATCCACTACCTACTAGTACTCAGCCAAAACTGCGTCTGTGTTTACACAAGATCAGAACAAGCACTCCTCAGATATCACTTCTCTACCTACCACCACATTCTCCTCCGCTTGACCACATCCCAAGCTGCTCAAACCCACCCCAAAAAGTCACAACATATTAATTACTGTGTTTTGGTAGGATAGTTTGCACAAGATACTGCATGACCACCTGATATACCTGATCACACAAAAAGCAGGAAGCCACAAGCTGCTTCCTCTAGGCACAGTAGGAGCTAATGGAAGCCAGCAGACACACCTTCATATGCTGCACTCACAATTCTTCTTTAAAGGCCTATTAACTGGTGTACTATATTTATGTTGAATTCACTATTCACTTTTATATAGTTCTGTCCAGTTAAAATGTATTAGGTCCATTAAAACTATATTTACAGTGTTTTGTTTTCTCATCAGAAAGCCTTTTTTCTGGTGCCTTAACATTTTCTAAAACAACATCCCACTGGGTCACAGTATTAGTAAATAGTATTATATCAACAGTAAGCAAGTTTTAAAACAGTCCAGTATCAAATCACACACACTTTATTATGTCGAATAGTCTCATTACTACGCTCAAGGCCACATTTTGCCTCTCCTTCCATTTCTTTATTCATTCACATTTCAGTAAAATCAATTTTAAGGACTTTCAAAATAAATTTATGATAAAGTTTACATCTCATAACAGCCACAGGATATGGCAGGAGAAATGCACCCAATCATTTAACAAAGAGAGAAAAAAAAAAAAAACTCTCTAATATGTCACCACCAAAACTGGACGTTTGACTTTATATACATTGAAACAGACTACAAGGCTACCCTCCCCATTATTTGCTCTCTTGTGTGTAAATTTAAAACATAATATTCAGTTTTGCTATTAAAGCCTGTTCTATAGAATACAAAACACTTTCATAAGGATTGGGAACAAGTATTATTCATCATACTATCCCATTTTTAGGATTGTAGTAATTTGTGATAAAATGCGTGTTAGACTAGAGACAAGAAATCACAATCTGCCACATTACCAAGGTCAGAACACACTACTGTACAGCAATGAATTCACCCTATTTATAATACTGGGAAAATCCCATAAAACAAAATTTTATATTCAGCCATTGAGAGAGAGCACATGCAACACTGTGATTAAAAATTCTATTTTAACACAAGCATGACATATTTAAATTGCAAGTTAGTGCTTGAAGTTTTAGGTGCTTGACATAGCAAATTTACTGCTTTGACATACACAAGTTTTGTTTGCCTTATATAGATCCTTTTAATTCAGTGCTGAATGGGAAATTATTTTTGAAAGAAAACTAATTCAGTAGCTCCCAGAATCAAATTTCACTGAACAGTTTCAGAAGGATGTCCAATTAAGTTGTTTCCTTTCACTGTGAAGGCAGTAAATTATTAACATAGCATGATAACTGGTTCTAATGAGATTCAACAAGGCCACGTGCAAGGTGTTGCACTTGGGTCAGGGCAATCCCAGGTATGTGTACAGACTGGGAGAAGAGCTCCTTGAGAGCAGCCCTGTGGAGAAGGACTTGGGCATCGTGATTGATGAAAAGCTGTCCATGAGCCGGCAGTGCGCTCCTGCAGCCAGGAAGGCCAATGGCATCCTGGGCTGCATCAAGAGAGGGGTGGCCAGCAGGGAGAGGGAGGTGATCGTCCCCCTCTACTCTGCCCTTGGAAGGCCTCACCTGGAGTTCTGTGTCCAGGCCTGGGGCCCCAGTACAGAAGGGATGTAGAGCTGTTGGAGAGGGTCCAGAGGAGGGCCACCAAAATGATCAGAGGGCTGGAGCACCTCTCCTGTGAGGAAAGGTTGAGGGAGTTGGGATTGTTCAGCTTGGAAAAGAGAAGGCTCCGGGGAGACCTCACTGCGACCTTCCAATACTTGAAAGGAGCTTACAGGCAGGAGGGTGACCGACTTCTTGCATGGGTGAATAATGGTAGGACAAGGGGGAATGGGCAAAAACTGAAAGAGGGGAGGTTTAGGCTGGACGTCAGGAAGAAATTCTTCCCAGAGAGAGTGGTGAGGCGCTGGCACAGGCTGCCCAGAGAAGCTGTGGCTGCCCCATCCCTGGCTGTGTTCAAGGCCAGGCTGGATGGGTTCCTGGGCAGTTTGGGGTTGGCAGCCCTGTCCACAGCAGGTGGGCTGGAACAGGATGATCTTTGAGGTCACTTCCAAGCCAAGCCATTCTACGATTCTAGGATAGTGTAGAGCTTAAAAAAAGGAGAAAAAAAAAAATATATATATACAAGCCTTTTCATACAGTTTTTCCCAGAAGCTGGTAGCAACTGAATACTGCCACTAGGGATTAAAGCAGCATCCTGGAAGTAATCTCTAGACTTCTATCAGCAGCTGGCAAGCTACAGAATCATTCCAGCCCTGAGCAGGACTGTGGATATTAGTTTTGCTGCATCCTTAATGTAGAAATCCTATTGAACTGTACTATGTAGTCTTTCCATTACTCTTCTAGTCACGTGGCCCTACTACTCCTCTAGACCCATAAAGTGACATATAATTTGCCATGCTTAATGGCAAATTGCTTGCTTGCTTTTTGTTCAAGCATGATACTTGAGTATCTGTCTTCCCTAACAGGTTCCAATCATTATAGATAAACGTAAAAATAAGCTACTTCAATTTTTGAAACATTTTCAGATCTTCAAGTCAGACAACTTACATTATAAGTCATATTATTTGACCACATTTCATTAAATGGTCTTCTTTTAATGCTGTTTATGATGAATATTTTTTTTTCACTGTTCTATATACAAAGGCAAACTATAACAAAGGAGAGGACTCCGTTAAATGCTCTACTCTCCTCAGAAGTGTACAGTTTCATAGCAGAGTCTTCATTTCATCTTTCTGTTTCATCTTACTTTACAGAATGGTTACTACTACAGGTAGTGCAGTTTGTATGTCTACTGTATCATCAGCTTTCATTTCAGGAGATTTTGTATAACTCTAACCTATAGCAGATCTAGCAGAAACAAAATTAGCCATAGTAATTCTCAGTAACTAAACTATATTCAATCAACAAGGGCTTTCTGATAGACTACCTCCTTTTCAAAATTACTTGAAAGGTTGATTCACTTGGTCATATTTTTGCACAATGCTATTTTCAAATAAGAAAGTGATCAGATTGGAGAGAGCAATTTCAAATGTTTTCCAATTAAGTTATAAAAAAAATTCCTTCAGTAGCATCAGCTCTTAAAACACTGGAGTGTTAGAACTTCCTTAAGTTCGAAGTACACAGCAACAGGAAGTACAAGAAACATACCTCTGCTTCTGTATGCTTTTATGCCTATGTAAAATCATTTATGGTAAGTTTCATGTGGACATTAATTTATCTTCAGAATTTTATATATGCATATATATACATACACATTTTCATTCACTTTGTTAAAAAAAAAGTCCAGATTTGCCACCCTTTTATGCTGTGAGGGCATTCAGCTGTTCCTCCTTCCCCAATCCAATGCTGCTACAAAGGCATAAGACGAAGACAGCATGGTGCTCATGCTGTACAGGATGTGGCCAGGCCACTGAATCAGCCCCACCCAGAGAGCATCAGGGCTCTGTCACCAACTCAGAATGGCCAGCAGATCAACACAGCTGCTCCTACAAGTCCAGGGCAGCTAGCCTGCCATGGAGAAGACAACAGCAGAGGGTGTGAAGGTTTTCAAAGCTTACTGAAGAGAACATATTACTCAAAGCATGCAGTAACACTGAAAAATGTCCTGTGGCAAAGAAGTCAAACCATTCATCTGAGCTTAAGAAAGCAACAGCCGGAATTTCCAGTGTCCACCTGGTGCACGTAATGACATGGATCACACATAAGGAGCTTCAAACAATGTAAGAGTTTTGAAAACACAATCTGATGTGATCTTTGAAAAAGCTTCATACATAATAAACTATTTCAGTAACCACATCCCAACTAATTAATATTTCCTAGCAACATACTGAATACACAAAACACATTTTTGCAGTAAAATTACTGTTTTCTGTATTTAAAGGCCTTTTTAGTTGTCACTTCCTCAGATTTTTTTAATACACACAAATATACTGAAGAAACACAGAGAAATGCCCACAAAAGCTAAATCTCACAATTTTCTTGCTCACTCACCCTCAAAATGCTTGTAAGTGTCTGGAATTAAACTGTAACAGATTACAACTTCTACAATAAATCATTATTCTAAATTATGCCTAAAAAATTTCCTTCTCACTAAAATTAAAAAAAAAAAAAAATCTTTGGAGACCAAAAAGTCCCTACCTTTAGAGAAACAGAACCGGCAAGAGAAGTTTTTCTGAAGTTTCGTCATGAAACCAGGCATGCACATCATTTAATGTTCAAAGATTTTGCTTGTGTAACAATAAAATTATTTTTCTATTGAACTGCCCAGCACACACTTTATCCTTGCATGTTTGTATTGTGCAGCAGATAAGATCAGGATATCCAAATATTGTTCTTGAATCTTTCAGTGTTAGAAGCTATATTAGTATATTTACCTCAGAGCAGTAGGTTGCAAAGCTTTAAAAAAGGTACACACCTATAGCATATATGCATCCTCTGTGACATGAGTCAAGGAAATACTCAGACAAAAATTGTGTACTTGGGATCATATCAACAGGATTAAACAATGAAGAATAGGGAGAAATAACAAGAAGGTGAACAAATAAAGAAACAAAAAAACCTGCTGAGATGAAAGTTAAACTTGATTATATTTCTCTTGCAAGAAAATGTAACATTTGCCATGTTCTTTTATAGGTAAGAGAACTTTAACCTTCCTATGAAAGGAAGGAAGGATATCTATTTCTATTATAAAAATGTGAGTATGTGCTTTTTCCCATTTTAAATCCTGCCAAGTCTGCTGGACCACTTTCTTCAGCTAACATGAGTTAGCGTTAGCTAAAGACGTCTTTAAAAAAGAGACAACAGCTATTAGTCTTATATGTGATCATCAATACTACAAGACCACAAACCTTACTTCCAAATACATATTTACTGCCAACTGTCATTACCGAAATAACTTCACTCAGATGACAAATCGGCATTTTCATTTTTAATACATTTGAATTCGCTGCATATATCAACAATTTATGTTTGCTAATTGTAACATATTTTACAACATACTCCATCCTCAAAATCTCATAAACTAAATAAGCTTCTTTCCTATGCTAGGACAGAAATAAAGGCTACAAAAGGGCAAAAAAGTCATCCTCCCAAGGCTCTATGACTTCAGGCCAAACTGGTGAAGAAAAGCCCTTGTTCAGCTTTGTAGAGACAGAATGCTGCTGCAACTTGGTATAGTCAAAATGCACAAGCCAAAGAGTCTGCACAACTGAATTTTCCTTAGTAAAAATGAGCAAAACTTCAGATACAAATACAAGGAATCTCAGTGTTGTATTTGAATGTTTGAACTGTTCCATGGTCCTGTTTCATGCCTGCACCAAGCTTACAAATACGAAAATGAAATGGCCAGTCAATACTACCAAACAATACGCCGTTTGGAACTTTGGTCAAAAGTTAGGTACTTTCACGTGTTTTTTCACAAGAGTCCACTCTGACTAAAAAGGCACTGACATATCATTCTGCCCTTTTCAACCTTAACTCAGTTATTTCTTACTTTTGTCACATGAATACCAAAAACTCAAGTTTGCTAAATATTTTGGGAAATACTACTCAGGTAAGTTTATTACCACAATGTGCCAGAAATTTGATAAACGACCTTTTTTTTTTTCTTTCCACTGTTTTGTCAAGTAAATTCCTGCCCAGGCCAACAGCTACTTTTTGTACAGTGCTTCAGGAAACTCTCCTATTAACACAGAGATACTTCTACAGCATGGTGTGATAATTAGGAGTTATGTAAACTTCCAAAAGGTGAGATTGGTGTGATGACATGTCACCCAAATAATTTTTAAGCTGGATAGATCTCCAACATGCCAGACAGCATTCTAGATTAGTTACCATCAAGGGTCAGCATCTACTTATCCTTTCGATACAAATCAAAATAGTTCCTATATACACAGACTGTTGTCAAGGTAATTCCCCAAACTCTGTAACCACAGACTGATATGACTTCAAATTAAAATATAATATTCTTGAGCATTTACTGGAAAAAGATTAAAACAGTGCCGAGGCAACAACACTCTGCTGAGATATACATACTTAACATCACTACTGCCAGTGAAATCTGAAATAATAAGTAAAAGCCTTTACATTCTCTAACATTAAAGAATTAAAACTACCAAAATAGGATTGCTATTAAGTTGTTCAAATTATACATTCAAAATATTTAATTTCCCTTCCCTGAAGGACTAGTCAAGGTAAATAAAACAGAGAAATCCACATTATTAGGCCAGTGAGCAACCAAGGAGAGCACATCTTCCCTTTGTCAAGGAATAAAAAGAGCTAGTACCTAGAGACTATGAAAACTAACATCAGTGTATAATACTTTGTTCCTACTTTCTAGTGGTTAAATAATATACACCAAGCCTGAATTTGTAACCCATACAATAGACCTTTTCTATTTACTTAGTATTTTTACTGATGAAAAAAGGTACATATTTCTGCACACTTTTTCTGCACATTACTTAAACTTGATTATTTACCTTCAAACAGTTTTAGAGTTCAAGCTGTCTTAAGTTCTTCTTCTACTTCTTACTCTTTTGTTGTTCTCCTCATTCATCCAGTTCAGGCATAAAGAGCATGCCTATTTTCACATACAGTCTAAAGCACCTTCCATACTGCATTAATTACTCCATACAGCCAATACTATGCTATTTTTTATACAAGCTGGTAACCACAGCAAATTTTTTTCCTTCTTTCACGTTCTGCCTCTGTGTACAACATAGACATGAACAAAGCCACAATACCCTCATGAAGTAGAGTAGTATTATTTACTGGAAAAGGAAACTGGCAGTGCATATGATTAGCTACCTTCTACATCTGGTTCTAAATTACCATGGTGAAATCCAGTGGCCAAATAAATCTACCTTGCTTTAGATATTTGTCAGAGACTGGAAATGGACATTACAGGATCGAAAACATTTTTTAGCAGAGATTTTAGAACATTTTTTTTTTTCTGGAAATGCAGAGAAATCACATTAAACAGTCCTTATCAATTACAAACATCATAATTTTTATTCAAATATATCAAATCTAACTTATCATCCTGCTTCTCTGTTAATTGTATCGTTGGTGATAGCTTGATAGTTCATGGTTAATGTCCAGTACATTATTAACATAAAAACTTCTTTAATTAGGCAATTCAAAACTTCAGGAACATGTCAAGTGTTACAGGAAAGATCACCTCTGATAGAAGGGTGAAAAATAAAACAAAGTATTCTTGGAAACTAAGAGTTAATCAAAACCTGTTTCCACTCCATTTTCATATTCCCACACCCATTTCCAGCCTGATATTTACTTCGGAATAAACAAACAGTATTTTAATAATGAAATTCACAATTTATTTTTATTCAAAAATTAGGTATGCTTTTTTTTATTTTTTAAACATATGTAGTTCCAGTAGGAAAATGAAAGTCTCACTGTACTGATATAGGGAGACTCTACTAGACATTCGGATTAGTTTCTGTTCTGATATTACAGATATTTAATGAAGTTGTTATTCTGTTAGAAGAAGCAAATATAAAAACTAACCTGCAATTTTCTTCAGGAGCTGACTATCTGAGGTACTACACAAGCACAACTGGCTCAAAGGCTATTACACTCCACTTCAGAGCTAACTCATGAATGCGATGGGATACAGACTTGGACACCAAGTGAACTTACTTAAGTTCTCAGGTTGCACCAGGGGAGCTTCAGACTGGGTATTAGGAAGAATTTCTTCATGGAGCAGGTAGTTAAGCATTGGAACAGACTGACCAGGGAAGTGGTCCCCATTGATGGAGGTATTTAACAGGTGTGTGGACGTGGCACTAAGGGACATGGCACAGTGATGGAACCCAGTGGCACAGGTTGACACTGGCTAGGATAGGAAGCCTGCTCCAGTGCCTGACCACACCCACAGTACAGAAATTTTTCCTCATGCCCAGCCTGACCCTCCCCTGGTACAGCTCCGTGCCATTCCCACCCAGCCATCGGTTCTGAGGAGCACAGCCCGGCACCTCCCCCTGCTTCCCCTCCTCAAGGAGCTGCGGAGAGCAGTGAGGTCACCTGTCGGCCTCCTCTTCTCCAAACTAGACAAATCAAGTGCCCTCAGCCTCTCCTCACAGGGCACATGCCATCCAGCCCTGGTACCAGCTTTGGGGTACTCCTCCAGACACATTCAAATCCCTTAACATATTTTTAAACTTGAAGAAACTGCTGCATTATATTGTTTAGAGCTACAGAGAAGAGCTCATCTCCATCATCTCTGCAACTGCTCTTCTAATATCTGTAGGCTACTACTACATTTCTCCTTAAAATCTGGCATTGACCTTCCAGCATGGAAATAGAGGGTAATAAATCTTCACTCAGTCTGCTGTGCGTAATGTGGACCAGCATGTGGCTTGCTTAATCTGCAATGGGAGCACGTTTTTGGCTTATCTTGGCACCCCCTAGAAACCTCAAGTCCTTTTCCACCTCTTCCTCATCCAGTCCCTTACCAGACTGTACTGATGTACTGATGGATTTCACTGCATTTGCAGAACCTCGCAATATTTCTCGTCGAACTCACGAGGTTTCTGGAGGACCAATCTTCAGCTGCCTCAAAGATGGTATTACATTTCTCCTTAAAATTGTGCTGTACTGCATCTCATCTCTTCTGTTTTTTCCCTTCCCTGCTAACTTGCAGAGGGTACCTTCTCTCCTTTCATAGCAGCTATTCTCTTCATAAAGATACTAAATAATACTGCATCCAGTACTGGATACCTTGGGTAACCACTGTTCACCAGACACTAACTAAACACTGGGCCATCCCTTACTCCCCAAGAGGTCCAGCAGTCCAAGCATTTTTCAGACTGCCTAGCAGTCTGTTCATCAACCTTATGCTCCTTCAGCTTACAAATGAGAATTACACAGAAGCATCAAGTGCTCTCCTGAAGTGAGAGCACACTCAATCCTGCTCTCCCACCGCACCTGCAAAGCCTGTCATTTCACCATGAAGGCAAGGGGACTGGTCAAGCATTACTTGCATGAATAACATCACCTCTTCTTGACAACCTTCTTTTCCTTTTGATGTTTTTCTTTGTAATTTACCTCCTGTAGGGAACATACTGCAGTTGTCCCTGAGAGTTTAAGCAGTCTGACTAGTGTGCAACACCTGCTGACCCCCTTACAAGCACAGAACTCCTTCCTGCTGTGTACATCTTCTAAGCTCAGTAATCTCCGGGGGTTTCTGTTGCTTTTATATTTAGCACATCTGAACATAGTGTAGAAGTAAACAGATTACTCAACATCACAAAAAAANAGGGTTACTTACGAAAAAAAAAAAAAAAAAGTAACAATTAGTTCATGAGACACAGAGTATCAAATTTAAAGATTGCAGCTCAAACTGCAGTGACATCTTTCTGACTTCACATCCATTACAATGTAACTTTCATTAGTAAATACCTAAGTTACTGATGCCATTTAAATGAGCTATGAGCAATAATTAAAAAATAAATAAATAAATACATAAAAATGTTGACAAAACTGAATTTGCAAAGAGCTCAAATTAATAGAATTACTGAAACGTTTTTTAAAAACATATTGAAAATGCCTTTTTTCAGAACTCTAAATGGAAAAGTGTTTTTAAAGTCTGTATTAGGATTTGCCTGAAATGATTTCACCACTGTGAGAAAACATAATACAGAGATTATTGTTATTGTTTTCATCATGTGGTTTTACTGTACCTTCTGCAATAATGAATAACTGCCTCGATTCAAACCAAACATATAAAGTGTTTTGTCTTGATATGTCCTGCTTTTCTGCCTTATTAATGAACAGAAACAAAATCAACTGTGTATATGCAAATGAATACAAGATACAATGTTTATGGAGAAGAGCTTAGAAGACATTGTAAATAACATATATGAAAACTAATTTAAATATTAACTGTCTTTTGGGAACAGAGAGGGCTCCTCCCCGGCCATGACTGGTTTCTCAGGAAGACAAAGCAAATTATTTGTACTTGCAATTACTCTCTAAACATAAAGAGTATTATCATAAAGGACATTTGCAGCCTGCGTTGGAAAACTTCCAACTGTTTTTTCTCCTCTTTGAAAATTTCATATATTTCCTTCTTCACCAGTAATAACATAAGAAAACTAAAAACGTATCCAAAGCATATTTTTTGAAGTATTTCTTCAGTTTTAAAATACCAGTTAAGTGTGTTTTTCTGAAAAGTTATAGCATAACTAGTAAGAGAAAGCACAGCTCACACAATATAAGGGCTAACAAAGAGAAGAACTACTTACGCATCCATGTAAACAATGCATTTTAAAGCAAGTATAATGAAGGGCAAGTAGGTGACAAGTTGACAGTACACAAAATCACATAATTTCCAATTGTACTTGATTGTGTAAGTAAAACTAGTAGGAGAATAGTTTTGTTTACCAATCTTTTTTAGAGAACGCCATCATAATAATACCATTTTAATAACATCATCTAACAGCCTGGAGAAGGCTCGGCTCAGGGGCATCTGACCAATGCATTAAGTACTGACTCTTCTCAGTGGTGCCCCGCAACAGGAGGAGAGGCAACAAGCACAAAGCGAAACACAGAAGTTCTGACTGAACATGCCGAAAAACTTATCTACCACGAGGGTGAGGAAGCACTGGCATAGGCTGCCCAGATACGTTGTGGAGCTTTGTTCCCTGCAGATGTTCAAAAGATGCCCAGACACAATCCTGGGTAATGTGCTCTACGGGACCCTGCTTGAGCAGGGCTTGGACCAGATGGGTCCTGCCAACCTCAACTATTCTGTGATTCTGTGATCTTTCAAAGAAGGGAGGGGAAAAAAGGCACACAGTAATTGTTGATTATGAACTGAGTGCATAAGATACAAACTAATCTATTGAAATATACTACATCACTGACAGTGAATTGATCTGATTACTTAGAGAAGTTTGTCACAATCCAGGAGATACTACCGCTGAAGATACAATGTCACATGAAATGTCCTTCAGAGCTAAAAAATTGTATCAATGCATCCTTCAATAACTGCACTAGCCAATTATTGTCCTTAGTCCACCAATTTGCACTTTTATTTTAATCACAAAATTATTTTATCCCTCATATTTTACCATGAACATAAATAAATAAAATAAAATAAAATAAAATCAACATCTGCTAAAGTAAAATCTTGATAAATTATCAAAATATGCTAAGAAAAAGGTAAATCTGTTAAATCTTATTTGGTATTCATTCTTCCTTAAATTTCTATAATAATATATTCTAAGCCTACTGTCTACAAATCTCAGGAAACTTTTGCATAACTACCAAACCATTAAGCATAGTGGGAAAACATTTCTCATTTAAGAAACAAAAGGAACACTTCCACCTGCAGAGAGGAAAAGCTGCAGATCTTCAGAGCAAGGACCACTAGAATTTAAAGGACTGAGCAGCAGCAATGCTTTCATTCCACTCCAGAAAGCTATGACTACGAACTAGAGAAATTAATGTATGCTGCTTCTACTCAAATGAAGAATATTGCTTTAGTTCTTAATAAAAGGGCTAACAATCACTCTAATAAGCAGCAGACAATCACATAGTAAAGTTTAGTCTAACAGCAAGGCTGCCAAAATCAGTACACTACCTGCATCATAACAAAGCTGTCAATATATTCCATTGTCAGTACAGAGTTTTTTAATGTATCTCACTAGCTGATGTATGAAGTGGTGGATGACTATTTTTCATGAAATCTCATGACACGTACCTGTTCAAGACAAAGTCTGTGGAAAGGAAGTGTGGAACAAGTGTCAGGATGAACACATAACAGAACAGATATTCACACAAGCATTCACAGAAGTTCATACTCATAAAGAGTAAATACACATATATGTATATACATTCCTCCTACACCTGCGCAACACAAAACAGCTACCATTTCTAGAGAATGAAATCCTTCGTCTAACAAACAACACCAGTTTACTTATCAGAGAAAGTTGAAGTATGGTTACTCAAACTCAAAGCTGACTTTGTGAGACAAAAAGGCTCTAACTTGTTTGTGGAGCAGCAAGATCATGTTGTCTCACATACATCCCAACTATTTTAAAATTTTCAGGCATTAAAATTTAGAATTAAAAAAAAAATCCTGAGCTGCATCCAGAAAGGTAAAAATCTTCCCGACTCTCTCTGGCTGCCAAAACAAAGTGTCCTGCTTTTTCTTCCGTATTCCATAGCCAGCTGTGGACATCAGCATTTCATCATGTCTTCTCTGCATCTTCCATCACTTCCTCACACTAACAAATGCAAAGCTGGAATATTTTCTGTGTACTGTGGCAAAAGTGAACATTCAGAACATCCTGAATGCATTCACCTCCTTTTGGCTTACATGTTTGATTTTATGAGATGTCATTTGCTTTCATATTTAATTTCTATTTTCAATGTAACTCTGTGAAAAATGTGATGAGGGAAAAAAGACAGATTAACAGCATTTGGCTGGTAAATATTTGAAACAAATTACGTGTTGTTACTTGTAAGTAAAGAGGAATTGCTAAAATTAAGATAACTCATCAAACAATTGACACACTATTTGAAAGCTAGCCTGGAACAGGGATCAACGATGTTTTCATCTATCTGTTTCTACATCACAACTGTGTTATAAGGTAGTTTGCTTTTCTTCTACGCTGCACAGAAGGACACAGTTTGTAAAAACTGAAAATTTAGCAAGAAGATAGAATTTCATCTTTAGCTAGCACTTTTAGAAGCTGTTCTACACTGCAGCTTATTAAAATCTGAGTTTCTCTTCAACAAGTAAGCTTATTGAAAGTAATTCTTGAAAGAAGAAACAGAAATACATATTTCAAGCTACAGATGTATAAAATATTCAGCATAAGATCTACTGGATTAAAATAAATGATACATAATGTAAAAAAAAAAAAAAAAAATTACACCAAAAACTGAAAGGAGTTTGCCATTGAGACTGTCAATGCAGTAAAACTGTAAAACTGACCGAATATACAGGAATACATTTCCCAGTCCTGTATTCTTTCCACAGTAATTTTCCATACGAAGAGAAAAAAATCAGCTGAAAACAAAACAAACAAATACATCATGCAAGACACAACATACCCAATTAGTAGAGAGGCAAACAAATAAAACACATGAATTAGAAAACCTGAATGACAAAAAAAATTTTTTTTCTTCAATAACAATTAAACAGCTCATTAATATCACAGACAGATGAAAAAATGACACAATAAAAGTAGGTTCCAAGAATTGTATTCTGTAAACTCTTGACACTGAATTCGAGCCATATCATGTCTGTAGACCTGCAGCTATGAGTTTCATAGAATCATGGAATGGCTTGGGATGGAAGGGACCTCAAAGATCATCCAGTTCCAACCCCCTGTGATGTTGACGCTCGAGCTGCAGTTTATAGATTGTACCTGTT